>CM024959.1:9773028-10340528 GCA_014282245.1 Rhododendron simsii | reverse complement strand
AAAACTCTTGAAAAATAGTCAGAAATTGATTCAAAAGTATTCATTTGTAAAGCTTCAAACTCACCTCGAAGAGTTTGGAGACGAACTCGCTTTACTTTGTCTGCTCCTTTGAAGGAATTTTGGAGAATCTCCCAAGCTTCTTTGGCGGTTGTAGCACGTGCAATCTTTTCAAAGTTGGCATCATCCACTCCTTGATAAATGAAAGATAAAGCCCTTTTATCTTTCACCTTGGCGTCATGCCTTTGTTTGTCGGTAGTTGCACCGATTCCTTCAACGCCTTTTTCAACCACGTCCCATACATCTTCTCCACCAAGAAAGGCCTTCATTTGAATACTCCAACGGCCATAGTTATCTTTGACTAGCCGAGGGAATGAGACTCCTTGGGTGGACATCTTCTTTAATATGAACTGATCTTAGCTCTGATACCACTTTGTTGGACGAGAAGGGAATCTAGTATAAATTTGGACAAGATTTTTGAAGAGGAAGAGTACTTGTATTTCACTTAGAACTTGAACTTTTTTGATATAGTACATAATGAGTAGAACCCATCCATATTTATAGTGCTCAATGGATGGTTCTAGATATCTTTTACAAGATAATTTATAGGTAGCTTCTAGATTTTACATGTGACTTATACTCACTACAAATATCTAGATATTTTCCAAGGATCTTCTAGAATTCTTCTAGAAACTAGACTTTCTAGAAACAAGATATTTATACTTCTCCAAAAATATCTTTTATTTGGGCTTCTCCATTGGGCTTTGTCTTGGACTTCATTTTCTTGGGCCAAAATACCCAATCAAGTTTATGCTTCAACAACTAAAGGCAACATCAAAATCCAAAAAAAAAAAAAAAAAACGAAGAAGAAGCAAATAAAGGAAATCTTAAGATGGACAAGACCATCTCTGTCGGAAATGATGACAATCGTGGCTATCAAGTCTGTAGATGTGAGTGTGTTTTGCCCACTAAAACCATATGTGGCCCCTAATCTTGATGGACAATTATGAAAATTATTTTTGTAAGACGAGACTTCAAAATAGGAGACTCCAAACTAGTATTCTCCTTCTATATACTATTAGAGATCGGGAGCACATTATGCATGTGCATGTGCACATGATGTGGTTGCAAGTCGAGTTTAAATAATCTCATCATGACACGATGATGAAAATTATAAAGCAAAGGCAATAAATTTAAAAGGAGAAAAAAACACCCTGGTTAGGTTCTTTTCGGAAAACACTTTTGATAAGCGCGTAAATGTTCACATTAGCGCCTCCCAATTTATCATTGTTAAGTCTATTTATTTTTTTACTTGGTGTTTTAATGCTTAATTTTTGTATTATAGGCATTTGAAGAGTTTGATAAAAAAATATGCAAAATGAAAATATTAAACGATGTTTGATATTCTGCCATTCGGAATCAACAAGTGGACGATTCACAATTCAATTGACCAGGAATTGATGTTCACTGAAACCAAATAAATAAAAATTAGCCTTGGACTTTGGTACACAAGTGGGCCCTATAGTTAGTAATTATTTTGACTAACTGAGCCATGGAGGAAAATTGGAAGTACATGGCTAGGATTGAGAGTAATAACTGGACCAGGGGACTGTGCTGCGCAGCTCCGTGTTGCGCAGCGTGCTGCACGGCCCCCGGCGCCGCCTTGCCGGCATCGGTCTGACGATCGGAGACGTCCACTGCGTAGAGCTCGTCGAATACTACAAGTGTACCAAAAATCAACCCGATCAAATATCGTTAAATACTTTATCGGAGTACATATAACTTGAAAAAAATTGAATCCTAATGGATACGAAACACTGGATCAAAACCACTGAATCCATTCTTTTTGAATTATATGTGTTCCGATGAGATACTTAACGATATTTGATCGGGTTGATTTTTGGTACGCTTGTAGTATTCGACGAGCTCTACGCAGTGGACGTCTCCGATCGTCGGACCGATGCCGGCAAGGCGGCGCCGGGAGCTGTGCAGCACGCTGCGCAGCACAGTCCCCTGGTCCGTAATAACTGGGCCACTGGGAGTTTTGTTATTATAGGTCGGCACTTTTCATCACTTATAAAAGGCAGAGAACAGCGGGCGAAAAGGATCATCACGCAGAAATAGAGAGTGCCCCGCCGAGACTTGTATTTCGATAGCTTTTTATTCCAAGTTTTGTTCCATTCAAATTATTTGAAGCTTTGTTCAATTACTCGCACTCTGATAATTCGTATTAATTTTCGTTTTTCATTAAAATTGTTCGTTGGTTATTGTTTAACTTAGATTTTTGTTTATTTTTCATCCTGCGTATTAAAAGTATATTTCAATCTAGGATTTTTTCTGTTTCTTGCGTAATGATTAGTGAGTAGTTGTATAAGTAGGGTTGTGGGGCGATTAGCACGCCGTGACCAGTTCGGGGACTGTTCCTATTTTCAAACAATGGAAAAGTTAATTTTAGATTGAAAAAATACTTCCTGCAAATGAACCCGGGCATTGTCGGAACCCATGTGAACGGGGGAATGGGGGTCCAAAACTCATTCTCCGCTACGTATGGGTAAACGGCGACCATAGGGTCTTGCATCTTGCGGGGTATCTTTTTCAATCAAAAATTGAATGTTTTTAAGAACACTGATTAGAGCAGGTTAATCCGGACTGGTTACGAGAGCTATGAAGACTACGACCGTACCTCCTTTTAATTATTTAAAAAGAACAGTTATTTCTTAGTTTTAGTTAATGTCAATCAAACGACAAGGGGTGGCTACCCAAGAGCCAGTTTAAATAAGTAACAACCCGGGTTCTTAGCCAGCACACATCACCGTCTCTGTGGATTCGAGTCCGAACTTACCGAATATTGTGCTACGTCGGTCTCAACCCTACGTTTGGGGCAACCCATTATTTTAGGTTTAGGAATGCGTCAAGCAACTTTTATGACATGGTTTCAAAAAATGTCACACTAAATGGTACTCTCCCTTTATATATTAGAAGAGATTACTAATGGTTGGGGGCACACACCCTCCCCTGTGTGCATGTGCAAGCTAGTGAAAATATTTGGGGAGTGGGATTGAGGTGGGTAGTTTTTTTGGGTGTGGGGTGGGTAGTTGAGTTTGAATAATTTCACAACTTTGTCCTAAAATTAATTCATGTTATAGTAAAATCAAATGTAAATTTGAGTTTTGATTAGAACAAAATTGAAAATCACTTTTATGACATGGCTTTAAAAAAGAGAGACACCGATTTGTGATCTCTATTAAAACTCACAGAAATTTCAACACCTAAATGGAATAGGAGATGCTGCCTTCTTTGGATTTGTTAGATATAGCTAGTAAACCAATAGTTTACTTTGCCTCTTATCAATCTTGATATTATAAATTGAGAGAAGCGACTTGCCGCACTTCAATATCTTAAACTATTGCTGCCTTTAAACCCCAAGAGCCTAGCTCTAGCTACCATGGAGGTCCAAGTCCTCTCTAGAAAATTCATAAAACCCTCAACTCCAACTCCAAACCATCTCAGAACTCACAAACTGTCACTCTTTGATCAAGTGGCTCCTCCAATTCATATCCCCTTCCTCTTCTTCTACCCATCTGATGGAATTTCCACCACCAATGAAAAGCTACAAAAGCTACAAAAATCTCTGTCAGATACCTTAACCCTATTCTACCCTCAATCAGGGAGGTTCATAAAAGAAGACCTCGTTGTAGATTGTAGTGACCAAGGGGTTGAATTTTTTGAAGCCAAGGTGAATGTTCAACTCAACGAGTTGCTCTCTTTGCTCCCTAAAAGACTCGAGCTTTTGAACCATTTTGTGCCATGGGATATAAGGTTTACTGTTTTACCAACTACACCTATGGTAGCATTTCAAGTCACGGTTTTTGAATGTGGTGGACTAGTCATTTGTGTGCATACTTCCCATGTGGTATCTGATGGGGTCACCATGGTGGCGTTTATTAACGCGTGGGCGACCGCATGTCGGTTGGGGATCGGGGAAGTGGTCCGGCCAAGGCTTGATCTTTCCTCCATTTTCCCTTCGAGAGATATTGCCAGGGAGCTGACTATCAATATTCCACCACCAAACTTTAGCCGCAAGGTTGTTACTAGGGTGTTCTTGTTTGATGCAGCGAAGATAGCGGAATTAAAGGACAAACTTGGTGGTTCTGGGGAAGAACGGAAACCTAGCAGGGTGGAGGTGGTGACAGCGGTTGTGTGGAAGGCTCTGATTTTGGCCGCTCGAGCAAGGAATGAGGGGAAGCTGAGGAATTCTGTTTTGCTCTTTGTAGTAAATTTGCGAGGTAGTTTTTGATCATTTAGGCCTGGTACAGTTCATGACACTGGATCCATGAGGTTTCTTTAATGGACAGTTTCATGGATTCAGTGTTATAGATCCTGTCATTTTTTTTGGATGATTTTTTTTTTCATATGATAGGATAAAAGAACCTAGCTACTTTACTATAACCCTATACTTACCAACCAAAATAGGTATTAAATTCTTTTTTATATATAGGATTTGACCTGGTAAAGTCACAAGAATTAATGGTGTTATACAATCACTAGGCCAAACCTGGCCCCAGAAGATGGTAAAATTCCCTGCACTTTAATTATGAAACCAAGCTGCAAAATCTGATGCAGGAAAGCTTTTGGATTCCCTACCGAGCAAAAAATTACTACTTGATATGTCAGATGTTCTCCCCTGAACTCCTGATTCTGGTAGTAAACATGTTTCCTTCAAATTATACGTGTTTCTGCTAAGTAACAAATTGGGACGGGGGAGAAACAAATCGGGATGGGGGAGTAATATACTTGATATTTGGCAACTAACTAATTCTATCACCAACAGGTAGAACAGCCCTACCCATGTCAGAGAATCTTGCCGGAAACTTTTACATGGAAACTCCAATCAAATTCGAACCAGAACAGAACACCACGGAGCCGGAACATCACCTCTTGGTAAACCTCATAAGGGAATCCATAAAGACCTCTCTCGCAACCTTCGGAAAACTCTCTGATGGCGACGAAATTACCTCGGCCGCAGTGAATTTCCTCAACCAAGTGAGAAAATCTAAACTGGACGAGGAAGTGGACGTGCACCATTTCACAAGCAGGTGCAGATTCCCTCTTTATGATTCCGATTTTGGTTGGGGGAAGCCTTGTTTGGTAACTTGCGTTTGTATGCCCGTGGAATTTGTCGCTTTGATGGATACGAAGTGCGAGACCGCAATCGAAGCTTGGGTCAGCTTGGAAGAACCTCGAATGCTTGAATTTGAAAAGGATCCTGACATTTCAGGGTTGGCCACTTCCTCATGTTCTACCGATGGGAAAATTATTTCGTAGCTTGTCTCGGGCCGGCGTTGCCTTCGCGTGTGCACGTCACAGTTGGGACCTATTAGAGCACGACAATTGGAAAAGGTGATCCAGATCAGCCCTACCAATTTGTGTTTGCGGATTAGCTAATAAATGAAAGGGTTATTTTCAAGGACACCCCTTCAACTATTACGTTTTGTCAACATGACCCCCTCATGTTTAAAACTCATCAACCTCATCCCCTCAACTTTCATTTTCCATCAACTCCACCCCCTCCGCTCAGTTTCGTTAAAAATTTGGATGGAAACAAATGAAAATACTAAGTTACCCTTATTATGTTCAAAAAAGAAAAAAAGAAAAAGAAAAGGCTTATATTCAAACTCCCATCTGTAACTGGAATGAAGAGAGAACGGAGGACGAACGAAGGACCACCACCACCGGCTCTACCTCCGTCAACCACCACCACCACCATCAACTGCCACCACCATCGGTTCCACCTTCGGCAGCTAACCCATCGTCGAAATCGGCGCACCCCGAAGCACCCCTCTGGTGAGATCAGTCCGGACTCCGGCCGCCAGCGAAATTCTCTAACCCACTGAAATCCAACGCCATTAACCTTACCAAGTTCTCTCTCTCTCTCTCTCTCTCTCTATATATATATATATATATATATATATATCCTCTATTACTTTAGAAATTGCAACGGAATGATTTCAAATCCACCTCGTCTTTGAATAGGTTGGTGACCCCGAAACCATTTTCTTCCAAAATCAAATTGGTTCAAGTTTCAACAGAATCCTAATCCATATGGAAAGAATCGAAAATAAAATTGTGCAGATCTAGGTTGGGGGAGTTTGAAAAAATAAAGCCTTACTTTTAAAATTGTGCCGACGCCGATCTCACCGGAGGGGTACTTCAGGGTGTGTCGATTTAGGCCAAGGGTTAGTCGCTGGATGTGGGTTGGTGCTGGTGCGGGTGCTGGTCCTTCGTAGAGGGAGTTGTAGAGATGAGAGAGAGACAGGGGGTGTTCGATGGGGTGTTTTAGGGTTTTAAGGGGTATTTTAGGGTTAAAATTTCTTTTTCCGTCCAAGTTACTCTTTTTCGTCCAAAATGTTAATTTTTCTTAACGGATTTCGACGGAGGGGGTGAAGTTGATGAAAAATGAAAGTTGAGGGGGTGAGATTGATGAGT
Source organism: Rhododendron simsii (assembly GCA_014282245.1). Taxonomy (NCBI): domain Eukaryota; kingdom Viridiplantae; phylum Streptophyta; class Magnoliopsida; order Ericales; family Ericaceae; genus Rhododendron; species Rhododendron simsii. The sequence goes on along the minus strand of CM024959.1, from coordinate 10,334,045 downwards.
TTTAAACATGAGGGGGTCATGTTGACAAAACGTGATAGTTGAAGGGGTGTCCTTGAAAATAACCCTAAATGAAACCCTGAAGTATATGTAAGTATGAACGTGTTATGTTGGGACTAAGGACTTATCTATCGAATGAAGTTTGCATATTTTTATATTTCAGTGCATTTTTTAATAACGTGATGATCATGTCCTGTTTTTTTTTTTTGGAACCAGTCAATTTCATAAAAGGACAAAGCCCAACACTCAAGAAGAAGGCCTTGAGAAACTTAGGACAAATACAACCAAAACAACCACCAAACAAAGATCAACTTGCCAAGCAATTAAACAAAGGACCAAATTTAAACAGAATTAAAAACAGACTCCGGAAACCCCCGTCTAGCACAAAATCTGGAATTGCTAGGAGACTTCACCATCCTCCTCCAAGAGCACGCACATGCCCTGATTTCCCCATGATCAAAGCCACAACTGAGGACGAATCATTGCCAACTTGACGAAAGATTCTGAAATTCCGCTCTCTCCAAAGATAGTAAATCGACGCAGACAAACAAAGCTTGAACGTGGGACCCGGGGAGTGTGCTGCGCAGCTCCGTGCTGCGCATCGTGCTGTGCGGCCTCCGGTGCCGCCTTGCCGGCATCGGTCAGACGATCGGAGACGTCCACTGCGTAGAGCTCGTCGAATACTACAAGTGTACCAAAAATCAACCCGATCAAGTATCGTTAAGTGTCTCATCGGAACACATATAATTCAAAAAGAATGGATTCAGTGGTTTTGATCCAGTGTTTCGTATCCATTAGGATTCATTTTTTTTCAAGTTATATGTATTCCGATGAAGTACTTAACGATATTTGATCGGGTTGATTTTTGGTACACTTGTAGTATTCGACGAGCTCTACGCAGTGGACAGCTCCGATCGTCAAACCGATACCGGCAAGGCGGCGCCGGAAGCCGCGCAGCACGGAGCTGCGCAGCACACTCCCTCTGTCCTTGAACGTGGTAGCTTGAATCGATGTGGATCGACAACTCGACACCCCCACTGAATTTCAGAGGCCAAATCCCATCTATGAGAGGACATCTCACACTTCTCCCTAACCTGCAGCCAGACCAAAGCAGAAAAGGGACATTCAAAGAACAAGTGAGAATGAGATTCCTGACTTCCATGACATAAGATACAACTTGAATCAGCCTGCACCCCCCAAGCATGCAACCTATCCTTTGTCGACAACCGACCCAGAAAAGCCACCCACTGAATAAATGACCAACGGGGTACTGAGTACTTACACCAAACCAAACAGGACCAGTCCACCTCAGGAGCATGCAACCTATCCTTTGTTGATCATGTCCTGTTATTCCAACGTGTTATCATGTGATTGAAAATGCAGTGGAGAATGCGTAGATCCGAATCTCATGTTGGTGTAGAACTTCAAATATATGTTGATTTTGTGATTCTTGAAAACATGATTCTGCCCATATATTGTACTTGTATATTTCTGTCATTGCTGAAATAATAAGACCATATTGTATTTTTCCCATAAAATTGATTGAGTAAAGTACAAATCATACAGTGCGATTGCCGCATAATTTGTTAGTGTTCTTTTTTCTAACCAAAAAAACGTGCTTCTGCATTTGTTGTGCATTTAGATTTAGAACACTGCTACACACAGTATATATACACAGATTGCATGCACAGATTCAGTGTGGAGTCCACTACGGATCACACACAAATAATCCAAGTCGCTCATTAAATGTAATAAATTTTTTTCAAGGTTTTCCGCAAAAAATCAGCTGATTCCGATATATATAAGTGTTTGATCCAATCATCTAAGTTTTTATTCAGATTTCAGCATAATAAAAAATTAGACGGTTGGATCAAGTACTTATAGGTATCAGATTGAGCTAATTTTTCACAGGAGCCCTTGAAAAAATGTTTTACATTTAATGAACGGCTTGAATTATTATTTTACATTTAATAAACAGCTCGAATTATTTGTGTGGAACCATAGTAGATCTCAAACAATGATCTGTACAACATCTGTGTGTCAACAATCTGTGTCAACAGACTTATTAAGATTTATCACACCAAAACACACATTCATGTTTGTTACAACTTACTTAGAAAGCCTACACGTATTGCTCTCAATTTGGATATATATATATATACACACACACACACACACACACACAAGAGACTTGCTGCATTTTTACATCCTATATTGGTGCCACATTTCCAACCCAAAAAGCCTAACCCATGGAGATCCAAATCTTGTCTAGAAAATCCATAAAACCCTCAACTCCTACTCCAAACCATCTCAAAACACACAAACTGTCATTCTTTGATCAACTGGCTCCTCCGGCTCATATCCCCCTCCTTTTCTTCTACCCATCCGATGGAATCTCCACCACCAACGAAAAGCTACAAAAGCTACAACAATCCTTATCAGATGTCTTAACCGTGTTCCACCCTCAATCAGGGAGGTTCATCAAACAAGACCTCATCGTGGATTGTAGCGATCAAGGGGTGGAGTTTTTCGAAGCCAAAGTAAATCTCACACTCAATGAGTTCCTCTCTTTATGCCCTGAAAAACTTGAGTTGTTGAACCGTTTTGTGCCGTGGGATATAGGCTTTGCTTTTTTACCAACTGCACCCATGGTAGCAATTCAAGTCTCGGTTTTTAAATGTGGTGGACTGGTCATTTGTGTGCACGCTTCCCATGTGATAGCCGATGGGTTCACCGGCAGTATGTTTATCCAAGCGTGGGCCACCGCGAGTCGGTTGGGGATCGGAGAAGTGGTCAGACCATGTTTTGATCTCTTCTCGTTGTTCCCACCGAGAGATATTGCAGGGGAGATTGTCAATATTCCACCACCAAACTTTGGCGGCCCAGGCATCCGCGTCAAGGTTGTTACTAGGGTGTTCTTGTTTGATGCAGCAAAGATAGAAGAGTTAAAGGCGGAAGTTGGTGGTTCCGGCGGAGAGCGGAAACCTAGTAGGGTGGAGGTGGTGATATCAGCCGTGTGGAAGGCTCTAATTTTGGCCGCTCGAGCAAGGAATGAAGGGAAGTTGAGGAACTCTGTTATGTCGTTATCTGTAAATTTGCGCGGTATGATTGGAATTTCCAGTTACAAAACTTAAATTATGTTGCTTGATTTCTTGATCCATATCTAGTTTTATCTATCAAAACAAATATTCCCATTACTGGATATTTGGCAGCTAATTAACTAAATCCCCAACAGGTAGAACAGCCGTATCCACACCTGAAAATCCTTCTGGAAACTTTTACATGTCAACTCCGATCAAATTTGCGCTGGAACAGAACAGTACTACGGTGCCAAATCGTCATCACTTGCTGGGCCTGGTAAGGGAATCCATTCGGAGCTCTCTCTCAACCTTCGCAGAACTCTCCAGCGGCGACCAAGTTTTCTCGGCGGTAGCAAATTTTCTCAACCAGGTGAGAAAATCAACGCTGGACGAGAACGTGGACGTGCACCATTTCACGAGCATGTGTGGGTTTCCTCTGTACGAGACCGATTTCGGTTGGGGGAAGCCTTGTTCGGTGAGTAACGTTTGCGTGCCGCTTGAAATGGTTTCTTTGTTGGATACCAAATGCGGGACGGGAGTCGAAGCTTGGGTGTCCTTGGACGAAACTTGTATGCTCGAGTTGGTAAAGGATCCTGACATTCGGGGGTTGAACTCTTCCCCATGTTCTCCTTGTGGAGAAATTACTCGGTAGCTAGTCTCAGCAGCATTATCGTCGCGTGTGCACGTCACGGCTCGGATCAGTCATTTTGCAACGATCGATTGAAGCATGGAAGATTGGGACAACTCTGCCAGTTTTTCGTGATAGCAAATTTGTTATAATAATAAAAAAAAAAATGTTCTGTTGCTGTGTTTACACCATATATTCACCGTCTGTCGATGATCGACCGAAAGGTGGCAATTATGAGAATGCTTCCTATTTTATTATTTCATATTAATAATATAACTAGCTTTTATTTCTTTTATTTGTTTGTATTTTAATAAAATGCAGGACACTTGGCATGTTTCTATACATTTGAAAGTTAAAAAGACACTTGTTATTGTTCTACACATTTTAAAGTTGAAGGGAAATTATTTGGACACATGGAAGCAAATTAGAATAATGAAGAGTAGTGGAAGGTAAGGAAGTTATTTTCTACACATTTGTTGTTTACTATAATTAGCCTCTTTTGGCTCCATTGTAATCTCTCCAACAAATCAAAGTCTTAACTTTGTTCTTAATTTTTGTCTTAACAATCCACTTCTGGGTTATAATTAGGAATAGGATCATATTCTAAGACTAACTTACAATATTCGATGTATCGCTCGTGTCGATAGATCGATTCTACCTTGGAAAAATAACAAAGTCCATTTGTTATTTTTCTTCTGCTCCACCCCACTTCACCAAACTATCTAGTCACTCTGCCCAATCGATGGGTCGATTCCGTTCTTGAAGAATGGCGGGTGACAGTCTTGTTTTATGAGTCGATTCATCACTAATCTCGCATTTGACTCGATCGCCATTTCTCTCTGGTGAAGTCCTGAAACACGGCGTGAAACCACGAATCCGTCTTGTGGAGACATAGCCGCAGTCGCCCTTATTTCTGTTGTTGGCATTGTTTTTCGAAATTTCTATCAATTTCGATTGAGGGAAAAATTGGTAAACACGCTGAGATTCGAACTGTCTAAACATGTTTATTTTCATTTTTCACGTGCGTTGGAAAATTAACGCTCTTCTATCAGTTCTATGTGGGCCAGCATGTTTATGTGAAAAAAAATACCTTGGGAAAATAACGGCCAATAACGTGTTTTGATAATTAATATTCGCCAATGACATTTTCAGCATTAACAACTGTTCTCAGCATGTCCTTGATTGGTATTAATTATCAAAACACGTCTTGGCTGTCATTTTAGTTTCCTGTGGATTCATGAGAATAAAAACTAGGCAATTAGGTGTGGGCCTGACCATGGGATTGGGCCGCTTTAACGATTACGACAATAGAATGGGCTTCAAAGGGCATGTTCAGTTGCATGGAAAGTATGAAAAAATCAACTTCAACTTCAATTTTTTGTGTGCTCCGTTACTAAAAAAGTTGTAAGACCCACAGCTTCAATTTTTCCACCGAAAAATACTCTCCTGCGAAATAGGCTTTACTAAAATGAAAAAATTCTTGTTTTCCTGTCGAGAGAACACAAATAATCTAATCCTTTGGTATAAAAAGAGAAAGGGAGAGTATTTTTTGTGTGTGATGATTGTACCACCTATTCTCATCCCTGTTTTTATCACCTAGGATACCTCGTTTGCTTTTGCCTTATTTGCCCTATGTTAGCATGAATTTTTCGAACTTCTAGAATTTATACCTCGGAAGAAATTATTTGAATTGCCTAGAGGCCTTTGACCCAACAGCATCGAATGGTGCAATTAGGTGCTATGAGTAAGGATGTTAGGTGTTCAAATCCTCCTCGAATTGATGCTAATCTAATTGCCATTCAAAAAAAAATCTAATCATTCTAACAATACTATTTAAATTAAGTTTTTTGTTAGTGACAAACTACTTTATATGAATCATGTAAATGGCTATTTTATCCAATAAGTTAGGAAAGCCATCCATTTTCCTTCATATTTAGCTTTGACATTTTCATTCAGCATTTTCAGCAGACATGGGAAAAGTTAGGAAAGCCATCCATTTTCCTTCATATTGGAAAAGTTAGGAAAGCCATCCATTTTCCTTCATATTTAGCAGACATGGGAAAAGTTAGGAAAGCCATCCAAAGTTAGGAAAGTCATCCATTTTCCTTCATAATTAGCTAGACATTTTCATTCAGCATTTCAGCAGACATGAAAAAAGTTAGGAAAGCCATCCATTTTCCTTCATAAGTAGCTCGACATTTTCATTCAGCAAACACGAAAAAAGTTAGGAAAGCCATCCATTTTCCTTCATAATTAGCTTGACATTTTCATTCAGCATTTCAGCAGACATGGAAAAAATTAATTAGGAAAGCCATCCATTTTCCTTCATATTCAGCAGGCATGGGAAAAGTTAGGAAAGTCATCCATTTTCCTTCATAATTAGCGTGACATTTTCATTCAGCATTTCAGCAGACATGGGAAAAGTTAGGAAAGCTATCCATTTTCCTTTATAATTAGTTTGACATTTTCATTCAACATTTCAGCAGACATGGGAAGACCAAGCCAAGCCACACGAATTATGTAATCAAACCGAACAATATGTTATGAACATTTATCTAAGCTGAAGTTATTTAAAAATTAAAATAAGAATTTTCGAGTCTTTAACTTAAGAAGCAAAAGGGAAAATGGACAATAAACAAATATGCCGAGATGTTTTTTTCTCGGCAAAAAAATGACTTCATTTAGAAAGCTAAAAGGGTGCATCGATCAAAAAGCATAGCTGCATCCAACAAAACATTCAAGGAAAGGCACCACAACAAACTGAAACTATAACCGCCTGATGCATAAATATGAACAGAGAGGAAGGGGAAGGGAAAGTATCATGTAATGATGAGTCTAAATTTGGCTGCGTTCCTTTTAACTTACAGTATAATATAAGTCTAGAACTTATTTCGATATATTTTTTTTAATTTTTCGTAAGTTTTTGTTTAGTTTTTCGTCGTAATTTTTGGAATTAATCATTCATCTCGAATCATTCATCTCATCTCGACGAGACGAATTGGCGAAAAAGTATACAAATATGGACTGATATTGAAAATATTCAAATAAGACACTATTTTAAACAAATAAGATAGCTGTTTGATACTTTGTTCGTCTTTAGTGAACTTTTTGTTATTTTCGGTCATAATTTTGTACTTTTTAAACTTCTCTCGTCGAGATGAATGATTAATCTAAAAAATATCACGCGAATTCAACAATAATTTAGGAAAAACGAACAAACTACATAAAACGAAGGAAAAAGTTAAAGTTAAAAAAGAATGCAGCCAACACAACCTTGGATACTCAATTTTCAAATAAAAATCCCCCATCCATTTCCAGAACACAGTAGCAGCTAGCTCTCTAGAGGTAGAGAACACCTTGATTGTAAATAATTCATCTTGAATTATAGAACACGTGACCATTTTGCTGGAAGAGCTAGCATAGTTCGTTGGCCGGATCAATCCCCACAGCCCCCCCCCCCCCCCCCCCCCCCCAAGCTCCTGCCTAATTTCTCCCTTTGGATTAATCAAGTGCATCCTCTTGTGCCAAAATCCCCCCATTTTTTTAATTTCCATTGCAGTTTTTCAATTGAGTTAGCTAAATTCATCCAAACATATTAGTGGGACGACCTTACTTCTATGGTTAAGCCGTAATTGATTACATTCCTGGTTGTGGGGAATGGCAGAAATATTTTTGTGTGGCTTGATAATTGGCACCCTCTTGGGCCATTGTTCCATAGATTAATTTGGTGACTATGTGGTTTACAATCTGGATAGGTCTTTATTTACAAGGGTGGTGTCTATTATTCAGGATGGTGGTTGGCTGTGGCCTAGGGCCAGAAACAGATTTATTCGACAGATCATTGACTGACTTGCTTTCCTCCCTGATTGGCTTTATTGCCTGGAACGACTTCACGAAGGAAAGGACTTAGCGCTGGTAGCAAAGGGGAAAGGCAGAAAAGGAACAGATGTTCGAAAAGATGTTGGCCGGGTTGAACCATAACCATCAGGATATGGGGAACGAGTTGGATCTTATAATTAACTATAGGAACGAGGTTACTAGCCGGCTAAGAAAAGGCCAGGCGCTAGGAACTACTGCTCAAAAAGCAACTCTCTAGAATATTCTAGACCAATGGAGAATAAGTGGTCTCAATAGATGTCCACATCGATTAACGACCCTCCCCCGCCCAGTGCAATAGTGTCCGCTTTGCCCTCATATGGTTCCATACCCGTAAGTTCAGATGGCCAGCGGACAACTTAATTTGTTTCTCCTGGGTTGCCTGGGCAAGTATCAATGTATTTTACTTCGGTAGGTCGTTTCAATCCGCCCATAAACCCAAACATTTCTGTTTCAGTTCGGAAACATGATTGAAACGGAGGGAAAAATGGAAATGATAGGAAATATGTGGAATCATGAACTAGTGCATACGAGGGCAATATGAACAAAGTGGCTGCTCTCATGTGGTACTTCTAGTTCTGGTTGTATACTAATGATCATTTGACTAACTGTAAGGTTGTGATTACTTGGTGGACAACAACAATACAACAATAACAGAACTCATCTAGTCCCCAATCATTGGCAGTTGATCTAACCTTTGACAATAATCACAAAGTGGCTGCTTTCAGAACACTGAAACAGTAATGAGCACAAAAAATTGATTTGGGTCTCTAGGTCTGCCCTCTTTGATACCTTTCGGCTTTGATTTAGAGGTATGGTTCTGCAGCAAAACGTCCCTGTTTCCCCTCGCCTTATGGGCATGGTTCCTCCATCTACCACTGAGCTATAATCCTCATGTCTTGCTAAGTCATTTTTAGGCAACCATTCATAGTCGCCACATTTGTAAAGGACGATTCTCAAAAGTTAGTCCAAGTACATGATGCAGCGTAGCCTTCTTTTACGAAACTATTTGCGAGAAGAGTTCATGAACTTGCTTATCTTAAAAATTCTCTCTTTGAAACATACATACAAATAGGTATGAACAAGAGGTACTCCCTCTTCGAACACACAATTATGAGAAAACTCTCAATTTTCATTAATAAAAATAACAACCCTTTAATGTTACCCTACAACCCATTTCATACTAGAAAACTATAACCGAAAAAGAAACACCAAAACAGGAAGCTGAATCCCGATAATTGACTGATTAATTACTAAAATCAAAAGATTTGAGCTATTCCCAAATTTGATTACTAGAGAATAAAAGAAACTTACCAAAACATACGTCACTTAAGCCATCCACAGTGGTATAATAAAAAAAGGATAACCAAAAGTAGACACATCTGCTTTTGATTATTCACTTAAAAGATTGCTAAGCTTCACAATGATCACTTCTAATCCATAACCAAAATTAGGGTTCATTACAATTTCACACACACACTCTCTCTCTCTCTCTCTCTCTCTCTCTCTCTCTCTCTCTCTCTCTCTCTGTTTTCCGTCATTCACTTCCCTCAATTTATATTTTTTTTGGGCAAAAATATATATATCGATTCTCTCTCTTAATTTTGGGCAAAAATCTATGACTTTCTTCCTATTATGAATTTTTTTGGGGGGAAAAATAGAAACAGAAAAGAAAAGTGAAATATCTTAATCCGACGATGATGAGTTGAATTGTAGATGATCGAGAGATATGAGCTTCACTTTTGAGGAAAATAAAGAGAAATAGTTTGTGGGTGAAGTGAATAAGATATAGAGTAGGCGAAGAAGAGAAGAAGAAAATATCAGTTGAAACACGCGTGTATACAAATTTTGGAACTAGTTAACTTATATGGTGTGGGATCCACAAATTTTGATTATTAAAAAAGGTTGCTAGTTTTGATTATCCAAAGCCCAAAATTTGATTATTTCTAAAGATGTTGCTAAATTTGATTACACCATTGTGATCCATTTTCTGCACTAACATTGTTAACTTTGAAACAATTGGCTTTTGACTATACCATTATGGATGACCTTAATCAGAATCTCCTACAAGAATTTATATCCAAAATAATGAAAACTAAATATTCTATTTATTAAATAATATAATATTTTCATTCTGCATCTGTACCTCTTATTAGCCCCATTACCACTAGCATCCTAGCAATGGTGAAATGGACTGGAGTGCAACAACAGTTTAAAAAACAAACATGGATTCCACTATGAGAACAATTGTAACATGAAAGCTCACCTACGGGACGAGAGGCATGTGGGACCTAATGAAAGGTAGATGGATTTGCTTGTCTCAACGGACCCAGGTTTCACATCAAATGTCTCATGGAGGACCATTTGCATATAGGAATTATTTGAGGCTTTAGGATCAACGTGCATTGATTTTTGAGGTGGGCTGTGAGCCTGTATTGGGATCAACGATTTGTGGAAGGCAAAGGAAAGGGAAAGGAAAAACTTGATGATCCAATGGTTATGAACGGTTAGATCTTCCACGTTTTCCTCTTCCCTTAAAAAATCCAAGATCCAAATAGAGCCTTAATTGAGCTTGACTAATGCACCTTGTGGAAGCAGCAAGTGTCGAAGATATACCGAATGAAGTTTTGCAGACAAATAGTTGATGTCATGGATGGGGTCTTGTACAATTTTTGAGCAACTTGTGAGTTGTGAGTGGATATTGTTCATAATGCGGTACATAGACATCAAAGTCGAATAGTTTCACAAGGAATGCATGATGGATTAGTGGTACATTGTTTAGAAACTATCCTGGTTTAATAGCATATTTGTTGGATTTTCTTGGAGGGTTCCAACCTAAAATCAATTGGCAATAGATAAAGTAGCCTCTAGAATATATGCTCAAAATTTCAGCTGAGCACAAAAAAAAATCGCTAATAGTATAAAATCGTGCAGAAGCTACTTATATATTATTCTGTGTTTCGTATCTATTATGTTGGCTTGCCGTGACATTGAAGTCATGGTCATCTTCTAACTCTGATTTATGGCAAGGGAGCAGCTAGTGTTGATTACCTCAAAATTGAGTCAGTAACATGTTGAATTTGTCAGAAAAAACTGTTTGGAGTAACGTTCTTGTCCATGTTTGCATTGTTTTTCCGTTTGTAAAGTGGCTGCATCTCATGAATCTTTGTAAAACGCAGCTACTACAAGTTCAGAAAGTAAGAACTCGGATTGATATCTTTATACGTGCGAGGATCCTTCAATTATTTTGTAGGTCAAATTGTATGGTTGGATTGTTTTATACATGTTTTATTTAGTGTTTAGAAATTAAAATCCAATCAATGCCTTTGTAGCGTTTGCACTCAATAGATGTTGAATTTATCAAAAAAAAAATAGGTTCTAACTGTGGCGCTCCTGAGTCCTGTCAATCCTTGCGACCTCCTCCTTCATTTATTTTCTTTCTTTTTGTCTTTCATATAGAAGCGCATTACAATTTAAGGCCGTGAGAATCACTGCAAAGACCTATCCTAATGGATAACAACCAGTGCCTTGCACGGGCACCTTCTCTGTTCTAGTACTGAGAATAGATAGCTTCATTTTGGCCTGATCAACTGTTGGTTTGTTTATTGCTTTAATAGTCTCTTTTTGTGTGTGCGCTTGGGGTTTCGTAGATTTGCATGGTTCGAGAATCAAGTTCATTCAAGTTCCGTGATGAAGAACAAAGTTACCAGGTACTGATTGTTTTTTATATTTTTTTTCTTTATCAGTGTCCCAGCGAATTGAATCTGAATTGGTGAGCTGCAACTGAGGAGCATTTTGAAGTACTGCTTGCAGAGCTCCCAGCTCCTCCATTTCCTAGTCTTACAAATGCCTTCTGAATTGAAACTCCCAATCTACATTCTGACCCTTCAAAAAGAATATCTCTTGAAGCGTAACTTCCTTTAAAGTTGACACGCTAAATAATGTTGGAAAGAAAGACTTCAAATTATTATCCCCAGCCCAAGAATCACACCAGAATGAAATTCTACAGCCACCGCCCACCACGAACTTCAGGTTATCACTAAATTTGTCCTGCATAGATGGATTTCTATCACCTGTCATGAAGAAGTCCTTCCTGATTGCTGATACCTTCGGACTAGGTGGCAATCTGGGTACCAATCAGAATGCTGCGGGTTATACTTGGAGCAGATGATTCTCCTCCAGAGAGCCTATCCACTCCGAACCTCCACCACCATAATAGCAATCAAGCGTCATTCGTTTGCTTGATCTTTGTGATTCCCAGACCCTCTTTCGCATTTTTCATCGATACTTTCTCCCAGCTAACTAAGTGTAACTTCTTATTCGTTTCATCCCTCCCCACGGAAAAGGGGACTGAATTTTCTCCCACACTTTGATTACACCTTTGGGTAATTTGAACACTTACCTACAGTAGATTGGGAGACTTTTAAGGACAGATTTCAAGAGTATTAACCTACCCGAAAACTACAGAAATCTCCTCCTGCATGATGCCAGCCTCAATTTGAATCTGTCTATTATCAGCTTCCAGCTTCCAAGTGGAAATTAACCTCGGGGTAACCCCCAAAGGTAGACCAAGGTACTAGATGGGAAATTAATCCTCAGCCCAGAAATTACTTCAAAACCATTTACCGGGAAAAAAAATATACTCAAAACATCAAAAATCTCCTAATGTTTATTGGCAAATGCTAAAATCTGCCTTGAGGGCGGACTATAATGTAACACATGCGCCGACTTTTTTATTGGATTGGTCGTCCGTCTCAATACACTGTCAAGTGCTACAGAATTGCTTCGCTTTTAAACTAAAATGACCACATTATCCCAAACCACTACACCCCTCCCCTGGCTGGCTAGCAAAAGATACTCCTACTTACTTGAATGAATCATGAAACGGATCCCCTAGTCCATCCAATTTTCTGTATCAGCCAAGACAGATTTTTCTTGTTTAATTTTTTGATTCGCTTCCGGGTGGTTTCGGAAGAAAAAATAAACTCTTTTTCTTTTTTGTCTTTATTCAAATTTTTTCGCATTTTTTAATTTTGTTTCAAACTTTTGTGTATTATTGATTTGTGTTGACAAGAGAAATTAAATGATACAAAAATTTTGATAGAAACTAATTTTTTTAAAAAAAAGACAAAAATAATCAAAAGGACTATTTTTTAAAACAGATAACACAAGTCAAAAAAGACTGTTTTTTGACTTTTTTTTTTCTATTTAAAAAAAGTTATGACTGTCGATCATAATTGTGTACTTTTTTGTATCCTCTCATCGAAATCAATCAAGAATTCATAACTTTTGAAGCAAAACTAACAAATACGCCTTTTTCTTTTTTTTGAAAAAGGACAAACAAGAAAGTCAAGTTTACTTTTTTTTTTTTTTCAAAACCAACCGGAGTTCTGCTTAAGTTGTTCCTCAAATCTAACATTATTTTTCAAGTTGTCTTGAAAAAAAAAAACAGTTTAATTTGATCCTGAATTTATTACAATTTTTCAATCAATTATTCTAATTCTAATGAAAAAAATTAGACAATCGATTAGTGAGGACTATTGCATCTCAATAAGAGATTAGGAGTTCGGGTCTCCCTATCTGAGTGTGGGTGTTCTTCCCTATATATTTGTAAGAATTATTTTCCCCCCTAATGGCCCTTGTAGAAGTTTGGACTTACAGTGATGATTCTTTTAATGAGCTTATTTGTCTTGTTGGTTGAGTTGTTGGATTTGGTTATCTTGTGGACTCTCACACGAGTGATGTAATGTCATGTGATTTATATTTTATACTTCATAGTAATTATTTCTCCTTATCAATTGAACAAAAAAATTCAAGTACTTTCGGATATCTATTGGAACTGATTTTTGTACAAAATTTATTTAGATTTCAAGGTCATGAATTCTGAATGGAAAAATGAATCATTGAATGAAGCACTTATGATTAATCGATGTTAATTTTCTTTAAAAAAATTATTTGACGGCTTAAATTAGTATTCCTTATGTCCCAATTTAATGTCCCTTACGATTTTTTGTGCATTTTCAAACCCCAAAAAATATATTTCTACGTAGTATTACTTTCTTAATTTTCATTGAGTACTTTAATTTAGTGCAAGAAGATTAAAAAAAAAATACGCAAAAGTATATTTTTTGAAGATTTGAAAATGCACAAAAAAACCTTAAGAAACATTTAAATTGGAACGGAGAAAGTATTTGTGTGAGACCCAAGGTGAAAGCACAAGGGGATTGATCAATATTCCAACCCATGCTACAGTGTGTCAAAGAATTACCTGGGAACCGATTGGGAAAAATGGCTATGTTCGTTTGGATACTTTGTTTTGTTTTTATTTTATTTTTCAATTATTACCCTACTTCTTTTTTCAATCATTACCTTATTTCTCCAATTATTACTTTTTCATCTCTCTCTATCTCTCTCCAATCATTACCCCTATTTCCAATCATTACCCTATTTCTCTCTCCACCCACTACCAAAACTAAACTAAACTAAACTCTCAACTAAACATAGCGGCTATGTTCATTTGGATGTTTTGTTTTATTTTTATTTTGTTTTCCAATCATTACCCTACTTCTTTTTTTAATTATTACCCTATTTCTCCAATTATTACTTTCTCATCTCTCTCTATCTCTCTCCAATCATTACCCCTATTTCCAATCATTATCATATTTTTCTCTCCACCCACTATCAAAACTAAATTAAACTAAACTCTCAACCAAACAAAGCCATCGTTTCTCGGAAATCTTGAGCCTTCGTCCTTTTTTCTTTAAAAAAAAATCTAGATTCTAGACCAGATAGAAAGCAAAATTTGGTGAAGCATATAAAAGTGAAGGGTATAGTTGCCATTTCAAAAGAAATAGGCATGAATGACTGTTCCAAATAGACAATAATTATAGGGACTAGGGAGCCAGAGTACAGAGATGACAGGAGACTGAGGCCTGTCAGTTTTGCGTGGTCGGCTGACAAAGTCTATTCTTAAAGCAAGTTTATCAGCTACTTCAAAGTAGCTTTATAGTTATTTTGGCTTACAAAAAGGGGCAAAATACCCCTGCAGCAGAGAAGCAAAACAAGGAGGTATTTTGCCTCCATCAACAGTTGTAAGCTATAAAAATAGCTTACAACTGTTAAAAATAACTTATAACTGTTCAAAAGCAATCTATTTTTTTATTTGTTCTCTGTGTCCCTCTCTTTCACTCTCTCTCTCTCTCACTCACTATCTCTCTCTTTTTATTAATATTTTAATAAAGAATAGGTAAAATAGATTGTATTGGTATAATGTTAAAAAAATATGTGTAGGTAAAATAAAAAATATATACTGTTCAAGAGCTTTTTTACCAAATGACTGGTAAACTTGCTCTTAGAGCATGTACACTAATACATAGCCAAACTACCTTGTGAATAGTGCATATTTTAATTTACCTATCAATTTTTTCTTTCACAACTACACTAATAGTATCTATTTTACCTAACATCTATTAAAATATACATTTTTCACTCTTTTTCTTTATCCTTTATTTTTAAACCGAAAAACCCACAAGAAGTTTCCCCAACTTCTTCTCTGTCCATCAATTAAATATTAGTAAAAAGTAAACTTGCACACATATTTCTATATACGTTCATATATACTACTCCCTCCGTCCCTTTTTAAGTGTCCTGCTTCGTAATTCCAACTTATTAAAAAAACATCATTATTATACTTTTCACATCAACTTTTTCCTCCACTTTCCCTACTTACCCATCATCATTACATTTTTACTCACTAACTTTTCAAAATGGAATCTACTTTTAAGGGCAAAATAGACAATGCACAAACTTTTACCCATTAACTTTACAAAATGGACACTTATTAAGAGATAGCTCAAAATGGAATACCGGACTCTAAAATAGGGACGGAGGGAGTATATACTGTATCTACATATACGTGAGATCGAGGTCCCCGGACCTCGCAATTGATCAACGACGTTGCCGAACCTTCGTTGAAGATTGATTTCGGGAACAGTAGAGACAGTAACCCAAGCCTTTCTTCATTGAAGACCTCCGTCAAGATCGATTCCGACTTCGCCGGACCTCCGGTGCAGTAGAGAAACAGCAATTCTTCGTACATCTTCTCCGTCAAAATATTTTGCTGACAAGTTGATGAGTCATGGAACTGACCGAATTCTCGCCGACTGGGTTTCAACTTTCACGATCAAGAAGAGAGAGAGGAGGGAGGAGAGAAAGAAGGAAACAACAAAATGAAGAAAGGCTTTTGAACAGTGCTGAGTTAAAAATAGTGAAGAACTGTTCATAAATTCATTTTACCTCTCTTTTTACCTCATCTGGTACAGCTGTTTTTTTGTGCTTTCTCTCTCCAAAATTAACTAAAAAGTCTTTTTAACTCATCCGATACACTTGCTCTTAGGCTACGCCTAATGGGTGGATAGTAGAACAACCGATGTTTATTACTTCAAGCAATTTCAGCATCCCAAAACACCATATCTGCAAACTAAAAATATCCGTAATCCCCTTCACAACATCCACCTCCTTCGCTTTCTTGAACAGCCAATGATGAACAGAAAGGGCTACAAAGGGTCCCCTTTTATTATCCCTTTTGGCATTAGAAACGCATTAATGGGGGGGCCATTAACTAAGACCAAAACACAAGCAGTACAGGATATGCATTCCTTCACCCATTTAACCCAAGTTTATGGAAAGCATAGCAACTGCATCATAGACAGGAGGAAAGTCATTGAACTTGTCATTTGCCTTGTCAAAGTCTACTTTGATTATCAACCCCTCCACTTCCTCTTCCTCTTTCTCCAGTCGTCTATAACTTCATTAGCAATAAGACCACCATCTCGTATGTTTCTAATGCTACCACCAACAAAGGCTGATTGGACTTCCCCAATTATACCTTAGAGAGACAAAGCAACTTTGAGCCTATGTGTGTTAGGCCAGAATCTTATTATACGTAACTTATGGGTCTGACATCTGGAAGACTAAGGGGTTATTAACCTTGGGCAACAAATGAGGAGTTGAGCCCCTTTGCCTACCATTTCTATGAAATTCTGCAAAGAACTTGAGGACATATATCCTCCTTCATGAGCTTCCAGCCCTTCCTAATACTAACGATGTGTAACCAATCTCGGCCTGGTGCCTTATTCCCATCACAATATCTAATAGCTCCCCAGATTTCTTCCTCCGAAAAAGCCTCATTCAAGTTCTCACCGGAGGGACCATCAATCGATTCAAACATATTCGCAGAAAAACCTAGTCTCGCCACCACTCTACATGGTATAAATTCTGAAAATAATTCAAGCCCCATGTTTGACCTGGCCTGGAACATCAATGATAACTCGATTGAGTACAATGGAGTTGAGAGCATTTCTTCTCTGTCTATTACAAGCCATGAAGTGAAAAAACTTGGTATTGTGATTGTTGGGATTATACCTCGGACCCCACATGCAACGAAAGTGTGACAAAAAATTAACTCAATCCCACCCGCAATAGAAGCGTAACGAAAAATAAACAAACACGCACAAAGGACGCAAACAATTTTTACAAGAGAGAGAACAACTTCTACAAATATTGTACTAGTACAATGAGATGAAAATACCCAACCCAAACTCCTAACCAGACGTGCAAAGTAAGTAACCGACTGATGCGTAAATATGTATAGACAAAGACGGATTTAAGTGTGGGCATATGGGAGCCAAGGCCCCCGCGCAGTTTTCAGGTTTTTTTATAAAAAAAAATTAATATTAATATTAGTTGTAGTTTTTTTGTTTGTTGAGAATACCTAAGTATTGTATTTTGTATTGGGTGTTATTTTTAGACATTTAAATACTTTAAGAATGTGTTCGTTTCCGGGTCTTAAACCGCAATTTTTCTCTTTGCACACAGTCTCCCATAAGTTTTTCCTTCAATTATTAATCTCATTTTGTTTTATCTCTCCCCACTTACTACCCAAAAAACCCCCCTCAAAATCTAAACCAAACAAACTATTAAATTCCCGAACCTTGAAATTTTAAAATCTTGTTCATTGTTTGACCCCCGCATCTATAAAATCCTGTTTCTATCCTTGTGTATAGATCAGAGGAAGGGCCGAAAGGGAAAGTATTAGGTCTTGATGAGTCTAATTACACAACCTTTATTTTTATTTTTTTGAGGAAGTCATTCATTCAAAGAAGCTTATCAAGCAATACAAATTCCAAAAAAGATACAGGAAAGAACCAAAATTACCTAAATTTTGATCTCAGGCACCTACTGCCGAAGCAGGCCCTACAAAATCGTGGGTACTTAAGAACCAAATCTAGGTCTTGATAATAGAGAATCTAAAAGATCCACAGCTCAAACCTTAAAAGCTAAGCACCACAAAAATCTGAAGGCGAGCAACAATAATATCAACTACAAGCAAATGGTTTTCATGGACTAATCCACAGAGCCCACAGGGACGCTGGTCAAAACTGGACGAGAGCCGAAACACCCGAACCAGAGCAATGGAGAGGCTCCGAAGCAAGCCACGGCAATCAAAGACCAGCCTTCTGTTGGATTAAATTTAACAGAGTAGTAAGAATTACTGTAAACGAGTAGCAAAATAATAATAATATGCAATAAAGATAGAATTCTTAATCAGAAAAAATAGGGATTAGAAAAGCTCGTGGATTGAGGCACATATGGTGGCGCCCTCCTAAGAGAATACGTCTCCTTCTGCACTGGGTTGAATGACGCTCTACTCTCAAGATTCAACGATCCTCTGAAAAGCTTTGTGTGCAGCTAAAGCTTACTCACAAACCCATAATTGCCCGTATGCTCAAAATATAGGAGTAATTTCAAAGTAATATGCAGACCGGAAAACAGAGTGAATATGGTTTTATTTTGTTACTATAGAAGTGTAAGAGTACTTTTTCTTCTCTGTGCATTTGATGAGGAAGAATGATGCAATATATAGCTCCAAAAAAATACATAAAACATAAAGAGGGAATGGAAGAGAAGCCGGTAGACTGCCAAGGCAGACAAGGAAATGAATAAGGGGAGTAAATGAGCATGGGTTAATGTTCCTCTGCCAAGCAATGACATCCCAATGACAATGGAGTAAATGTACACAGACTAATTAATATGGTAAGGATCCAAAGTTACATGAAAATTTTAAATTAAATGAAATATACAACACCTTTTAGTCGAATTGTTGCGCAGCCAGATCAACAACACCGGACCACCACCAACCCATGATACACCACCGAACCACCAACAAACCACCACCTACGGACCATTCCTCAATAGGCGCCAAATTATTCACCCACCACCTCAACCACACCAGATCTAGGAAAACCAAACTGGTACAAGACCGGACCGATTCAAGGGAGACCCAAATAGCCGGTAGAAGAAGAAAAAACAAGGGAAAAAAAAAAAGAAAAAAGCAAGCCCTAACCCAACCGCACACCTTATTACCTCGTCGATGACCTCGAGCAAGACAGATTTGGACCGCCGTGTGGAACCAAGGACTATGTGCCACCACCAATTGCCGGACAAGCCGCCGCAGGGGGGGACCACACCGGACCAAACAAACAGCCGCACCCAAACTGAGAGCACGGAAAATCAATTGACGGGAGAAAACAAGGCGAGGAGGGCGGAGAAAAAGAAGAGAGAGGGGGGGGAGGAGGGAGAGAGGCGGAGGCCTCCCCCAAGCGGCAGCGGCAAGTTTGGATACTCGATTTCATTCAAACAAATAAGAATCCCCCAACCAATTATGATTTCCAGAACACAGTAGCTAGCCTGTCTATAGAACACCTTGATTGTAAATCATCCATCTTTAATTATGCTAGAGCCTATGCAGGAATTTATATATAGAACCAACAGAACACATGCATGTCAACCCAAATGTAATAAGCCTGGCCTGCAGGAGGAACCATCATTTTGGAGAAGGGTATGATGAACGTAAAGATTGAATCGGACAAGTTACCATAAAAATAAAAAATAAAAAAAGAAGAAGATTGAATCGAACAACTCATAGTTAGCAGCCAAATTTATCAATGAAGACGCCCATATCGTGCTATTATAGAGGACTCTCGAAGATGCTAATGGCACGCACTGGTGCCAGTCTCACCATGAATATTCCCCGCTTAGCCAACCAGAGGGCTGGTAATCTAGCCGGAATTGGTGCTAAATAAGCTGAAGACAATCACAGTCGACATTCCACCCTCGAAAAGGCCGCTTTTTTTTTTTTTATCGAGGATTGTCTATTGTTGTGATTGACTTCTGTTAGTCTTTTGTTTTACTATTAATTTGTCTATGGTTGTGAACCCATATCTGTTGCCGAACTCTGTTCCTCAGATAATTGATGAATTTCCGATGCACCCAAAAAAAAAGAAAAGGAAATTGAGGTAGCCAGCAATTGTTCCCTAGTCAACACTACTTTTCTTTATTAAACCTCTCCACCACCATTTTGATAGCAGAGCATAGTTTGTTGGCCGGATCAATCTCCAAGCCTCCTGCGTGCCTTTCTTCCTTTGGATTAACCAAGTGCATCCTCTTGTATCAAAATCCCCCCATTTTTTTCCATTGCAGTTTTCCAATTGATTTATAGCGACATTCATCCAAATATATATATTAGTGACCGGCCAGACGGACGACCGACTTCCATGAAATCCTAATCCACACCATATGAAAAATTAACTTAATTCGTTTGATTTGGACTTCTATTTAAATGGTATGGTCTTGTACTAGCAGCTTAGTGTTGATTGTAGCTTCCATCTAAGTTAACTAACGGAGCAATATCTATATCTTTTGTAGCAATTTTCACTAACTTGTCATGATTTGTCACCTTTGACACCTTTTGTGTTCCGGTCTCTTCTTGTGGTGTCTGAAGAGTTTCCTTTTCTTTGTTGGTTCTTGCTAACGTTTCTCTTTAAATCTCGGATAGCTTTAACTTGTCCTTGTCCCCTTTATTCTTTGTATTCTTCCAGAGACTAATGAAATTACTTTTGCCGAGAAAAAAATAAAAATAAAAATTAGATATCAATGAAGATTTAACTTTCTTAATTTTAGACCATTACTGTACACATGAAGCTAACATTAATCCATTCAATCTCAATGATTATACAATATAGTAGTTCAAACTTCCCCATCAAGTAAAAACCAAAAAAAGAAGGAAAACAATCACGTCTACCAAAACATGAGGTCTATAATTGTTTTAGTACTAACATCTTTGTTGGACCACCATCAATTAAGTACCTTTTGAAACATCCAAAACATTTTAAGCGGCTAAATCAAACAAACGCTACTACTACTGTGTATTTCTGTTTGAGCTTGACCTGTGGCTGGCTTGTAATTAGAAAAATCGTATCAAATGAATTTTTTACACATGCGAATAAATCAACGTCGATATTATTTTCTTGTTAAGTTTAGGACAAATTTGAATAATTCCCTTTTTGGCTCAACAAATGATACTCCCTCAATATTTTACATATGTAATATGGATCTTAATTATTTGATAGATCTTAATTAATTTTACTAAACACAATTTTAAAATCAGAAAAAGTACTACTCCATCCATTCCATATTGGAAGTCCCGTAGTCTCTCTCTCTTGCTATTTTTCAAATAAAAAAAATCAGCTACTTCCATGTATAATTTTTTGAATTTTTTGTACTGTATTAAAAATCTTGATTAGTATTTTAATTTGGTGCGAAAAAATTTTAAAAATTATACATGGAAGTAGTTGATTTTTTTATTCAAAAAATGGCACGACTTTTCATAGTGAACTCTCAATATGAAACGGATGGAGTACTATAAATTCCAAAATCTAGATGATTGTATGACATATGTGAATAGTGATTTGGAACATTCATTATGGAACGGAGGGAGTGCTGTTTAAAAAAGATCAACTAAGTTTCTAAGTTTGGCTTGAGTGAAATGCATTTTGGCTTGATTAATAAATAAGTTGAACTTTAACATAAAATACTCCTTCTTGGGATTTCTTTTAATTTTCACTCGTTATTCTGTATGTAACATTTGGACGTAAATTTGTAATACGGAGTAGTATTCTTCAAATCATTTTTTTTTTCTATGAAAACATGCACGTAATGTTTTGCGTCAACATTGACTTTCATAACATCTACTCTATGATATATATGAGTTTTTATTGACAATTTTTTATTATGCGTATATTATGAATTTCTATGCATACCAAAATTGTTTTATACGCATATGTCATGAATTTAACTGATGACTTTGAGGTGGATTAGAGAGGCTAAATAATGCATATATATACACACACACACCGTGTTCATACTGTAATAGGACTGTATACAAATTTACACATCAATGTCAACAGTATGCCAAAGCGATTTTGACCCAAATAGCATCAAGACTCAAGAGTGCACTTAAATGATAAAAGGAAAAAATTCGGGAGTTTAACAGTACTCCTTTTTCAAGGTCCTCGTCTAACTATTCTAATGATACTCATCATTTTCGTTTTGCCAATCAAAAAAATCGATGTCATCAGTATATGAGAGAGAGAGAGAGAGAGAGAGAGAGAGAGAGAGAGAGCAAAAGGCAAAAGGAGTAAAAATACTTTTTGAACCACATTGGATACTTCCCCCCTCTTTCTTTAAGCTGTACGTCTTAAGAACAAATTAAAACATCTACTTAAACGCACCAAAACGTCTAAGCTCATTATATAATTGTACGATTATCGTCTTATTGCCCTTTTAAGTATGTGATAGTCATTGTTTAAGTGGCAGACGACTTGTCGATTACCCCAAATGGTACTAACTCCATAATAAATTAATTCTCTTTAATTTGCTTCTAAAAATAATCAACATTTGTCTTTCCTATTTTGGAAAGAAATCACAAGATTCAGAGAGATTATTCAGTGCCTTTGGGGCACCACGTTTCTGTGCCCCAAGTCTCTCTCCACCACCCATTGTTATTAGGTCCATATATTAGTCTCGAACCCCACAAAAATATTTGGTTGAGAAGAGGCATGAGACACTACGTGGCGATGCCACAGAGGCAATAAATAATTTTTCAAAGATTCGGCTGTTTGTGTGCGAGTTTTTTTTTTTAATCAAAACTTTTGCCTCAAGTGCTCTAGCACGATGGGTATCCAAAACTTGTTCTTAAAATAGTCATTACTAGATACAGACTTTCAGTAGGTAGAAGGAGGTTTTGAATATTCTTCTATTGGTCCAGCCAGGAAATTAATCTTTGTTTGGATTTGGAATGGAGTGATGAGTCCTTAGTTACATAATTTTTCAGAATGTCATGTGCTCCGGCTTTGATCAATTCTTGCACTGTGCTCGCACTCTTAATTCTTGCTCTTGCAAATTTTAGTTGTTTGGAATGTGTTTCAGAAACGCTTTCGCACCCTTGCTCTCATTCACGCATGCGAATTATGTGATTTTTTGAGACATTAAGTGCATTTTCCATGCACATCTCACTCACATGCAATATATAATTTATTTTTTTTTTCTTTTCTATATTTTTCTTCATGATAAAATTCTTGTGGCAAACATTTTTCAAATTATTCATTTCAGAATTTTGATATTAGATATTAAAAAAAAAAAAAACATTATGCAAGACCACCTGGTGTATCCATGATTGTGGTTTGGATTATTACTTTTGTTTTCCCATTTTTTACCCATAAATCTTGTGTTAGGATTTCACAAATTATAAAACGCAAATCCCAATACAATTTTAAATCTGTTTTTAGAGTTTCACTCTGATATTGTGCTCCTAGTATTGCTCTCTATTCACACAAGAGCTTTGGTTTTTTCGCCAAAAGTTTCTTTCCTCACAGTAATTCTCATGGTTTGTCAAAAATATGTTACTCCTATTTTCAACGACAATTCACACTGACCACATATAAAATTATCAGAGTATGTATAATAGTCTAATATAAACAAAGTAAACAGTATAAGTTCAAATAGTAGCTTTACATGGAGTATCATTCTTACGTTTGAAACCTTTTTCCTTTCTTCGTTTGATCTTGGTCGACTTTTTCACCTGGTAAATAGTACTAGTTGTTTTCAAGAAAGTTGCGTAGAGAGAGAGAGAGAGAGAGAGAGTTGCGTAGAGAGAGAGAGAGAGAGAGAGAGAGAGAGAGAGAAGGTCGATCGAACTTTGGGAGGGGCGGGGACTGGCTGTGTCGGCCATATGAATAATAATGAGACTCTTTGAAGTCTCTGCTGATAGTAATAGCTAGCCAGAACTCATTTTCGAATAATATTCAAACTTTTGTACTGAAAAAAGCTATTTGAATTTCGGCTACACGATCAAACCAGATTCTATATATCTCCAAAAAGCCAGCCAGCCCCCACAAACGCCTTTTCTTTTTAGTCATCAGAAAAACAACGCTATCATGAAGACTCAAGAGACAACCTTTTTTCACCGATTTGGTGTCCCCCCTAGCCGGCCGACTTCTGCCTCCCCTTGTCCCTCCCCATGGTCTAATTGCTCTGAGCCATTTGTTTGTTTTCAAGTCAAAGCTAATTTTCGGGTTGCAAGTTGTAACAGTACTGTTTTCTCAGAAATTTGGCAAAGTTTCCCAATGGTGCCAAATTACTTTTTTAGCCATATTATTCCATGACGGCCTTTCGATCTATATATATATTGACCTATTTCATAGAGATTTGGACAAAAAAAGATAGCAACACGTACACCAATGTTGATGTGGGCAATTAATGTGCCAATGTTGATTTGGTTTGATAAACGGCAATACTACCATTTTTTGACTTGAGAAATTAATGCATGGCCATATGATATCGGAGTTCATTTAGTAATTTGGACTCCTTGCCGAATAATGGTTATAACAAAAATTCAACTAGTTTCATAATGTTATACTCCTACATCAAATGATTCAAATTGTACCAAGTTGACATTTATGGTTTGGCAATATCTTAACTTTTAAATGATACTAATAAATGGCATTTTGATTTGACATTTTGTGGAGGAATTAACTTTTGACATTTCGAGAAATAACATTTGCCCTATATATGAGGACAATTACATCGCTAAATATATATATATATATATATATATATATATATATCGTGATTTATGAACAAGTTATGACTATATATAAGAATAAGTAGCCATTTAAATATATATATAATATATATATATATATATATATATTCAACCATTTGAAGATGCTCTTGATAATATTGCAATTTATATATAATTCCTCAAGTTTCAAACATGATTTTAAAGGAAAATCCAAGTTATCAAAATAATTTAAATCCAATAAAAAAAAAGATATTAATTCCATTGTCCCTCGCTCTTTTTTTTGTTTTGTTTCTGCAATTATTTAAATTCGATCTCACAATTAGTGACTTGTTGACTTGAAATCCAATATATTGTTTCCCTTTTTAACTTTATTTTTTTAACAGCAAAAAAAAGTTTTATTTATCTTTGAAAACAAATTGCAGAAACTAAAAGGATCCTAAGCATGAGGCATCGCTACGTGCTATAACAGCTAACCCACAAAGTTGACACCCATCACTTTGACAATCATATGCCGTCAAGATCCAAAATGGAAACAACACCACTCCGAGGTTGGCAGGTATCCAACCAAGACATAAACCTCAAAAACAAGACAGTACCACTCCCAAAGGCCAAAACCCAACCACTTCTCATGGGTCCTCCCCTTTTCTTTCTTCTAATTTTATTTTATTTTTGTATGATTGAAATATTTTCAATGTTGGACTTATTTCAAAGGTATCGTACGTTTATATCTTCTTATTGGAGTCGTCAGTTTTTATCCAAATCCCGTTTTACAATGGTAAAGTAACAAGTATATCATAAAAGTCTAACAAAAAGTACAAAGGATCGATTTTGTTGGTATTATATTTTGATGTCAAAATTGAAAAAGGATAATGGTGAGTGAAAACTAAATATAGTTTTCCAGAATGGAGAATGAAAATTGAGGTTCCATTTTGGAGAGAACTCCAAATGCAATATGGTCTGAAGCAAACAACCAAAGTTGTACTTTTTGAGGAAAATTGGAATCATTAAGTCCTACTAATTAATTTCTGATAATCAGTTGAATTAATTAGTATAATAAGATCACTTAAGAAGTGCACGCCTTGCTACGACCTACTATATATAGGTAGCTAGTGCGTTTCAACTGAGTTGTAGGCGATGACTTTGAATGCACAGGTTAGTCCCTCTAGTCAAGTTTAAAGGATTCAGCTAGCAGAAAGTTGTGAAAAAAGGTTTAAAACTTTCGGCAGTAAATTTTATATATATATATATATATATATATATATATATATATATATATATTGCAGTAGTCATCATTGAGTTAAAATTTTGACTCCGTTTTTCCCCAAAGTAAATGGATTAAAAGCTCATGTTTTTTTTTTGCTCGGCTTAAAAGCTCATGTTTGTATGAAACATCTACTAAAACCAATTAACTCCGTTTTTTTCCAAAGTAAATGGATTAAAAGCTCATGTTTGTATGAAACATCAACTAAAACCAATTAACGGAAACAACTCGACTATGTCATTAGCTTGAAGACCAAACAAATTATTAGAAACTAACCCTAAATGAAAAAATGCAGTACTGTCGTTTTCATTCCCCAATCTTTCAGCAGAAGTATGTTTTAGTTCCTGAGTCCCTGACTGAAAAATCTCAAATAGTAGATGACTTTATTCCTGAAAAAGTATATCATTAGTCAGGTATGTCCTACCTTGTAATCACCTAATTAAGGAGCGCGCTACAAGTCTAGTACATCCCCCCTCTCATTGTAAGTTGACGAGTGTGTGTGTGTGTGTGTGTGAGAGAGAGAGAGAGAGAGAGAGAGAGAGAGAGAGAGAGAAGCAGGACTGGTGTTATATATGGAGGATAAACAGCATACAAAAACATTGGCATTTTCACTTAGGAAAAAGAAAAAGAAAAAAAGAGGAGAGGTAGCTAGCCCAGAATTGCACCACCACATATCTTACATCCACTCATGAGCCAAAACGACTCTTTCACGCCACTCCCTAGCTACTCAACTCTAATCAAAACCCAACAGTGAATTAAAACCGGAATGCATATTGTTTTCATTGCATGTTTTACTGTGGTATTATTAGTTCTTATTATCACATTTTTTTTGGTTCTACTCACTCTAGCTAGCTCCATCTCCAATTATAAGTCATTTTAGGAGAGTCGTGTCAAACATCATATCCGAAAATAATATAGTTTTGTAAATGGATTTGATTTCTTTTACACCCATCAAAAGATCTCAACTAAACCTTTTAATTGGTGTAATAGAGAATTCGAAATTATTCACAAGAATACGTTATTTTTTTAATCCAAATATTGACGCAACTTTCCTTAAAAAAAAAAACGACAATAACTAATAATTGGGTACGGAGGATGTTTTCAATTCGCAAGTGTGACTTGTTAAGTTGCTCTAATACTACTACCTCACATGATATCCAGACTAGCTAGGTCCATCCTAATGCATAAATAATTTCCTCGCTTTTTTTTTTTTTCAGCAAAGAAAGTTGATCGCAATTATGGAGTATGTTTTTTTTTTTTTTTTTTTTTATAAATGTGGACTATTAAGTGATGTGAATGGTGACGTGCATATAGCGTCACACTAGATAATACCCACCATTATTACCTAGATAATGCGACCCTAACCCAACTACTTAACTATTAATTCCTACTTAAGCATCATAATTTTGAACGTTCAACTGCTGTTCTATCTGCATTCAAAAAACTTTGCCGATTTTTCTTTTGGGTTGATCAGATTTGATGCTTCAAAGAGACTCGTTATACATATAGCTCCATAGACTATCCCCATCGGAATTCCCCGGCGAATCATCATCGGACGGCGGCGAGTTAATCCGCGGCGGACTCACCAGCATTCCCCCGGCCATGTCCACCAGCAAATTCGGCATGTCGAACAACTCCTCCTCGTCAATAAACTCATCGCCACGCGGCGGTGCAACACCACCACCGGCAGCGCCACTGCCTTCGTTTTCTGCCGGCCGCGACCCGGAGGGCTGCCCCTCCCCCACCTTCGGGCCGCAGCCAGGCTCTTCTGTCTTCATTAACGCGGCGGCCGCAGCAGCAGCCGTGCGTATATCCGGCGGTGATGAAGAAGCAGCCACCGGATAGGACTTATCGGGAAAATTGAGAACCGCGTCTCTGCCCCTGAGGGCCAGCGCCGCCACGTCGTAGGCGGCAGCCGCCATCTCGGGGGTCGGGTACGTGCCGAGCCAGATACGTGTCGTCTTCCTCGGCTCCCGAATCTCGGACACCCACTTGCCGCTCCTGCACCGTATCCCGCGGTAAACCGGATGTTTTCCGGCGGGCGGGCGGCTAGATGAGCCGCCGGAAGAGGCAGCGGAGCTCATGGTCCCGGTGGTGGCCCTATTAGCTCGTTGGACTTGGACTTTTACCAGGAGAGAGAGGGAGAGAGAGAGTTTTTTCACACGTGGTGATATGTATAGTTGTCGAGGGGTAACTGGTGTTGGTGGCGCACGATAGGCTGAGATGGTTGGTCAACTTGGTCTACTTCTGGTGCAAGTTAGTAGGGTTTGGAGGGTCCCCCATGATTTAAAAAATGCATATACATACATATATATATATATATGTATGAGAGAGAGAGAGAGAGAGAGAGAGAGAGAGAGAGAGATTTATTGGTATGTTTGTATATAGGGGTGGGGTGGGGTGGGGTGGGGTGATTGGGTGATTTAAGGGAGTGAGAAGATTTTATGTTAGGGTATTTAAGGGAGTGTGAGGATTTATATTTGAGAGAGAGTACATACAAGTATAAGGGGTGAAAGGCGTGGGGAATTCGTGGCCTTTTGATGGTGGGGTTCATAGTTTTAGGGGCTTGTGGGAGTTTGTATGATTAAGAAAGCACACGCAAAATTTTGATGTACAAGCTAGCAATTAGCTGTTACTCATTTTGGATAATATTCTTAAACAACGCCCTACTTGATTGCATGTCTCGATCATCAACTTCTCAAGTACTGTATTTTTGTATGCTGCTGGGTTGTGACTTTAATAAATGCACCAAAAAGTGTGTGTGTTATGTTAATTATATACATATTTTTGTGTGTGTATATCTGTATGTATGTGTGTCTAAACGTGTGCATAATAGAACCCAGTTTGCAAATAGTTTTGAGGTATCGTCACGTAGCATACCAAGACGGTCGCTCACCGAACATTTCGTGTACATACACTTAACAATGAACAACAGTACAAGATTTTCTGGTGGCTAATTAAGGACCATGGGGCGGCACACGGCCATCCTCCAAGAGCACCTTATAAAAAAAATTAATTAATTTTGAAATGTTTTTGGTGTTTTGGTTTTTTCTTTTTTCGTGTTTACGGCAAGGAAAGCAATGAATATTGGAACTGTTGAGTTTTCATCCTCTTGCAAAGACTGTTCAGAGAAAATTGAAAATGTTTTCTTGTTGTGGTTTTATAAATAGGAATGGCAACTGTATCCGTCATGTCCCTGCCTCCAACCTTCATGCCCTAATCCCATAAGGAAGTTTTGCATTTATATCTGTGTAGATTTTATTTTTTAAAATCAACTAAATAAGAGTAAAGGGCCTAATAGTAATTTAGTTTTGGAGTAGTTTTTTTTTAACTCTCAACGCTATATTTTTTTTCCAAGTCTATCTTAAGAGAACAAAGTTAATGTAGATTACAAAGAGGAATGAGACCGGATTAATTATTCGATCCCCGATCCCGGCACCTCCCATTTTGCCGCCCTAATAATCAATCTGATTCTGACCTGCCTCATTGTCGTCCCTACTTATAATTGACACTTGTCCGATATATTATCCAAAGTAATTTCGAAAATAATTCAATTACGTTTGGTATTTGGATAATATTATTACCATAGCTGAGCAAAAAAAAAAAAAAATTTATTACCATAGCATAACTATATTTTTAAAATGTACTTTGCTTTGTATTTAGCAAAATCAAAACAAAGCTATGCCAAATGAGTTGTTAATTAATTAGCACCTGATCGACTAGTTCCGAATACAAGATCTTAAGAGTGAGCAAAGTGATTCACTGGCCTTAACGACTAGGTCAACCCCGCAAGGTTGATTATTAGGACCTGTTACATTGCCTAAGATGATGCCCTATCGACAGGGCCGGGCCTAGCCATGGCTCGTAAGAAGCTAGGTAGAGCAGGAAAGCATACACGCACACGCGCCTTGAAACTCAACCACCGGCCGTGTGGACAGTTGCTTTCATGAATTGATCGGTTCTGATCGATGATACGAGCCATATGACTTGTAAACATTCATTTTGAGCATGTGTTTCTATTGATTTGTGACATTTGTCTGCTCATCAACAGCATATATTGAATAGACACATTTGTTTTTCTAATTACCTGTGAAAGAGAAATAGATTTGGAGACTTGGCTAGCTAACAAGGTCTTAGGATATGGTCCAATCAGCGTCGTCGTCGTCGTCGATCGCATAGTAATTACTACTTGCGTACAGAGTATCAACTCCTGTTTTCTTGATACCAATTTTTCTAGGTAAAATTTTAATGCCTCAAAATTAGGGGTTGTTCCCTCGAGATTAATTCGAAATCTCTCCTAAACATTATCAACTATTATATATGCGGCTATATACGGGACTACTTTGCTTCAATTTTAATTGGGTTCTCAAACAGTAGATATATTCATGATCCTTCGGTATTAATCGAGGGAGTCCTGCTACACACACAGCAGATCTGTGCACAGATTTTATTGTGGGGCCCACCACAAATTCTGCACAAATTATTCGAGCCATTCATTAAATGTAAAACATTTTTTCTAGGGTCCCCGTAAAAAATAAGCTCAATACGATACCTATAGGTGATTCATCCAACCATCTAACTTCTCATTCAGATTTTCGGATAATGAAAAGTTATATGATTGGATCGAGCACCTATAGGTATCGGATTGAGCTTATTTTTTACGGGGACCCTTGAAAAAATGTTTTACATTTAATGAACGGCTCGGATGATTTGTGTAGGACCCGTGGTGACCCTACAACAAAATCTGTGCACAATCTGTGCACAGATCTGCCATGTGTGTAGACTTTCTGTAATCGAGGTGGGCGTACGTGACTGGCCTTTATTTTATTTTTTTCCCCCCTGTTTTGAAATTCCGTTGGCCGGCCCGCTTGTCATGTTTGATTGATCATGTTTGAAAAGAAGGAAATTTCCAATTAAGCCAAACCCCTTAAAAGATGTTGGGTTGTTAAATAACATTCAAATTAATAAAGCACGTACTACTTATAATTAATTGGGGTCGCGCCTGATTATCCCATGGATGATATGAAGCCAACAAGCTGCAATTCATATCAGTGAATATACTATATTGTAGTGGACCCTCACTAGATCTATTTGGCTTTATTTTATTTTATTTTTTTCACTAGATTCTCGATTTAGGTGCTATAATTACATGCAAGCACATGGTTTCTCGACTAATTTAGGTGTATTGGGGTACTGATCCCAACGTCCTTAATTTTACAATTTACATATATTAATTCACGTGAGATGATCGATCAGGATGCATGGAGCTAGCTAGGGTTTGCATAACCAGCTGCTAGAAATCTATGAAATAATTAATTTGTACAGTGAAAATATAATCAACTTCTATTGCTACTACTTGGCAAAAAGGATGTAATTGGTCTCCACTACAGAACCACTTTTTAGTTTTATTTTTTAGAATTTAATTGGAAGTGCCGATATTAGTACATTATAAACATTTAATGTGTATTTATACTCCTTTATATATATATATATATATATATATATATATATATATATGGGGCGGTTCAAGGGACACCTAAGAAAATCCAAAATCTCAATCTCATAGTTCTCGATCGAATTTTTATGATCCAAACCGTTTAATATGTACAGAATGTGATTTTAAGGGTGCCCGCGAGAAATTAGCAAAAAAATGGGTGGGAAAGGCTTGATTTGAGCTATTTTTATTTGAACCGTTCAATAAAAACTATTCGAAACTGTTCGGATTAAGTCCTTCCCGGTCATTTTTTTTGCTGATTTCTCACGGATACCCTTAAAATCACGTTATGATCACATTGAGCGGCTTGAATCATCAAAATTTAATTGGGAACTATGAGGTATTTTTTTAGGAGTTTCCGGAACCGCCCTATATATATATATATATATATATATATATATATATGCAGTCATTTTCAAATGAGGAGGTCCTTATTTTAGTTAAAATAAGGACCTTCCCATTTCTCCCATTTTCCGATCGAATTTCGATAATCCGAGCCGCTCAATGTGTTCAAAATGTGATTTTAATGGTACTCACGTGAAATTGACAAAAAAAATGACCTGGAAGGGCTTGATTTGAATAGTTTTTATTTGAACCGTTAGATAAAAAACAAACAAAAACTGCTCGAATGAATCCTTTTCCTGTCTTTTTTTTTGCTGATTTCTTGAGGGTATCCTTAAAATCATGTTCTGAACACATTGAGCGGCTTGGATCATCGAAATTCGATCGGGAAATGGAGGTCCTTATTTTATTAAAATAAGGTGGTCCTTATAAGAAGGGGACTCTATATATATGTATGTATATATATATATATATATATATATATATATATAAAAGATCCACACGAGCATGTTCTTCCCAAATTAGTTCAATCCAATATCCGTAACGGCTTTTTCAGAATTTTGATAATGGCAAAGATTTTTTCAAAATTCGTTCGTAGAATTCTGAAAAAGCTCTTATGAATATCAAATTGAGCTAATTTTATACAAGAACGCATAAAAAACAGTAATAAGAATAACTCGCAGTTTGAATCATTTTTGTGGAATTTAAAATGGGCCCCACAAAATAATCAATCACACTCATTTATTGGGCACCAATCAAGAACCAAG
This sequence comes from Rhododendron simsii, assembly GCA_014282245.1. Taxonomy (NCBI): domain Eukaryota; kingdom Viridiplantae; phylum Streptophyta; class Magnoliopsida; order Ericales; family Ericaceae; genus Rhododendron; species Rhododendron simsii. The sequence goes on along the minus strand of CM024959.1, from coordinate 10,301,619 downwards.
GGAAATGGTTTTTTTTTCCGAAAGCAAAAAGAATTTATTAATCTTTATAAGGATTACAAAGATTAAAAGGATTAAAGGCACATCGACATAAAGCCACCCAAAACCTAAAGGAAGACAAGATGCCAACCAGAAAACAAAACCAGAGATGACCGACCAGAAAGCACCAAGACCTAACAAGCAGAAATGATAAACAAAGCACCAAACCATCAACACCAACAAAAACAAAACAAAACTGGAAAAACAGCCCAAGCAACCAAAATAGAAAAACCAAAGCACAGCGATCCAAATTAAGGGGGCAAACTGAAGGCCAAAACCCTGGAATTAAATTTCCAAGGAGAGAGAAGCTCCTTCCTCATTATCATCAAGATCCTCCGAGTCATCCTCCTCTTCTAATTCATCTAGAGCGTTGATCCTTTCTTTTTTTGATAGGTAACAAAATTTTATTAATAATTCAACAAAAGGTACATCAAGAAGAGATCAAATACATACCACTGAAAAATAGGTACCATATAGGCCTGAAGGAAAGGAAAAGAAAAGAAAAGAAATTCCCTTGACAAGAAATTCCTCCCCCCTGACCAATATCTAGAATTTTCCGAGCCTCCTTGAACTCCAATCTCTGCGATATATTTTCTTGTGCCACAACGACACTGTTTGGTAGGGGAGAGCACCAATTAATGCTGACCCTGCCTCCATCCGGTCCCCGCGTACTTAATTGTACGTTGTAATATCAAAGATCAACGATGTCCAAAGAGCAGTCAATAAATTTTCAAACAGTCCTGCTGTAAGCAGGGACACTTCGCAGGGACAATCCGCAGGGACAACGCTTTTGGCCCCATTTTGAATTCCGAAAAAATCTAGAAAAATATCCGTAAATTTTTGAATATTATTTTATGACGCCCCTATTTATCCAAAAGTAATACTTACCGATATCCGCTGGAGCTGATTTTTTACAGGGCCCCATAAAATAATAGTAAAAAATTTATGGATATTTTTCTAGATTTTTTCGGGATCCAAAATGGGGTCAAACGCGTTGTCCTTGCTGATTGTCCCTACTGTTAGAATTTTTGATAAATTTTTGTTTGATCGATATGGCCCCCTTCGTCCGAGTTCTCTACAATGTGATTCTTATTAACTACTGTACAAACAACAATGATCATGCCCAAAGGAATTGCCACTATTCATCGACTTCTCCTTCTGCTCTCTCTCTCTCTCTCTCTCTCTCTCTCTCTTTGTTGTCGCTTTTTATTTCAATAAAAAAAAAAACAAAAAAAACAACAACAACAACAATGAAAATTTCCCACCATGCCCCGTAAGTGAACAGGGAGATCGGGCCCTAGGATTAATCAAATGCGCAAAAGCTGGCTCGGACATCTAGATTATTTTTTACAAAAAATTCCCCACCATGAGTGGGAATTGTGTCTGTCACTCGAGAAATTTTTCATTGCCGGGTGGGCACGGACCACGTGGTGCCAAGCACGTATCTCGGCCGTTCAAACGTGTTTTGAACGGCCCAGATCTGTTTGGGCTTGAGGGGGTGTTTTGGTAATTTCACACTAAAAATTACCCAAACAGATCGGAGCAGTCCAAAACACGTTTGAACGGCCGAGATGGTGCTCGGCACCACGTGGCCCGTGCACACCCGGCACTAAGAAACTTCTCCTGTCACTCACAATTTTTGGTTTGTTCATCAAGTCATATCGGTGTCTTGAAATCCTTAATGGAAATGTCGCTTAAAGTTTGTGGCAGTATTATTGCTTTATATAGGTCGGGACCCAAATAGGGCTTGTCATTGTGACTCAAAAGTTAAAAATTTGGGTCTTTATGTCATGGAAGAAAGATAAATAAAGTTAACCAAGAGATTTGGTCATATGAGCATGAAAAATGAATTTTTTTTGTCCTCCATAAACTTGCATGTTTGATCCTCACGGAATCCAAACATTTCGAACCATTGGAGGGTTTACCCGGACCTTAACTTCAGTGTGCCATAAATGCGCGGAACAAAATGCGGTTATAAAAAGAAAGAAGAAAGACCAGGCACTCTTTTCACGTCACACGGATCTCTACCACTAGCCTTGGTAATGTAGGAGCTGGCCCCGGCCCAATAATTTCCAGCCCAATAAGTCTACCCAAGGACTGATAATGAATTCATCAAAGTACAAGGCATTAACATAATATTAGGATTTTTTTTTTGAACTCCAAAAAAAGGAAATTTTATTAATCTTTTAAGTGAATACAAAGACTAAAATGAGAAAGAGAAAGGCAACAAGTGATCATCCGAGACCCAAATCCCTATTTGGCCAATCAAGGGGACACCCACAAGAGACAAAGCTTAGCACGTACGAGGCCAAAAGTCCAGATAAGACAATAAGCACAAGCAGAACGTAGCTCAAATCTAAAATAGGCCTAAAAGCTCGAATTACAAAGTTAAGCCTAGAAAACCAAACCCTAGCCCAACTACAAACACACCCCAACCACTGTCCAACAATTGCTGACCACTAACAACCTCAAGCTACCACCACCATCAGCAAATCCACCAGCCGGCTCATTCCTGTGTGAGTTCGGTTTGGCCTAACGGCGATGGTGGCTTGCGTCTAGCAGTGGTGTGGCCATTGATCTATGCTTATTGGGTGTTTCAAGATGGAGGTGTGCGGCGGCGTCTTCCCTTTTTTGGATTCTATTGGTCATCTTTTTTTTTCGGTAATATTAGAAAATATTATATTACGATGTTTCTAGATTTCAATATTATGTTTCTTATTTACGCTACGTTAATATATATATATATATATATATACATATATACACATACATACAGTTTCAATCAATTAAGGGCGCTCTTACCTTATTAAGGTAAGGACCTCCCATTTTCAGATCGAATTTCGATGATCCGAGCCGTTCAATGTCTTCAGAACGTGATTTTAAGGGTACTTGAAAGAAATCGGCAAAAAAAATGACCGGTAAGGGCTTCATCCGAGCAATTTTTGTTTGTTTTTTATCGAACGGTTCAAATAAAAACTGCTCGAATGAAGCCCTTCATGGTCTTTTTTTTTTGCTGATTTCTAGCGAGTACCCTTAAAATCACGTTCTGAACACATTGAGCGGCTCGGATCATCAAAATTTGGTCGGAAAATGGAAGAAAAGGGGAAGTCCTTACCATAATACGGTAAGGGCGCCCTTACTTGAAGCTCCTTATTATGCGTATTTTCTTCAGTGGTTTAAGTTTCTTGGTTACCAAGTTGTGTAGCAAATATAAAGGCGTACTAGAGTTACAATCAATAATACACATCAATGAAAACAAAGTTCTCGTGAATTCTCTTTTTCTTAGCACGGAGAAAAGATTTGAAGGTAGAGTTGGGGCTTGTAGGTCTAGAGCTGAGGGCTGTACTTTTTCCTGTCGCACATTTAAAGACACCTTGTTCTAATCAGCTCTTCAATAGTACTAATTCAGAGTACCTTGATATGGTAACTCCCAATAGGGATTGGCCAAAACAATAAATGTGTGCTTGGTCTGGTCCCAACTATTTTGGTCCTTTGGGAATACTGCTGTAGTTACAAATGTTACTATTCATTTCCCTCTTCAATCTTTAGATTCTTTACAGCTCTCTCTTCACTAATCACAAGCCATTTTTCACTTTATACGTACACGAATCAATGAACATTTTTACCTATCTATGGACCACTCCAGACCGATTACAAATTTTCGTTCACCCCTTTGGTTTGTCAGAGAACTCTCTCCCCTGCGGGAAGGCGGTTGGGTAAATTAGAAGAAGGACGAGCATGGTACCATTCTTCTTTCTTAATTTTTCACATGATGATGAAATTCTTGGATGCCTAGCTACTCAATTCCCTTGCTTTAGTTTTGGCAATCATATGCATTCTCTCCATATACTGAAATTGAAGAAAATTTGCGAATTATAACAAACCAACAAAGTGTTCTCTGACTCAATTCATACGTTACGCCACTCATTACGAAGATTGTCTCCTCAAGGCATCCAATGATATGCCTGCTGCCTAACAAACAGCCAACAAAGTGTTCTTTCGGTGCCAGATGCTTTGGGGTTTTGTTTCCTCTGTTACTACTTCTCTGTACAATCAGCAGGAGAGAGAGCAATAATGGGGAAAGAAAGTTGCACTACTAGCAGTTTAAAAAAAATTGATTTTTGCGCTTCACTTTTGTATGCAGGCGTTCCACTTTGTACATAAAAGTTACTAGTTACGTTAAAAATGGAGCACCGAGATCAGCATCCAGTAGTTAAACTCATGGGCCACTTTTAGCCAACCCAAAAAAAAAAAAAAACAATTCTTAGAACACAGCATGTCCGGTCGTTAACTTCAGTGTCTCGAGATTAATTGAATACGCATGCATATACACTGACCCTGACATTGAGTTCTCACTAAAAAGTAGCGGTTAATGGGTTTACCGACTTTATTGTCCTCAAGTAGAAGAAATTCCGTTTGACCAAAAAATAATAATAATAATTGTCCTCGAGTAGACAAAGGGTTAGTTGGGATTGACATGCTAACCATAGGCTTGACGAATTTCCAAGCGTTGTAATTTTTTATTGCTGACTATCCTAAGATTTGACTAGCGTTGAATTATTGATCCTTTTTTTGGTTTTTGAACAAAAAAAAAAAAAGATTTCATTAATCTTTGAAAGGAGAATTACAAATATTAAAGGGAGCACGTGCGAGCTGCATCACAACAAAGAAAAAGCATCCCAATAAAATTGATACCAAACTAATCCCTTGACAATCGTCTGCCAAACACGGACTCAAAAGAGAGAAATGCAGTTGAATTATTGATCCTGAGGCACATATCTTACCAATTACTCCTAGGACACAGTTGTATAATGATCATAACAAGGCCATTATTCATCAGAGGTTATTAATGTTGGAAATAGTAACAGATTAAAGAACCTTCTAGTAGGCTTCAGAAAACATGCGAAATTAAGATTTTAAGCTTTGCTTATATGCTTTAATTTGGCGGTAATTTTTTATAAATAAAATAAAATTGTGCGTAACAAATTAGTCTTCCAAAAGTCTTCTAAGTAGAAGATAGTGCTGGATTTATTAATTCAATCTTTCAAGAAACACAAAAATATATAATCAATTCCACTAGTTTACGGAATTTTAGAAGCACATAAATTACGTTTTCATTTATTTTGAAAACACTTTCGGCACTTCGGAAAAAAATTAAAAAAAAACTTTTATGGTCACCAAACATGTTTTTTGTGTTTATTTTTTAATAAATAAACAAAAACTCATTTCTTGTTTTTCATAAATAAAAAATAAAAACTGACAACTCTACCAAACAGAGCCTGAGCGAACAAGTTTTTCTTTTCTTTTTTTAATTTTTTTTTTGTATTTGCAGTAAACAAGTTAGTTGATTTGTCCACTCAACTAACTTGGGTGTTGTCCCTTAGGGAACAACATGGGTGTTGACGTGTTGTTCCCATCTAAGCTGTCCATTTCGGCCATGGGCGGCTCAGATTTCATCTTAGCAGAACTAATCTTAGTCGTCCATCTGTGCATTGCCAAGATGAAATCTGAGTCATCCATTGGCAAAATTGGATGATCCAAAGAAGGACAACACCCATGTTGTCCCCCGGGTTCATTTTCTTGGGCTCCATCCACCGTTTCACAGACAACTACGTATTTCTTGTTTGTTAAGGAACAATCCGAACAATTTTGATTTTCATATGGTTAAACTACTCCACTATTATCCAATCAAGCCTCCCAAAGTCAAGCCTGTCAACGTATTATGATCTGGTGTGATTAGCTCTTTGTTGGTGTGATTAGCTTTTAATCAGTAAAATAAGGGCATTGTATAATCCCACTTACCACCTTTATGATAGTATCTTTTTTGCAACCCTGCAAGAAACATGAAATCTTCATGTCTTTGGTTAAGCACTGCTTATACGCCCCAATCAGCGGAGATTTAATACTAGAAAGGTGACCATATTATTATTAAGTGTAAAAAGTGCAATTAATTAGCACATGCACCCACTCAGATTTGTGACAAACAACATGCAGCTGCTCTGCTGCAGCAAATACCCCTGATGGGAATTTATCATTTCCCAGATTATTACTAACGTATTTATACAAGATACACACAACATATGAATGAGAGCAAAGTAATCTACCCAGCACACATACTCTATACAAATTGAAGAATAGAGAAATATATATATATATATATATATATATCAAATATGCCCGGAAATTTTCACGAAAAATGTCTATTCTGAATGAGGTCCTCGTGAATGCAAGAATGTGAAATACTTTTTTGGGTAAATGTTTACTGGAATTGCAAAGGACGGTTGCCATAAAAATATCGGAAGTTATGAGCCGCGGAGGAGGAAGTGAATGGTGGCGGAGCAGCCGCCACACCGGAACCAAATGTTCCCCATTGTGTGGTCAAGTTCCTCTGTTTCCTCTGCTCTAAATGGTGTTGCATTTGTTTTGGCATTTGCTCATTTGAATGCCTTTGTTCGTTTCCAGCATCCTTAGTCTTCAGCAAATCAAGAGTTTCAATGTACTTCTGGACTCTTCTCACCTTCAACGCCATCATTCAATAAAATTTAGTCTCACTTTGCCTTGAAATATATTTGGAATTATAGCACTAAAAAGACAAAAAAAAATACCCATATATACCTGCTCTCTCCTTTGCAATTTCACCTCTCCATCAGCCACAATTCCATCCAATTTCAGCAGTTGTGACATTAACAATTCAATCAGATTCAACAAAACCGCTTCCTTCGCCTTTCTCCCGCTATAAAATTCTACCTCCAAATTTGAAACCTATCAAATTCCCAGAGAGAAAATAAGTAAATAAATAAAACTCATCAAGCCAAACCAGAGAGGGAGAGAGAGGACAGATTAAAGCAAAAGCACAATTAGATCAAAACTTCTAAACCAATTTTCACCTGTTTGGCTAACTTGTCAATTTCGAGCCTAATTTCGGCTATGGCTTTCGATGCCTTGTCGATTTTCTCACTTCTCCGTAATTCAAGAACCCGTCTCTCTCGGCTCAATACATCCTCGGTTAACACCAGTTTTGACCCATTGGTCACTCCTACCTCATCAAGAAATGCTCTGGAATTCCTCTCTTTTTCTTTGTAAATCAACTTCTGGTCATTAGGGTGTAGCCCAGTTAGTCCAGCCAGCATTTTCTTCAAATCCCCTGAACCCTCACAAAAACTTAGCATCAGTAAATTATGCATACTAAAATTAACATATTATTTACATTGTTATGACGTATTCTTGGAGGATTCCAATCTAAAATCAATTGGCAACTTCAAAAATATCTCTAGAAAATAGATTTATGACACAAAAAAGACAATGCAACTTTAAAATCCTTACTGGGACGAATGAAAGATGAAAATACAACGACTAAGTATGTCCCGTAACTCCCAAACCTTAATAAGCGGCCAAATAACCCTTATCCGTGGTGTACATCAAACGACTCCAGTTGGAAAATAGTACCCAAAGTTACAACAACAATGCTATGTGACAATGTCTGAGTACCACATTTTTGGAACCATATGAGGTGCCATCATTATATTGGTAGAATATGCTCCGCTAGATGACAAATAGGGCATATTCTGTCTATACAGTCGTGACACATCATGTGGTACCCTAAATGTGGTACTCAAACATAATCACCAAAGCATTAGTGTAGTTACAAACAGGGCAGCCCTAGCGGCCCTAAAGCCCCCGAGACCATGTTATTTCCCATTAAGTCATGTGGATTGCAAATTGGTTATAATCTAACCTCACTTGAATTCAAGATAGCATTCAAGAAAAAATATATGCGTACAAGGTGGCTTAGATACCCAGTAAAAAAAAAACACGACATAAGTTTATATGAAGTTACGTACAGTATGCATTAAACTAGGAAAGCGCGAGAGAGTAGTTCTTGAACATGTGAATTACCAAAGCTTGATTGAGGCAAAATACTGATTTCATGACAAGCTGAACCATATTTGACCCTGACTTTTACTTTGGGACCTGAAAAGATTTGATCCGAATTCCTCTGTTGCACCAGCATTCCCCCTGGCCTGACTTCCAAACCGGCCACCTGCAAACCGCCACCTCCTCCAACGCCCGTGCTGCTCTGCCTTGCCGGCGACAGCATTCCGGTGGCCTTGGAGTTCTTTTTCAGCATCTCTTCTGCGGTTGACAAGGGTGTTAAAAAACCAATGCAGAAAAAGGGTTTTCGAGAGGGTTCCTTGTCAAGTTCCGAGGAAATCCAAAGATGAAGAAAGAATCCACGTATTGGTATCTATATAGAGACAATCTGTGGACTATAAAATAACTAATCTGTGTGACTTCTTGTCTCACAGACCATTGTGGAAATTATTTTTAAACGAGATTTGGTGCAGAGGGAATTATTTTCAAAGAGAATTTGGTGTAACAAAAACCGTGTGTTGTGTGAATTGGATTGGAGAGGGAAGGGACGGGGAAATGCAAAGGAAGTGGGAGAAGGAAAGGAATTGGTAGGAAAGGAGGAGAGAGGAATAAATGTTGGTGCACTTTATATACTAATTTGCTTTGGATTTGGATAGAAGATAAGATCATGAGAAAGTATAAAGGATAATACAAGAATAATGTCAAGTATTAGTTTGGTGATACCGTTCTAAATACCATGCCAAAATAAGGTGAAGGGCGTAAAATCTGAAATGTTTTTTTTTTTTTTATAGGTAAACGGGTTAGCCTGCGCGTACCTCGATTTTTTCTTCAGAAATCAATTTTACTGCTACTACCCTAATAGCAAAGAGTTAAGTCAGAAGCGCTAGGAAACATCTTGAAAATGCTCGTGAAATTAGCGTCGGTCGAGATTCAACAAATTCTTAGCTGATCAAGATCCATTCAACCCTACACAATTTTCTTCATTGTTAAAGGCAGACAATCTCCGGGCAAATATGAAGCGCCTAGATACATGTTATGTCTTTGGAATGAAAGAGAATTTCGAATCCGCTTTATATACGAGCAAAAAAGCTTTAAGTCAGGTAAAGTAAGTTAGAATATTCATTGAAAAGATCTTAGAGACCCAGAAAAGCAAGGACGAAAGACATCAGAAAAAGAATACCATAGAGGATAAGTGCATGGATAAGCTCACACTAAGCCGTCAATTTTGGATCCAAATTCGAGATTTTTCTTATACAGTACTATAATAGTATCGTGAACGATCTTTTTCATTATATTTAATAATAATAATAGTAATCTATTTTTTTAGTTTTATCCCTAAGCAGGGACTAGAATTATACAATTTTATCCCAACCACGGGAGGTAAAACACAGGTGCAAGGATCAATTTCGGGTCGAACCAAGCTCCCTTCTCGCTCAGTATGCTACACAACATACTGTACCCACTAATGTGTGGTCTTCCCACTGGTTTACCTTCTTCTGTCTTCCACTTAAAATCAAAAATTTTGAAAGTCTAGTTTTGCCACTCACTAGGAGAGGCAGATTTTCCATTCGGTTAAATAAACCACTTGGTTTATTTTTTTGTCCTTATTCAAATTGTTTTGTATTTGTTAATTTTTTATCAATTTTTTTGCATTTGGTTTATTGGCTTATTTTTGTCTTTATTCAAAAAAATTAGGTTTCGATCGTAATTTTTTACTTTTTAGATTCCTTCTATCATAACGAAGCAATAATCCCCAAAAATTTAATGAAAAACTAACAAATGCGAAATTTTTTTGAATAAAGACAAAAAAATAAACCACTTGATTTATTTAGCCGAACGGCTAATCTCCATTTGGCTCTTTAAATAGTGTTTGCTAATGATGATGTCATAAAAAGTGTGAGTAAAAGTGAAACCTAAAAATGTGTGTGAGAGAATTGTTGGGTAGGGACCGAAACAATTTGAGGTGTTTTTATTATTAGTTAATGTATAAAAAAGGACAAAAGCTATCTATATTAGTCGATATTCCTTTGTTTCTTTGTAAGTAGGAAGTATCAAACTTTATACGTTACTACAATACTTTCCATAATTGCATGCATCACCATTACATTTTTCACGAGATTTTTTAGATCTAGTAAAGTGGGTACAAACACAAAGTAGGTTAGGATCGGAGAAAGAACACAACAAGAAAGTATAAGAGAGCAAGAGACTGAGATATTATAGCAAACATTAACTTGATTACTTGCTTTTTTATTACAGAAGTAGTGCCCCCCTTTTATAGACGAAACGAGGGGGTACTTGACATCATTGATTACATCATCAAAGTAGTGCCCCCCTTTTATAGACGAAACGAGAGGGTACTTGACATCATTGATTACATCATCACAGTAACACACATAATTGACTGCCCCCCTTTTATAGACGAAACGAGAGGGTACTTGACATCATTGATTACATCATCACAGTAACACACATAATTAACTAATACTATTGTCACCAGCCTTTAGCATTACTCTGCTGGGTACAAAGGGCAAAATAGAAACATATCAACTTTTAGACACTAAATTTTAGAATGACTAGAAACTTGGTTCATCTAGCTTTGTGGCGCATATTCAAGTTCCGGAAATACATTTTATACAAAAAAAATTTAATAAGTGAAAAATGAGAGAGCCTACAGCCGAATTGAGAACTAATATTAGTATACTTTGCAGGGTTCATCTTTGATTGTTCTGCATCAACCTATTCACAAAACTGATTCTTTTGGGTAGAATGTGAACAATTCAGAAACCATCAAACCCCAATCACCATTCAATTATAAATGTAAGACGTTCTTCGCAGCACAAATGCAATTTAGATACTCCAACAGGGTTAACGGTCCCAGTATTTGTAGTCCCTGGACTATTTGTCCTAGTACTAATTCTTTACAATTCCATGTTTGACTGAAGCAGGATTACCTCCAAAAGAGAGTGCATTCTTGTAATCTCTGCAGCGTATTTTTGTAATTTTCCAAGACTTGTCTAGGGAACATCCGAGGGTATTCCTGTAATTTTTCATAGCAAGCTCTCCTTGATCCTGCGTTATCCCATAGTACCCCACATATTGGGACAATATTAATCCCACGATTATTAATCCCGACAACCCCGCCAGGAACCAAACATTAGATAACATAGTATTAGACGCAATAAGTCCTATCCCAAGCACACCTTATCCGCGAATCAAACGCTGCCTAAGATGACCAAGATTGATAAGGACGGACGCGTGCCCTTGCGCAGTCACTTGGGGACCATATGATCGTAGAACAGTTCAAAAAGAAAAAATGATTGTAGAAGATTGGGACAGCAGCAACAAAATAAAACACTGCGCCATAACAGAGCACGAGGAAGAACATGCCTCCAACTTTCCCAGCCTTATTTTATATGGCAAATATACCAGCACCATAAGCAGATATATGTAAAAACATGTGTTGTGAAGAGGGAGTGGGGTTAAGGACAGTTCATCACCAGGAAGCAGGGTTTCAGGAAATTCACAAAAATGGTCAAAGAGCCAGGCATTCCAGCTGCCTCTTTGAAAGCACATTCAAGGACAATCAGTCACAGACTGGGACTCCAGGCCCTACACGAGAACCTCCATGTCATTGCCACCGTTTATCCCCAGCTCAAAGATGACTCCAAATGTTGAAATTTCAGCACACAAACACACCCCAAAAAAAAAAAAATCGGTAGACAAAAATGACTCCATGTATTCGGGACCGAAGCAAAAGTCCCACCACATCCTATGAGCACTGAAGAGTATGTTAGCCCCGCCAAAGTAGCTATGGAGCCTTGAAGCCAAGCATGGAGAGAGGAAATCCAAGTACTTATCCACCAAACCAGTTGTACACGTTATCATTGAAACTACCATCGTTCTTTGTGAGTGAAGAAAGAACACAAACCGTAATACATAGAATAAATAGATGGCACATACAACAATAAAAAACATGACAGATATTTGCATTGCGTTTTAATTTAGCAATCTACGTTGTTTTTCTTTTGGATAACCACTCAGAATAAGCAGAGGGGGGGGGGGGGGGGGGGGGGGGGGGGTGGTGTGTGTGGTGTGGGTGGTGGGTGGGGTGGGGGTGGTGGTTGGTGTTGTATTAATTGTTTGCAGTCGACAGTTATCTAAAGATTTGGGGAGTAAGTCATGACGATTCAAATGAAAGCTTTAGCATCAGATTAAACGCAAACAGGTTCATAAAAATTCTGGAGATCAGGACGAATGTTACAAGTTACGAAAAGAACATGTAGATACAGCAGATAGCAAAGCCCTCGCCGTTTGAAAAAAAATAGCAAAGCCCTCTGTTTTTGCTAATTTCATTCTGGCCATTCCAATGAGAAGCTAAAACGGTGGTTTCTACTCACTGTTCTTTCCTAGCTTTAGATCTGGACGGCCTTGCTGGTTTAATTACGTAACCGAGGAGGATAACAACTATGGGAACAATGGTTCCAATGAAATTCACACTCCCATATGCAACAAGTGTTTCATGCAAGCTGAGTACCTGTGGAATTACGAGCAGAAAAAACAATAAACATCTGTTTTGGCAAGATTTTAGCTTGGGGAGAAGAAAGAAGGGAAATAAAGGTAAAGGACAGTACCATGAAACCAACACAGGAGTAGTTCAAAACCAGAACTGTGTAAGCAAAGTTCAAAAAAACGAATACTTTCTTCACCAGATCCATTTTAGGAGGAACAGCTTGCTGCCATCTATAAATAACTGCTCATGGACCAACAATATGTTTTAGACAATCAATGAAACGTTTGCCGTTAAGCATCTGAATAAAGTATAATAACACAAAAGCGTCGCCTGAATCTCACCTCTTGAACCAGCAATCATCAGTGCCGACTGCACAAAGAATATGAGGTACCCGGGATATAAACCCTGCACAGCATGATGAGGCCATTTGAACAAGAAATCAAGTCATTTAGAACTAGCTTTGAAGACAAGAAAATGCTCGAATGCCCAAATGACCTTTTCTTTCCCGGTGAGAAAAGGAAGATTCTCAAGAGAAAACAAAAAAGAGGTGCTTACTGCTTAGTGAATCATGTCAAATAATGGTGACGACACCATCTTTAGAACTTTTATTTTTTTAGTTTGTTTTTCTCCCCCAAAGGCAAACAAAAGACACATTCATGTCCCATGTGCTTGTGTAGGTATGGGAGAACCAAACTCCACCTACCATAGGGATTGTAATCCAACAAACGGACATGTCCGCAAACCAATTCTAGGAAGATTGCTTGCTTCATTCACTGTACATTAATTATATTTTACTTTCTTGATAGATTAACGTAGCTTTCTTTTGAATAGCATATATTAAAATGGAATCTCACATGCCAAACAGCACTGACAGTCTGGGTAGCCAACAACTGAAAGAAACCAGGTTTCTTTCCCTTCTGAATGAGCCTGTCATAAACATCTGGAAGAACAGCAATGTATTAGAGATTAGATATATAGATACAACTATACAAGTATCACTTCAACCATTAAATATGCATTTTATCATGAATCCACTCATACAAGGAACTAATGCTACTCAATGAACCTATCACAACTTTCACGACCTCCTAATATTACAGATCTACCACATCAACATGTAAACGCAAACCCCTTGGATGTTCAATTGAAAACTGAAGGAACATGTGCAATATCCACCCCAAAGCCTTAAGCATGATAAGATAAGTAAAATGTATTGGCGAAATGAGAAGAAATCAACTAACTTCAGAATTATCAAATGTTTCTTTGATAATGCTCGTGATTATTGTTGAACCATCATTATCTTCTGTACTTCGCACTTTCAGGGATATCCTAAATTTCATAATGCATGGTGAACCAAAATTGCTCGAGGAGATATTCTTAATGTCACACTCTATTGTGAAACAAAGATGTTCGAACAATGACATTTAGTTAATTATAGTAAACACCAGGGAAGTTGGCCACTGCCAGGATTATGATATCATATGGATAAATGAGAATGCTTATAACCTATAAAGATGCAGGAATCGTGGGTCATATAGGTTTAAAGTTCGAAAAAAATAGAATAATGATCCAGTAAGACAAGATAACAGCAGAACTATAACAAACTCAATTACAAGTGCTAGGATTTCTAAAGCCAAGAAAAATGATGGAATTAATTACTATGTTACTTGTCTCCATGCAGATCAGGTGTAGCAATAAATAGGTTATACTCGTACTGGAGATGAAATCAATTCACATCCATACGATACACTGTATTTCTCCCGAACAAACGAGACACATGACTCTTTTCCTGCCTTCACCCTAGATATTTAGGGCCAGTTCTTTCCACTCGCAGCTATGGTTTTCTCGCAGTGTGCTTGGAAAAATCAATGTTCTGAGTGAGATATTCACATGTATTCATGATCTGCTGGCATAGCAAACAAAAGCAAAGCTGCGTGGAATAGCCCAAACAAGCAATGAAAAGTGAAAACTTACAATAACGTAGCCAGGTGCTGACTTGAATGTTCCACGCAAGTGGTATCTGCGCTGCAGTCTTTGCGAACTCAACACGCAAAATATCTACATTCTTTGCACGGTCCCATCGTGGTTTTGGTGGAGAAGAATCTGTCCAACCACTGAACCCCAGGCCAGAAATGATGATAGAAGCTTCTGAGATTGACCAAATGAAGTAATACTTCCACCGTGCTGTAAAGCCAGCCATGTATTGGTAACCCAATCGCGTCCAGAAACCGTATTCTTGGTATAGAGGTTCCGTAAACCGGGACAGAGGAAACTGAGGTACCAAGTACAAGTACAACCCCATACAAAAAGCAGCTTGGATAAGAGCTCTGATTGTTGCCCCATAAGGTGATGGTGACGGTCCTTTCTCAGAATGTGCCCATATCTATGAAAGATAATATTAAAACCTAAGCACAACTTAGTCTCACTTAGAAAGAATAGCAAACACTACAATAAAGTAGTTGACTTACCCCCTTCTTTTCTGTACAGTCGAGATAATCCTTCATTTCATAAACTGGTCCAGCAAAGTGACTTCCACAGCAGAGGCAGTAACCAATGTACTCAACTAAAGAGGGCAACTTAAGCAACCGATTTTTCTTTTGTGCCTCACGCAAGTCGTCTTCTTTCAGTAACCCATCATTGTAATTCATAGCACATGAAATGACTTTCAGTACTAACACCATTAAGGCACCTGTTTGCCAGGAAAAGATTACACAACTGGGTTAGAATAACCAAATGGTATAAAATTTATGCAATGAAGTAATCACATCAGTGATTTAGAAAGTAATACGGCCATTCCTCGGATGATCACAAGTTCGGAACAAATCTGAAATAGTTTTAAGGAAACCTTGTTCTGTTAATGGTCATGAGAATCCTGTTGTCACATTAACTACTAATATTTTAAACACCAAACAGAAACTCTCACTATGTAAAAACAAAGTTTTGGGGGTTCATTAAATGCTTGACGAGGGGAAGGTCAACAATTTCTGCAATAGTTTTGGAATTATGTCAATACTTTCGAGTTTTGAAGTAATACATAGGTGTCATTACAAAATGCCATTCAAGTTGGTAAGGTATGTGCTGTACAAAAAAAAAGTTGGTAAGGTATGCTCATTGCTCACCACAATACAACTTGGATTCAAATCCCATCCTTTGTCCGGTTCAAGTGGTTAGTGCTGCTTCAACCTCGAAATTGGGCGGGTGGGTGTCGTGGGTCCTAAGGGCCTTGCCTAGAACAGGTTCTCGGTTATTAAAGGAACATATCTCCCTTATCGGTTATGAAAGAAACATATCGACCTTAACACATTCTCTTTCTCTACCAGAATTGCTCTACTTTGACAGGAAGAAACAAAACCAAAGGAACATTATATACTACTTAAACGAAACATTTATATCACTTTCGCTACAGAAATGATTAGAGAAGAGCCGATTAGGAAGCCATTTCAAATTAAAACAAGTCTGATACTGTTGAGGCCGGTAGTGCCAGATTGCCTTCTTTCCATTCTGCAGGGATGATGTCCATGGGAGTCATGCCCATCCAAGAACTAATTTGAAGTCCAGATGCTTTACATCCAATTCCGGTGTGCACCTCAAAGTGTTCTAATATAGAATTCAAAACAGATTGGGTACGGAATATTTTTTTTGAATCAAGGCTCAGTAGTCAACAGAACTCCAATAAGCAAAGATACAAACCAAACAAAGTGAAAAAGGACCCTCACATGGTTTTGCCTAGAGACATCATATGGTGGGTAAAAGTGGCATGCTATTAAGTTTTTCCCCGCAATAAACAACTTTTATGAAGTGAGGACACTTTAACATAGGAGAATTGAAACAACATAGGTGGCAAAGCACAAACTCTTTAACATGGAAAAGGAAAGGTATTGATATTCATATGCTCTTGTTACTGAATACCGAAGCAATTCAATTATTCGGAAGTACTACACCTCCTGATGTATCCAATATCCCGTGATTTTGTCGTTTCACAATCCAACAGACATTTTTTTATTTGCTAAGCAGTTAGATATGTTCCAATTATGAACAAAACTTAGACATTACAACGAAGCTCATTACACTTCCCTACACTGCGCACTTAAAAAGACAGCCGAGTAAGCCGGCTGCAACAACAGCAAAGCACACAACTAGCCTACCTCTCACAAACCTATAGGAAGTAGGTCTCCAAACTTTCACTCATCTTTTCCACAATCCAACCAGGAGTCATGAAGCAACTTGATGCATCCAAATGGTGGAAGTGTGGGCCCTGTTAGACTTGTCCCACATCGCTCATTTAAGCCACCCAAACTTGGATAATATATTCTAGAGGCTACTACACCTATTGCCAATTGATTTTAATTGGAACCCTCCAAGAAATCTAACATGGTATCAAAGCTAGGTCTTGGGTGGCCTCACCTCTCGTGGGAAAATTTGTCATCTCCGTCGCCCGAGTCAATTAGTCAGCTTCTGGTGGGAGTGTTAGACTTGTCCCACATTGCTCATTTAAGCCACCCAAGCTTGGTTAATATATTCTAGAGGCTACTCCACCTATTGCCAATTGGTTTTAGGTTGGAACCCTAATCTATGCCTTAATTAAAACAATACAAAAAGATACATAGAAGATACTTTCACAGGCCCCACTCCATGTGTACAACACTCCCATGCTATAATACGTGAGTAAAACAAGCCCCAAGTTTTGATGGGTGACACGATCGAAGGCTATGCATTCAACTAAGTTGTCTTCCTTCAGAGTTCATATCAATCTTTCATGGTGTCAGGAATGTTCCCATACTTCATAAAAAATACCAAGCTCTCAGCTTTCCACTCACTCAGTCTCTCCACCACATCAATCTAACAAGGCCATCTAAAATAGAGTGATCCAAAACCTTAACTCTCGCATTCAGACGTCTCTTCCACATCTATTTGATTCAATCTTTGGCTGTTGCAAGCCAACAGAGAAAAAAAATAAACAACCACACAGCTTTGCATGACTACGATTTGTCACAGTCATAGCTTGAGAAGGTTAAACACATACCAGTATGCGCTTTGAAGCCTTTCACTTTTGATTTTCCAATAATATTGAATTCATGAAAGGTTAAAAGTCGGTCAACAGGAGAAATTCTCGGATTCAATGCCGTAACATCTTGAAAGACAGAAAATAAGGCACATAGAAAGTTTGAGATGGTGCTTACCAGTAGCATCAATACCGCCTTCCTTCCAAGCATCTCCACTCATGTAGTATACATGGCTACACACATACTTAAACAGTCAAAATTTTGAATCACATCCACAAAAATTATAGGTTTTCAAGAAGTTTCTACGTGTATGTGGGAAATATATAACAAATAGAGCTACTCTTGTGGACTTATAGCATATCAGAAAGGAAGTAATCAACTTATGATGAAAATTGAATGGAAGTATAAAAAATGCTAATGACTGCCTTAAGAGTTTACTTTTTTCGATGCCTAAATTCCACACAGTGAAGAAAACGACTACCCGTGGCTGCCGTAAAACCCCAACCCTAAATTCCTACGCAAAATGTATAAAAAAGAAAATGTAAAGACAAGGTTTAGACCGGCTTGTTAGAATTTTTAGTTTTATTTCTGGAATGAAAATTGGAACATCTATACGGCATACAAGTACCAAAATAATTAGAAACTTTACTTAGAAAGTGACAAATGTTATTGTTTTTATAAGTAAAAATGGTAAATATGTAATACCTTACAAAAAGAAAGGAAAATAAATTTCTACTACTTTCTAGGAAAAAGAAAGAAAGAAAGAAGAACTTGCCACATCATGCTTATGGATTATCCACCTCGTGGTTATAGGCAAGCCACATAATAAGTATAGCTTAGCCAAGTCATTTTTATAGTTTGGCTTACACCATGCTTAAAAGAATGACAGCGCTTCTGCCCCGGGGCATTGCTTGAGACTGCTAGCACACATTCCTTTCGCATGACTGTTGGGTAAATTAGGTGTCAAGGTTATGTAAATATGGAAAGCTATAAATAGGACTATAGGAGTTCTATTCTCATTGCATGGGCCAAAAATAGCATGTGCTACCATATACTACTCCTTGCGAATGAAAAAAAGAGGGAAATGTTAAGTCAGTGTTAGTATTAGATTAGTATAGGGTTAGTGCTAGCAAAAAAAAGAAGAAAAGAAGTAATGCTCTAGTCAAGCCGTGTACCACTTTTTCCATCGCTGAGCTACCACTATGTTGTCCGGAGTTGAACAAGGGTACGAGTCAAGACTCCACTAAGCTCACAAGAAGTCCAAGGTGTGATACTTGTACCTTAGTTATATGCTTTTAATGAAACTAGTATGTTTGTATGTTCAAAAAAGATTATGAGTTTATTTAAAAATTGCCATGGAAAAGATACGATAAAGTTTTCATGTTAAAGACTAGAAACACATCAGACAAAGGAGATGACATTATAAAGTTAAGCTTAGAAAATATTATTGGCCAGACAAAGGTGATCATCTATTGATGCATCCAGACAATTGCCCCAAGTTTGGGGGACGGTCTAAAAGATACCATAACATAGAAAGGAGTTATACGGACGAAAAGAATGTGGCACTAGCGGCCAGTGACTTGATCATTTCACACAGAAAGAGGGGTTGCTCCCCTACAGAAAGATTAAGTCGTTCGATGATACATCATGAGATTATTTACTTCAAATTATGCAAGCATTTATGTTATGAACTGTTTCCAGGGTAAAAACGTGTAACTTTAGTATTTGTTTCTCACACGAGCATTTGGCTTATGAGAATCAATATTTTTCCACAGATAATGAGGAATATGAATGGAGTTGCTGCTGCCCTAGGACATGCCTGTTGCTTTTTGTTGTAAAAATGCTCTCTTTTAAGAATACTTTGGTTTTGTAATAAAAGCTTTGAAGTGGTTTAGTTATGTCATTGTCTCCAAATTTATTTTTGAAAAGAGGCCTGGATGAGCATGAGTACTCATCGATTGGTCACGATGACTCGACGAATTCCTAGATTCGGGGTCGTGACAGTCGCACTTGACTAAGAAAGCCCATCCTTAAATCATAAGCAATTGCACTAACTGAAAGCCCATTCATCAAATTATCAAGCAACCGCACTAACCATGTGTTCTTCACATACAATCCTCTCAATGAAGAACTATTGTTCATAATAGCACTCTGAGAAGAAAAGCCCATTCATCCTCGTAAACATTATCAATAACAATTTAATCCAAATTTCAAGAAAATCTGAATCAAGAAGAAGCTGACAAAGTGAAGCCTACCACTTCCATGACTCTGCTTAGTGCCTAAGATAACTTTTCAAATTCCCAGACAGGTGGCAACTCTAAAACTTTTTGTCAATTGTGACATTTCAATATTCAAAATTCCGTAATCTTGTAAAAAAAATTGTATTTAACCCATCCAACATCTATTTCCAGTTAATCGAACAGAATAATTTAAACTTCTCAGTCATGCATAAATCAAAACCTCAATAGTTTGCTACAGATTCAAATGAAAAATAAAACATTTAC
Source organism: Rhododendron simsii (assembly GCA_014282245.1). Taxonomy (NCBI): domain Eukaryota; kingdom Viridiplantae; phylum Streptophyta; class Magnoliopsida; order Ericales; family Ericaceae; genus Rhododendron; species Rhododendron simsii. Next base: position 10,281,694 of record CM024959.1, on the reverse strand, counting down.
AGAGTAAGCTTCGGCAATTGACCTCAACTAACGATAAAAAGCAACACCAAATGTTAGTTTTGAATTCTTAAGTTTGTGATGGTATTTTAAAGGCAGAGGGCGGGGGGGGGGGGGGGGGGGGGTGGGGGTGCGCCCTCTCAAAAAATCTCTCCCCAAAATTTTTGACTATTTTATCATGAGTGTTTTTTCATCTTTAGTGATTTTTTATCAAATTTTTTACTTATTTTTTATTTTTTGATGTATATAGTGTACCTCTACTCAAACAACTAAAAAAATATTGTTAAAAACTTTACTCTAAAAGTTTTTTTTTTTGTTAAAATGTTAAAAAAAAACTGAATAAAGACGGAAAAATATGCAAACCTATAGAACTCTTTTATCTCAAAACAAACAGCCAAACAATCCTGAAGAGTCATGCTAAAGGTCCAAATAATGCCACAAAAACCAGAATTAAGATGCACATTCCACTACTTCGTATTTTTGCACATCGTTCACACAATCCAACGCACTTTTAACGCCTTAATACCGCCCTATGAACTGTGATTAGCATTTTCCTCTCCTAAAATCTAAAAATCTATACGTAATTTTCTGTTTTCGAGTTCAGTAATTCCGATGACACCACTCGGTTGAGTCAGTTCCGAGTGCATGCCCGAGACGAACCGAATCACTCGAATCAATTAAACCAGTAATTGAATTCCGATCAATCGTGACTAGTTGCCGTTGACAATTGACTCTTATTTTTTCTCAAACCAAGTCAACGAGCCTAAAATTCAAACCTTCGATTCAATCAAACCAATAAAGAATATTGCAGATTAATTTTTTTCCCCTGCGAAATTAGAAAATAACGAGGCAATTGTAGATCGAAATTTGAAATAAATCGAGAACGCACCAGCCAATGAGGTAAGCGAATCCGACGAAGAACGTGATGATGCCGCACCGAGGGCGGCAGAGGACCATGGAGGCGTAGCCGAGGACCATGGGGACGAGGAAGTGGAGATTGGAGGAGAAGCCGAAGGAGAGGTAGGACAGGGCGGCGCCGGTGGCGGCGGCGTAGAGGTGCTTGGCCGGGGGGCCGCCGGGGACGTGGCGCCAGAGTAAGCTCACGGGAATCGTGGCCAGGAAGCACAGGAGGAAGCGGAAGACGGCGACCGAGACGCCTATGGCGGACGCCGTGGATTCCATGTCCAGTAGCATTGTCGTGGCGAGGCTTGCGTCTCTCTCTCTCTCTCTCGGCTGTGAGTTCAACCACTCAACATCGGTTTTGCGAGATTGATATAAATAAGATCGTTGTAGAAGCACAAGTGTACATTTATATAGAGACACGTACGGGGGAGCGAAATTGCAAAATAATAAGAGATTTTTAGGGGTCTTTTCTTATTTTATTTTGTTACTATTCAAATTTTTTCCGCGTCCGTTAATTTTGCGTCTAAATGTTTGGATTTTCGATTCATTCAGAAAATTAAAAAATCATGACCATTTTTTTGGGCTTTATTTTGAATATTTTCAAAAATATTTGTGTAAAAGTAATAAATTTTTTACTTTTCTGATTCGTCGACTAAAAAAACTAGACGCAAAACTAATAAACACAAAAAAAAAAAAAAATTGAATAAGAACAAAACTATAAAAAGCCCAAAAATCTAACTCGGACGGCACCTAAGCCTAAAGGGTTGATTATTGACTAGGGTTCGATTATTAGGGAGTGAGGACAAATAACAGAAAAAAATTAATTTCATGTGAATTCTTTAATTATGACGTGAATGACCTATCTTTAACCGGATTGGAATGAGAATAAGTTTAAGTACAATGGAATGAAGAAAAAAAAGAAGGGAAAATCACGGCCCATGACGTGTTTTGATAATTAATACCCGCTAATAACATACTGAAAACATTTTTTAATTCTAAAAATATTTTTAACGGGTATCAAAACACGTCTTTAACTGTCATTTTCACAAAAAAAAAAAGAGGTGCAAAATGATAGTATAGTAATAGAGAGGGCCAGAGGGGTTCGAGATTTGCAGTCTCTGGTGGTTGACCAGCAATCCGTAGGGAGAGCAGAATTTGGACTTTGGACCTAAAAGGGAATTTGGCCCCAGTTGGCGTTGGTTGGCCGGTCTATTACTTTTATTGATATTATTACCGGTCTATTACTGGAATTAAAACTCGATTTGAGAAGATCAAAATTTTAGTAATTGTAGTAGTATAAAAAAATAATAATAACAAACATAAGAGTATTTAAAAAGTAAAAATAAGAGGGTTTATTACTCATCCTCACTCCATCCGCACATCTATACATTTTCATTTTTCATCATCGATCTGTACGATTATTATTCATTCTTACCCCAAGCAAATAGTCTACCCAACCAACTAGTCCGGAGAGCAGAAGAGCCGAAGTCACACAAGTATGCGTGCGTGTGTATGTGAACACGTGAGTTTGAAAAATAATTAAAAAAAACACAAATGTAACTTCAGCATGAGCACAATTACGAAAGTGGAAGAGACATTAAAAACTACATTAAATTATTAAGAGAAATGCTAAGTAGAAAGAAAATAGGAAAAAAAAATACTCTTAAAATGTATATGAACGGCTCAGATGCACTACACAGTGAATCTGGGCCATTCATGTACACTTTAAAAGTATTTTCTTTGTCAATTTTCTTTGTCCCTAACACTCCTCAATTATTAAAGCTGAGTTCTTCTAAACTTTTAACTTATTTCTTCGTTTTGTGTATTTTGTTCGTCTTTTTTGAATTTCTGATAGATTCGCGTGATTTTCTTTTGGATTAATCATATGTCTCAACAAGAGGAATCTAAAAAACACAAAATTATGACCAAAAGGCACAAAAAATCACTAAAGATGAAAAAAATATCAAACAATTGTCTTTTGGAGCTGAGGTGCCGTTTTATTTAAATTTTTTCAACATCAGTCCATATTTTTATACTTTCCCGATTCATCTCGTCGAGATGAACGATTAACCTCTAAATTACGTCGAAAAGTTAAACAAAAAATTACGAAAATAAAAACATACTGAAATAAGTTCCAAACGTATAAGTTTAAAAGAATGCAGCCTAAGGGTAGTGATTTTCATACTCTCTTTTCTGATAAATGCACTCTATTTTCTATCCCTCAGTGAAACTTTAATGTGTAGGGAAATGATTTTGCCAAAAATACACGTGCATGGGTGGCGTTAATAAAAAATGGAGTGACAAAAATCAGCAGCCATTTTTTACTCAAAGACAAAAAATTTAGTGCATTTATAAAAAAAGAGAGTGTGAAAATCATTCACCATTAACGACAACTTCGTGAGTGTGAACACGTGAATGTGAATGTGAATGTGAATGTGAATGTAAAAGCACGAGTAAGATGGTGAAATATTTTCTCAAAAATATCTGTAAGTTACTACATTTAAAACTTGGAAGAACATTAATTGAGAGAGAGAATATATCTTTTCTTGTTTGTTTTGGGTCTTGAAAAAGGTTTTGAACCAAGGAAATAGTTAGATACTATTGAGAACCGACTCCGAGCAAGATTGGAGGTTATTTAATTGGGACCATCAAAATACAAGAGCCTCTCACTGGCCACTGCGAGTGGGGATATGTTTTAACTGTCGTAGGCGAGGTCGCTTAACGAATCCTGGCCGCATGGGATGGGACCCGTTAATTAAGGAACTGTCGTGGGCGATGTTTCTTATAAGGAACCGTAGCAGGCCACCGAGAGGTGCTAGGGGCACATTAATTATGCCACACATCAACCACATTCCTCTTATATGCAGGTGGGATCTGTTCAAGTGACACCCTTCTATATGTGAAAGGGGTGTGACTGAGGGACCCACCTATATGTGAGACGGGTATGACTGAGGTGTGGCACACATGATGTGCATCTAGCATTTTTGTATTCACAATAATCTTTCATCACTCGGATACCTGAAAAGTAGTTGTAGTAGACTAGCAGCAGTACGCTAAGAATTTTGCATAGGAATTATCGATGTTGACGATGCCGTGTGAAAGGAGTGCAAGAATATGCCCATCTCCAAAAACGATCTAAGTGCTATCAGGCAACGGGACTAAAGATCCAGTCCAGTCCAGTTTTGTCTAATTTTGGGCTTTTGTGTGTTTCTTTTGGGCTCGCAGCAACGATAGGAATCGTTTATTTTGTAGAGATCATCGGGTTTGTCTAATTAAAAAATTTGCTTTGATCGAATATCAATAGGTACATAAACGAAACAGATTTGTACAAGAAAAAGATGGGCAATTATAAGTTTCAACTTAATTTTTGTCATCTCACTTTCCTTGTACTAATTTGTTTCATTTATGTAACTATTGATGTTCGATCAGGATAATTTTTGGGCCATGACATACTCGACGAGTTCTACGAAATTATCAATTCGAATCATTATTGTGGGCCCGGGAGGGGCTGACAAGGGCCCAAAACTGGACCAAACTAAACTAGACCTCAGTCTCAAGCTACATCGTTTCTTGCTCCAACACCACACATTCATGCGACGTTTATGAGTAAATGCATGAGTTCTGTATGAATATGTGATGGTGTAGAGTATTGGGATACCCCACGTGGATGCATGTGAATTGTGCTGCGAGAAGTTTCAACTAGGGTTTGAATTAATCAGTTTGGCTAATTTGGGGGGCCTCATTTTTGAATTGATTCCAAGGGTCTAAATTACTCATCTTTTTTAGCCCTTGGATTATCATCCACGCCAAAATTTCATAGTAATCGAATATCACATAGGATGACTATAGATTTATCTTGATATGGGTTTCAGTAACAAGGAGCTTTTGCGGTCCTTGTTCGTTTGTGGGTTTGAAAAATTTTTGGATTTAGTTTTTGGATAATGGGTGAGAAAAGAAAATAGGGTAATAATTGGGGATAAGGTAATAAGTGGAGAAAAATAGAGAGAGAAATGAGATTAATCATTAGATATAGAGGTAATGAGTGGAGAAAGAAATGAAAGTAATGATTGAAAATATAGGTAATCAGTGGATTCGCAACTAAACAAGGGCATAATCTTTTCAAATTGGTATCCGATCGATATTAATTTTAATGTAACTGACAGTCTCGACAAAATTTAAAACATACACACGGTCACAATTATTGAAGTGGACTGGGAAAAAAACTCAACAACATTTCAATCTCTCACTTTTTCCCATTCGAGAAGGTCAAACCACATTTCAATCTCTTCTACAAACCCGCAAAGACTCTCACTTTTTCCATTCGAGAAGGTCAAACCACGTTTCAATCTCTTCTACAAACATGCAAAGACTTTTCACGGATTGGAGCTCACTGGTAGGGGGGGAAAACCCAATAGAGTGCACAATGTTTTGAAAACCCGGGCGGACCAGTCGGTTCAACCGGTCTAGGCTCCGGCCTAGATGAACCTAAAAACCGGCATTATTTGAAATCCGGCTTCATATTAAAAACTACTCAAATCAAGCAGTTGAACTGCCAACCGTGTGAACTGGTCGTGGGTCAAAACTAAAAACGTGTACTGAGTTGTTTTGTTAGAGCATCAACAGTGGAGTAATCAAAATCAAAATATTGCTAAGATTAACAATGTTTGCTCAAAAAAGTGTTCACATTAGAATAACCAAACCTAGCAATCTCTTAGCAATTCATTAAATTTTGGCCTTTAAATAATTAAAACTAGCAACCTTTTGTCAATAATCAAATTCACTTTTTTCAATCAAGTACATCATCATTATACAAAAATCTCTCTTCCCTTTTTTTTCTCTCTCTCTCAACAATGCTTTCAAAAACTAATTTTAAAAAACTGCATTTTTCAGTTTTTTTCAGAAACTTTTTTTTCACAAAAAACTTGTTTTTCAAAATTTTTAAAAAGTGTAAGTAAATAAAGTGTGTTTTTAAAAAACTGTTTTTGAAATTCAAAACACTTTTACACAAAACTGTTTTTTTGGTAAACGGATTTTGAGATTTCAAAATCTGTTTTTAAAAAACTGCATTTAAAGTTTTTAAATTTTCAAAACTGTTTGTGTAAATATATTCTTTCAAAATTTCTCAAAATTGTATTTACAGTTTTTAAGTGAGCAAAGTGTGTGTTCTTTGAAAAACTATTTTTTATTTCAAAAAATGCTTTTTTTACACAACTGCTTTTTTTTTTTTTTTGTGAAACTTTTTTTATACAATTGTTTTGTTTTTTCTTCAAAAACTGTTTAGTAAATTGTTTTTTTCAAATAAATATGCGTGAAATGAAGGGAAAAAGTTTGGAGGGCCCATTGGTTTTGATTGTGGGCAAAAAATAACAAATGTAGGATTTGACATTACTAACTTTAACAACCTCTAAAAACATGAAAAATCAAAATCTAATGTGGCATGTTTTGATTATTCACATTTGCCTGTTGATGCTCTCAATCATTTGTAGGCTAAAAACATGTGCTAAGCGGAGTTTTGAATTAGTATTTGTTTCATCCCATTTTTCTTGTACAAATCTGTTTTGATTGTGTACTTATCGATGTTCGATCAAGTTTATTTTTTACGTTCATGACATAAGAGTATCCACAATGGCATAACCAAAAGTGATAGATTTTTAAAGTTAGAAATGTTGGTGCATAATATGGCTCACAATGCTATAATCAAATTTAGCAACCTTTTTAGAAATAATCAAATTTTGGACTTTGGATAACCAAAATTAACAACCTTTTGCCAATTACCAAATTTAATAAATCTCACATTCTCAATCAAATACACACATCATTACAAAATAAATATTTTCTCTCTTCCATTTCCCCCCCTCTCTTTTCTTTTTCAACAATGTTTTAAAAAAAATTATATTTTACTATTTTTTTAAAATTGTTTTTAAAAAACTGTTTTCCCCCAAAATTTATTTTTTAACTGTTTTTTAAAAAAAACTTTTAATACAAATTAAATTGTTCTTTTTTTTGAAAACTTGTTTTGTATAAGAAAATGTTTTTTCTCAAAATCTTTTCTTATATAAAAACTATTTTTTAAAAACCGTAGTTACACAAAAGCTGCTTTTCTTAACATTTTTTGAAGTTTTGAAAAAAGTTCAAAAATTATTTTCTACTTTAAATAGTTTTTTTTTATGTTCACAGTTTTTAGTTTTTCTGTAATTTAAAAAAGTGATGTGGCAACTTTTGGTTATTTAATTTTGGTTATACTATTGTGGACCTTTACATTGTTAACCTTAGCAATCTCTTAAATGGATAATCAAAAGCTGATGTGGCAACTTTTAGTTATCCATTTTTTATTATAGCATTGTGCACACTCTAATCAACGAACTTTACAAAATGAATAATTACGATCATTGCTTTGGGCCACTTCACAACGGTCGAAAATGACATTTAAAAAACTGGAATGGATCTCAGTCCTTAATTTTTACCATGAGCGTGTTGTTGCCATCCACTGCGATTGGTTTAAGGGCCGTACCGTAGTTCAAACGTTTTTGAATGGTGTATCAGTTTATACATCTCCAATGTATGCGTGCGTTTTGTATGTCACAACGATTGAGGTTTTTTGTAGCGCACTGCCGCGGATGGAGTGCATTTATCGGCCGAACTGGATTCGGATTTCAGATAGAACTGGTCCGGTCCAGTTTGATATAATACAAAATTTTTGTTTCGGTTTTGAGGGGAAAAGGACGGCTCAAGACGTGTTTTGATAATTAATATTTTTTAAGGACATGTTAAGAACATTTGTTAATGAACAAAATGTCCTTGACGGATATTAATTATCAAAACACGTCCTTAGCCGTCAATTTCCCGATTTTGAGGCTTACACACCAGTTCGGTTCATTTTGAATATAAAAATTGCAAGGGCTAGGTTTTTTTTTTCCGCCAAGGGGTAAGGTTCAAAATCGAGACTTAGGGCTTAACACAAAGCCTCACCTTATTGCTGGGCCTCCCAACCTGTGTTGAGTTTTTAACGTGTAATAATAATAATTATACTTATTTTACATATAAAAGTGTAGGTTTGGATTAAAAAGTCAGGTGACTTATTTTTTTTAATCTACATTCAAATTTTTTTTGCATTTGTTTGTTTAGCATTAAACTTTTATGACTTATTAATTCGTCTCGTCAAGAGAAATCGAAAAAATAAAAAAATATGATCGAAACTTATAAATTTTTGAATAAAGACAAAATAAGTAAAAAAATACAACTTATTTTACTTATTTGTCTTTTTAAAAAAATCTATGAGTTTCGATCAAAATTTTATACTACCTCCGTCCCTAAATGTTTGGCCGTTTCGCAAAACGAGAACTCAAAAATAATACATTTCTTTCAAGAAAAAATTCAAACTTCTTTCATAAATTAAAAGAACTCATCGATATCTAGTGAATTGTTGAAAAAAAATTTAATTTTTCTTGCAAAAATTGTATTATTTTTATGTCATCGTTTTGCGAAACAGACAAATATTATGGGACGGAGGAAGTACTTTTTTGATTCCTCTCGTAGAGACGAATCAATAAGTTATAGAAGTTTGACACAAAACAAACAAATGTAATTTTTTTTGAATAAAGAAAAAAATTACTATTTGACTTTTAAAGCCAAATTCACTCTAAGTGAGATTCATTTACAAAACCCTAAAATTGAAATCATATGTCATCTCTCAATCATTTTTCTCATAGTTATAGCGATTTGCAACAGTGAGTGACTCAATTCAACAAGGTGAGACTTTCTAAAACATGACGATTTTACAACCACCGTGAACCATCGCAAGGCCCGAAACTATGAATGACCACTGGGTGAGTCTCTCCCTCTCTCTCTCTCACTCTCAGGGTGAAACCAACCAAACCGGACCGGAACCAGCCAAACCGATTGAAACCGGAACGATCGCGTTTCACCCAATTCCGGTTTACATATTCCCCAAACCGAATATCCGGTTCGGTTCCCTAAAACCCAAAAGCCGGACATATGGATCCGGGTTTACACAAACCCGATCCGTTACCCGAGCTGTGGACTGTAGTAGCTTTAGGTCAAAAAACTCCTGTTCGTCCCATTCCTGACCGCGAAATAAAATTGCTCAATTCGTCCTAAACCTAATACTCCGTAGTAATTTCGGTTTTCAATTCAATCTCTTTTGCTTCCTATTTCCTTCGACATTCGATTCAGAAATTTCCATCGTCGACTGAAATGAAGAAGTCGTTGGACTCCATTCCCAGCTCAAGCAAAATAAAGTTTGACGAGACCGAAGAACACGATTCCTCTTCCGAAGATGTAAGTTGCTCCAACAACACCAACGTATATATGTTCGTATATTTTATGAGCAAATATGTAGATATATATATGCGTTGTGTGTATATATATAATCTAAGTCACATAATAAGCGATGGCGCGAGCCTGAAAACTTCTCTCAAACTACTAAAATTTTGCGGAACCAGGATTGAAAGCACGAGCGCGGAGCGAAAATTGAGAACAGAAGTATTGCGTGGCTGAGTTAATATCTGTATATGTAGCTCCTTATGCCTGTAAACATGAATATGATTCTGTGTTTGGTTAGGAGGGGGAGATAGAGAGGGAGCTCGCGAATGTTACATTCGAGGAACTGCTGAAGGCACGCTCTAATGGGTCCCACACAGTGTATCGGAAGCCGGATCTGGAGAAACCAGGCGGCCGTGCGAACAAGAACAGGTGCTGTATCGTAACCAATTTAGGTCTGTTTGTTGGGTTGGTGATTATTCTGGTATTGGTTAATAGCTTGTTATGGAATTTGTGAAGGCCAATGGAAGCCAGTGCCAAGAAGCCGGTTGGTAGATTTAGGGAGGTCATTCAAGTTCCTAAGAAGGTGAGTAAGCGAGTCCGCTCGTGATTTTTCGTGATTCAGTAAATTTTTGTGGATTGCCGAGGTTTGTTCTTTGTCGTTTGTATTTGTTTTGCTTCTGTTTGAATCTTTTTGATTGCCCAGAGGTGATTGGAAACACTATCTGGAATCAACTTCTAAGTTCGAAGTTCTTGATTATTTTCCTGTCTTCTTGGCAGTCGAACAGATTATTCCGTTGTTGTCTCTATCTTGCTTTGGTATTCTTTTTCCTTTGGTGGTTGTATTGTATCAAACTTATTTGGTTTGGTATAGTAGACATTTCAGTGTTGGACTTCCTTGTATGATAACTAAGAGCTAAATATTCAGCATATTTGGTTTCCATCCTGTGGGATATATTTTGTCGAGGGTATGTGTTTGTTGTACTAAATACTATTTTAAGCAACATGAAGGGAGGTTTAATTAGATATATCATTGTGCTATATAAATGCTTCATTTTCCAAAGTTAACGTGTCATATTGAGTTATTTTTCTGTTGAATTTTGTGGAAGATTTAGAATTGTTTCTCTGAAAGTTTCTCTTAGCCACATGCATCTGAATTATGTTATGGAAAGACACTTTTTTATTCCTTTTGACATAACATTGGATTTTTTCACAGACCAATGAGACAAGGGTTGATTTATGAAATGTGGTAACATATAGATACATTTTTTTTGTATACAGGTGGTACGTGATCCCAGGTTTGAAACACTCTGTGGCAATCTTGACGTAGAAGGGTGAGAACCTCCCTCTCTGGACTAGTTTTAGTATATTGGTTGCCTTTTAGTAACAAAAGGCCTCACACCTTGATTTTGTCATAGTTTTTTAACACATTTTGGTTTCACTTTCTTGTCAATCTCAGCATTGTGTTTGGAAAATTTACTATCGAGTTCTGGACCAGTGACCGGTCAATTTGAATGGGATGGTTGATCCTAGGGTTTGACTCTTTTTTTTTTTAAACTTTTGATTCAGTTATTGGCTGTAAAGCAGGGGCAACCCTCGCCTTTGCCATGCCTATCCATTCTACGTGAAGGCGGGCTACAATCCTAGTATTTGGTGACACCATCAAAGTCTCTACCTTTGCCCATGGGACATTTTCAATTGACATTTTCCCTTGATATTCAGCGCATCATAGCTATGTAGAACTTAATCAAATGTCTGTTTGTGATCAATGAAGCGTCCCATAAATAGTACTGCCCTTTTCTTCATGTTTTGTTAAGCCTGTTCTAGCACCTCAGAGTAAAGAAATTAAATGAGTTTCTTGTCCTCTCTGCAAATGAACATGGTGGTTATTATTTAGGGGTTGCAATTGAATCGTGCTGAGCTAAGGCTTGTGGTTGTTTGGACTGTGTTTGGTCGAACTAGATAGGTGTTGAAGCCCGATTCCTATTCAGCAAGCTTGATAGGGTCAAACTTGAGCTTAGGCACATCTACTTCTACTGAAGCCTTTCTCATGCTTAAGGATGTGATTCTAATTCCTTCCTTCTGTACTTGGTGCTCTCTCTCCCTCTCCCCCCTCCAGTGCATGTGGTTGGAATTAATTGTGTTAACAATACACTATTGGGTTCTCACCTGTTTAATTGATTTTCGGATTATTGTGATTGTGATTGTGATTCTGATTTTGACAAGGATTTGATTCTGATTCCTTTCTATTAATTGTGTTCACACTACACAATTGTGTTCCACCTAAAAAGCCCCTACACATCCAGACAAACTCACACATTCATAGGACACAAACAGAAGACATGAAAAGTCTGATAAGCACAAAATGGTAATCCGGAAATACTATGAAATTACTCATTCAACCCTGAACCATCAACTCAGGACAAATCACCAAAGGCCAAAGGCAGAGGGGCAATTTCGAGAGAGCAATGCCAAAATATGGACGATGGCTTACCTGCCAAAAGAGGCTCAACTCTCCTTTTATACAAGTGTATGGATTACGGGTGGTTGGGTGCTCCAATAGTTTGTTGGTCCTGCTTGACTTGTGGGAGTATTTGGTTTTCCATATTTCGTTTGTTTGATCATAACATAGAAGTTTTTGTCCTTGGAAGCATTTTGCCATCCATAAGTGATTATTTTGTATTATGTTCTTGTAGGTTCAAAAAGAGGTATAATTTTCTCTATGAAAATGAGCTTCCTGCTGAACGGGAGGTATGTCTACTTTTGGAGTCAGCTTGCAGAACTTCTTAACTTTGTGCATGGCATTTTTATAATCTCTTTGGGGCTTTTGATAGGAGTTGAAGAGATCGATGAAGAACTCTAATGACCGTACAGTCGTCGACGAGTTAAAGAACCGCATTTCTGGGATAGTAGGTGCACTTTGTTGAAGTAGACTTTATGCTGAATTTTTTTTCATTTTTTTGCCTGAAAAAAATCATGGCCAGGTCATGCCCTTACGAATTATGACTATTTATTTTTGTAGAACCGAAATGTCTTTTTCACCTTTATTGAAGTTGTTTACTTCTTGCTATGTGTCTTGTCAGGACAAACAACTCAAGTCCGCATCAAAGCGTACTGAGAGGGAAATTCTGTCCGAGCACAAGAAAAGAGAGAGACAGGCTGCAAAGCAAGGGAAAAGACCATTTTATTTGAAGAAATGTTATACTCTCTCTCTCTCTCTCTCTCTCTCTCTCTCTCTCTCGAGGCATCATTTGTTTATGTTCATCTGCAAGTTTAAACCATAATTAGTCTCTGTTGTGCATTAGATGAGCTGCGGACAGCTACAATATTAATTTAGCAGCATCTTAACTGGAGCCGGGCGCTGTAATATTCGCTTTTGAATAATAAGCGTGGCGTAATAGATGTATGCTGAGATGTGGAGTTATTTGACTACTCTTTTTTTGTGCTACTGAATCGGTGATAAATTGAAGGGCTAGAAAGTAGAAAGATAGTTAAAGTGTAATATGTAGCTCTTGCAGAAAAGCAAGTTTTGGTGAATGCCCAGCAAACCAAACCAAACCAGGGGGGGGAAAAAAGAACATAAACGCAGAAAGGGGTTTTTTCCCCCTCCCTTCAATGGCATCAAAATTGTACTTGTCTTAAATCTTAATGTCAAGTTCGGTTTTTTGTTTCTCATAGCATTAAGCATTTTTATGATGACTAATTGTGCTTCATAATGCTTTCTGGATTTTGCAGCTGAAATTCGTGAGCAAAAGCTTATTGAGAAATACAAGGAGCTCAAGGTATCTATGTAGTTGTAGTTGTGTTATATAACACGGAAACACTGTAACTACTTCAGCCAAAGTAAGCAAGCTTGAAAGTTGAAACTGATGAGAAATCTTGTGTGGTTTATTAGGTATCTGGCAAACTCGAATCCTATCTGGAGAAAAGGAGACGGAAGAATGCAGCGAAGGACCACAGATACGTGCCGTATCGACGCCCTTCCACGAATGAGCATCAAATACAGTGACTTTTCCAGTTTCCAGCTGCTTGACCCGCATGTCTCAGGTATGGTGGCGACTGGTGAGGGCATGCCATCTTATACTTTACTTGGTGGGGATTCTGTGGTGAAGACTTGAGAGAACCAAGGGTGAAGTTGGATGTAGATTCGGGCTTTTAGTGCTCCCCAGGCCTCCTGGCTTGTTGTTGTTTAGAAAGGAAGAAGACTGCAGTCTCTTTTGTTTTGAATTTGTGGTTGATGTTAAATTTGATAGGATGGCAGAGGATTGTAGATTAACATACCATGTTTGATCATGGTTTTAGGCAACGGAATAGAAGTTTATGATGGAAATTATGTTGAGGTCGTTTTACTATCAATACGTTACTAATTATGTTGGGCTATTGTTAAGGTTTTAAAAGTGTATTGGAGTTTTGACTTTTTGACAGCCCACCAAGTAAGTTGTTAATAGAATGATCTTTTTCATAAAAAACTAAAAAGAATAAAAAATATTTGTAATCCACTCAACCCCAATGACATTCCATTGCACATTTCTACATACCATTTATCTATGTAGAGCATCACAACCTCAATGAAAAATGTAACGCATGTGTAGACCCATATATTAAAGCATTACACAAGTCAAGTCAATTGAATGTAAGTCACCATGTCATTTGTACATGTTCATCTTGTAATTTACCTTTGAAATTATAACACACTATATTTTTTCTTTTTAAAAAAAGACATGGTATCCAATTGTATGGTCTCCAGATGTAAGAGCATCCACAATGTAATAATCAAAATCAAAAAGTTGCTAAAGTTAACAATATGTGCTTAAAAAAGTGTTCACATTGTAATAACTAAACTTAGCAATCCATCAAATTTTGGCCTTTTATAATCAAAACTAGTAATCTTTTGCCAATAACCAAATTTATTGGATCATACATCTTCTCAATCAAGTACACTTATCATGGGAGAGTAAAACTCTCCACTTTGGCAAGTGGTTGTGCATTTAACAATATTGATCATTTTATGAATATTAACAAATGCTCTCAACTTTTACTTATTTTCCTATAATGCTATTTAATGTAGACCATTAGATTGAGAAGAAAAAAACTGATTATTAGATTTAAAATTTTGCCAACCCATTTTGATTATGGGGAAAAAGTAAATAATATGAGACTTTATATTACTAACTTTAACAACATTTAAATGGATAATTAAAAGATAATTTGGCAACTTTTGATTATCCAATTTTGATTATTACATTATGGATACTCTAACAATGTTAGATCTCATTTCATTTATTATTTGATAAGCTCCCTAAAATAAACGATACTGATTAAACTAAGGAACAAAGGCACAAAATCCCAACTTGGACCCAGAAATGCTTATAAAAACACTAAAAACTGCACGCATTCATACGGATACATAGGTCGCTAACACTGCAATGTGCAATGTGTGTGGGACCTACATGCATGTGAATGTGTCTGCAATTATGTGTACAATTGTTGTTAAGTGTCTCGAGCATGATTGACGTGGGTCCTGCGTCCCGACGCGAAAAAACAGTCGTCAACCGGCACAGCCGGTCACTCCCTCACTCTCCACTCGTCACTCTCTGCAGTTCACGCGAAGTCTATAAAAGCTTTATTAAACTCCACAGAAGAAAACCAGCTGTCTCTGTCTCTTGGCCATGGCGGTGGTACCGTACAACTGCACGTAACCTTTCCCGAGCTCCGATTTCTAGGGTTTGCTTTCGTCCCTATAACCTCTGCTTCTCCTTTACTCTCGCTGCCATTTTTGTACTACCTCATTTTCTCGAAAAATGAGACACCAGCTACGTATTTCCCCGTATTTTTGTTTTATTATTTTTTGTGTGTGATAATGTTCGCCGTTTTTCTGTTTGGTTACCAAGAATGTGTGAGAAAAGAGAAGAAAAGGAAAGTACACATTTGATCGGAGCTTTTTCGTTGTAGTAGCTCAATGAACAAGTCCCTCGGTGTGGCCGAACCAAATCCACGTAGTTTGGCTTGAATGTGTTGTGTTTCCTCGATTTTCATTCATTTTTTTTCCCGTCCCTTTCCTGAGTTTCTGCGGCCAAAAAAAAAAAACCTAGAGTTAGAGCCTGCTAGGTTTGTTTAGATTTCGTGGTGGAGTGGAACCTGCTTGTTGCTGTTATATAGCGTTTGATTTGGGACGTAATTTTTTTTCCCCTTCTCCTTGCAAGTATTCTAGGTTAAATGTTGACGGTGATGCTCAAGTTCAGTTTTAAACTATGAATTTCGAGTTTATTCAATATCAGGATTGTTCGTCACGTTGGTGGAAAAATTATGATGAAAAAAGGTAAGAAAAGGAAAAGAAACAAGATGGGTTATCTCCTTGTATGGGAAAATAGAGTTTACTTGTTCAAAGGGAAAGCCCTAATTAGTCGTTTGATAAGTTGGCAGGAATGTTGCACTTGTCATTTTGGTTTTTGGCTCGGTCCATATTAGTTAACTGTTGCAACTGTTTGACTACACTTTGACTTATCTATTTATTCTAGAGATAGCAAGATGTGCATCGATATATTTTCCAGATCATTAGTTTCCTTAGGTCACGAATTGGCTTCGTGCAATTCAAGTTCGTAGTTAGTTTGTATGCCCATGTATAGGGAAAGTCTACAATACACACCCCTTAAAAAGGGTGTACCATATGCACCTATTTTATGGTTCATTCATAACATTTCAGTGTGTTTCATAACTTTTGTTCTAAAATTCATAACTTTTCAGTAGTACGATTTGTAACATTTTCATTATGATCCATAACATTTTGGTGTATCTCGTAATCTTTATACGATTCATAACTTTTTGGCAATACGATTCGTAACATTTTCTGTATAATTCATAACATTTTGGAGGGTGCATATGATACACACCCAAATAAGAAGTGTGTATTGTAGTCTTTCCCCCATGTATATGAAACTGCATCTTTTTCGGGTGATCCTTGATTTCGCAACAGCGGAGAAATGCGTGTAAATGAAAGAAGTTGTTTTTGCATGCTTTCTGTAGGTTTGTTTGGCGAAGGTTTTTTGGATTTCATCAAGGCCATTTTCATCACCATAGAGTTTGTTAGGGATGGCTCTGGAGGCTTACTTGGATTCCTTAGGCTGTGGCATTCCGCTCCTTAGTGATAGCCTTACTGATGCTGCAGCAACATCATCTCACTTCGGTATGTCATCTGGAAATTTGTCAGCTTACATTGCTAGAATGGCACGTTTAAATGCCAATTTGGTATCTGGAGATGGAAACTCAACAGTGTTAAACAACAGTACAAATTCAGGACCAAGTGTTGGATCGAGCTCCTTAGTTACGGATGCCAACTTGCCCCTTGTGGGCGCTTCTCATTTCCATAGAGGTGGCAGTACCAATATGGACTCTTACCTTACCTTACCCTCTTCACCCTTGTCATTCTCGTCAACTAACTTCAGCACTTTAGTAATTGATGCTTCCTCCAAGGAACAACCCACATGCTCCCATCGAGACCAAAACAGCCAAGTAGGAGATAAAAGGCTGTGCCCGCAGCTTCAGATTGGTGGTACTGCCACATCTCAAACAACATCACAAGCTCAACAAGGTTCACATCATACTGGAAAAAGAAAGGAGCCTGGTATAGCTCAAATGTCTAAGAAACCTAGGCTGGATAGGAATCAAGAGAACATTCTGCACCAGAAGA
The DNA here is from genome assembly GCA_014282245.1 of Rhododendron simsii. NCBI lineage: Eukaryota > Viridiplantae > Streptophyta > Magnoliopsida > Ericales > Ericaceae > Rhododendron > Rhododendron simsii. The sequence continues at coordinate 10,264,827 of CM024959.1, read as the reverse complement.
TTATTCAACAGCTACTGCAGAAACAGGACACCAGGGCGATACAAGATCATAATCAGCTGCTGCAGGCATTGATGCAGCAGCATAAGCTACGAAATCAGCAGCAGCAATATATTCGGAATTCAGTTCCGCAATTTGTTGGGATTCCTATACAGCAACAGCAGCAACAACCCATGAGACATCATTTGCAACCGCAGGTCAATCTTTAAATTCCTGCGGTCCAGCCCCATGATGCTGGTATCTGTTCTCGACGGTTGATGCAGTATGTGTATCATCTGCGACATCGACCACCTGTGAGTTAGTTAAGTTTAGAATTGCTTACTTAGTTTCCCTTCGTCTACTCTTGCAATTTCTTAATATGCCTAGTGTCACTTAATTTGGTCATTCAGACTCATTCTTGACACATGCGCTATAGGACAATAGCCTAGCATATTGAGGAAATTTGTGGCAAATTATTATGCTCCTGGTGCTAAGGAAAGGTGGTGCCTCTCTTTATATGATAGTATTGGAGGACACGCCCTTGGGGTTTTCTCCCGTTCAGCTACGGTCAGTGTTTTTGTTGCCAGTACTGTATTTGCAGTGTAATGCTTATTTTTATCCGGCATGTCTCTATATTTGCTTTATCTTATCTCTGGCCTATATAACATGACCGATCAATAGCAACGAGTATTCACTACTGCTTACAGCACCTTCATTCAATTTCTTCCCTTCGTCAGTTTGACATATTTCCTTCTTTTTGTTTATCTCAACAGGCATGGCACTGTGGCATCTGTGGTTCCAAGTCAGGAAAGGGATTTGGTGAGCTAATAATTGAGTTATTTTTCTTGGACGTGGACTTATATTCATTTCGAGTTTCTCTTCTGCCCTCTTATTGTGTGCATGAGTTTCCTTTGCTTATGTTAAGAACTGATTTCTGGTTTTTCTTAAACCCCCTTGATAGTGGATTGGTCAATTTTCCCCCTGTTTGTGCATTGGGCGGTTTCACTTATCGAATCTTATGTTGTGGAGAAAGTTACTATATCCTACATCAGACGGTGTTAAGTGAATGTAGTACATTCAAACATTAAATTTCCAATTTTGGAAGTTGAAGCAGTGAACTTCTTGGGTTGTCCTGAATCCTGATGGATCATATCTTAGTCTTATTGGTGTTTATGCTTTCCAAAGTGGGTGAGGATGCTAGAACTTATCATCTTGGTTGAAGTCACTGTATTGTTCAGATACTGCTTTGGTTAACAACTATTATTTTTGTACACTGCATATTTGTATACTTTTCCTGTTCTCCTAGATAAATGGACTCAATATTTGTATTCTCTGCTGAGGATCGTCTAGCGACCATGGATGATGATCTATGTTTAATATTAGTATTTTTGGAAGAAATGTTTTTCAAAGTTGGGGCCAGGAAGTTTGAGATAATGTATGATATGGGTTTGGATAATGTAAAGAACTATTGTGCGACTGGGGAAACAGATGAAATTGATGGAGATTCTGGAGGTTGTACGGATAGCAAATGCTACCTAAGCTCGCCAACTTTTCTGATACCCTACTCTCCTGAAGCCACTCATTAAGGATCACTTCCCAGATTAGTGAAAGCTATGAGAGATGGTCCATGAGCTCAAACTTGTTCTATTGATGAGAACATGCCCACTGAAGCTTAGATTGGGTTTTCTGAGACTCTGAGTCAGGGTTTTGATTTAGTTGTAACTTTGGGATGTTGATGTTACTTTCAAGACTTTTGGTTATGTTACTTGTATGTGCTATTGTAAGTGCAGTCCGAGCTGGGTGACCATAAGGAGATGGAATTAGGTTATAAAAAACTGCACTCTTCCTCCAGGCGGCCATATTCACTACTTTTTGTGAAGTGGTTTGACCACAGCGATAGCAATTGAGTGTTTTGGGAGGATGCTCTGATCATTAATGCTCTCTATTGGTCTTGCTTGGAGGAAGTGTTTGACTATGATGCTGGATGTAAAGCCACAACCTAGGAACAAAGTCCTTCAAACTCTATCATAGGATCAATGTTGTGCATCAGTATAACCCATTATCTTTATCCTTTTCATATCAGGTGGAGTGTGATTACAATTTCTGTTTTTATCTGTTGTTTAATATTGTTGCATGTTAGTGTTACACTTGGTAGTTTAGTTATGCTTGGATCTAACTTCATCTTCTATTCCATGGTTGTAAATTTAGTTATGCTTGGATCTAACTTCATCTTCTATTCCATGGTTGTAAAGCCACTGATTTTTACTTCTTCCCTTTTCTACTTTCAATTATAGCATCTGATAGCTTTCTCTGTCTTTTGTTTTTTGGCAGAGGCTGTTTTTGAAATACTTCCTAGGCTTATTAAAATAAAGTTTGAGAGTGGGGTTATTGATGAACTTCTATTCCTGGATTTTCCACATGAGGTTAGATTTCCTTCTGGATTAATGATGCTGAGATATGGAAAGGCCGTTCAAGAAAGTGTCTATGAGCAATTTCGAGTTGTACGTGAGGGTCAACTTCGTATAATTTTCAGCCCTGACTTGAAGGTGAGTTGAAGTTTCATCCCATGTGAGGTTTTTCGCTGCGTGAATTTTTTTCGTATTATTGCTGATTTTGTACAAGCATTACAACTTTCCATATGTGCTTTTTATAAGATACTTTTAATAAAAAATTGGTAACCACAGTTTCGTTTAATACATGTCTTCATACTTCAGATACTGTTTTGGGAGTTCTGTGCACGGCACCATGAAGAACTTGTTCCTCGTAGTTTGGTTGCTCCTCAGGTACCAATTTTGTCTCCAGCCATGAATTATGTAACTTGTGTACCACGATTGGGCTGTTACCAGACACTGCAGTGGTACTTGTATTGATGAATTTAGTTGTGAACTGGTCTTCTCTGTTTTATTTACGTATCCCATGTCCTGGCGCCGTCCGGCATGGATACAGAGACCACTTAGGTATGTTCTTGCTTCATAGCTCAGATCTCTATGCTCCTGTAATTGTGTTTGTATTTGTAGGTAAATCAATTGATTGAGGCTCCAAAAAAGTGTCAAGGTACCACTGAAGCTGTCAGATCCAATGCCGTTTCAGCACAATATTTGCAATCAAGTTGCAATGTGTAAGTCAGGCATCAATGATTTTCATTCCTACACTAGTGGAACTCATTTTTCCCATTTCCTTCGTTGATTTCTGCAACAAGAAAATAGGACATGGAGATGGCATAAGTAGCTACTTCTGTACATAAAGAACAAATAAGTTTATCTTTGTACATAAATACGGATTATGTTCGTTGTTGTGAAATGATAACAAAAATTGTTTTTTCCAATGATGTGTGCTCAACTTCATGAGTACAACACTCAGCTTGTCCATGCTTCCTAGGAAGGGAGAAAAACTAATTGGCACAGTTTAAGAAAGTCATTATGTATCTCCTAGACTTCCCTCTGAAAGCATGGAACTTTTAATTCCTGTGTCAGGACAGACCTTGTTATTGTGCCTTCTCACTTCTATTGGCCCCCCTCGGCCCCTCCACGTAAAACTTATACTCAGACATGACTGGGTTTAGAAGCGAGACTATGTGGAGCAGGTGCTGGAGGAACTCAGTCATGACCATTTACTGTGGGGCTGTGGAGCTGGAATTAAGCAAATTGAATGTGGACCATTAAGGCATTAACCATGTCTAGATGCCCAATCTTTTCTGAAGCTGCAATATCATTAAAAATGGGTAGTCAAACATAATTAATGTCATACTTAAAATGGATACTCCCGTACCATGGAGGACTAAATAACAAAAAACCATTCAAATTCTTGCTTTTTTGTAGTTGATCGAGAAGCATAAACCAAGGCCAAATTGCTTTGATCTTTGTGTATCTGGGTTGCGAAAAACCAATTGGTTCTGCAATGAAGCCCCATCCAATGACATTTGTGTTTGATGTATAGAAGTTAGATTTTTTGCAAGCTTTAATTGGTCTGGATTCTGACTGGTAGAAGACAGATGAGTATAATCAGGCTCAGGCACTTTAAAGTAGATTCTTGATTATTCCTCCTGATGTAGATTCGTTAAAGAAGGGCGCCGGCTCACAGGGAATCTGGAGTTGTTATTGGTGAATGACTTGGGGTTTCCCAAGAGATATGTCAGGTTCTTCCAGGTACATCTATGAGGATAATTTGTCTTGATTTGAAATGACATGTTTGCCATCTAGTATTCTCATGCAGGATCTTATATGTAAAGTTTCCTATTGACAGATAGCTGAAGTTGTCAATAACATGAAAGAGTTAATGACTTTCAGTCGTGACAACAAAATTGGACCAATAGGTATGTACACAAAACTGTTGAGGACCATTTGTTTTTGTCATCCATGTGATTTTTTTCTCCTAGTCTTCCCAAGGGTGAGAACATTCACTTCTAAGAAGCAAACAACGAGCATGACCTTAGTTCACCTGGTTCCTGCCTGTTCTATGCTATTGTGACTGCTCAACCCTGTTCTCCTCGCTAAAACTTTTTGCTTAGTTTTGTATTCCTGGCCCCCATACATGCATGAATACATTGCGCACATGGCTTCGAATGAATCAACATTGTGTACGTGTTTAACTTCTCAACCCCTTTTGATACGAGGAGCTAACTGCTTTATATCTGGCTCTGTCTCTGCTTCTTTTGTAACATACTCTTTTGTTCTTTTTGCTTTCTCGTCCCTCTCTGGCCACGCATAGTGCATCTTGCCTGGCTCTGTATTTGAGTTTTATATCGTTGTTCCTTCTGCATTTTTTATTTTGTCTTTAGAAGTTTAACCTATCCCTACTTAAAAATTGAGTTTAGGCAAAAAATTATTCCGCTTTGTAGTGTTATTACAGTCAATTAGTAGTACAAGTCTACATTATATATAACCCTAAATTTTAAAATCACGCATCTTGCTGCGAAGATAAGAAGGGATAACAAGAAAAAGACGATTTGGGGTCTCATATCCTCTTCTGAGCCAAATGCCTATTCTTTTGTTGAGATATTCAGGACTTTAGTGATGTTTCTTGGTATCCAGCCAATTAACGATTCTTACTATTTCATTCAATTGGCCATATATGTTCTACATTAGCATCTAAGACAAAAACACTCATGCAGAGAGCTTGAAGACCTACCCTCGTAAAGAAACCACAGGCCAGGCCAAGAAAATGCATGACACAGAGTGGCTAGCAAGTGCTGCGGTGTCTCCTGGTTCTAGCAACACCATGAATGAGAAATCTGACGTGAAGAAGGATGGAATTACGACTGGCTCAGAAAAGGTTGGATTGGCAGTAAAGCAGGAGCGTTCTTGTTCAATCAACTCTTCTACCCAAACTGGAATCTCTTTACCGTTACCATATCTAGGCCCTCAATCTTCAAGTCCACGAGTAATCCAAAGCCCACCAGTCAGTGACTTGTCAACTTCTCTGCTCCCTCAAGACGGAGATGATGAACATCATCAGACAATTCAAAATATACTGCAGCAAATGGTTTACAACAGCAGAGCAAAATGGGTGCAGAGTGGTAATACCAAGGTGAAGGAAGAAGTCCTCGAAGAACTCGATGGAAATCAAGTAGGCAAACTGTCAACAAGAGCTTGGGCCCCAGTAAATGTGTTGGGTAGTACTCTGGGGAGGAGCGACAACTTTGATACCGGCTCTAACAGCAACTTCTCTCGGATTTATGGCGAAAACACTATCGTCAAGCGAGAAGCTGATATTCTTGGGAGGTTTCAATTGCCTGAAGCGGTTCAGGATATGGATTACGAGTTCTTTAAAGATGGAGTTCTGAATGATGACCGGAAGTGGAAGGCATAAGTGGTTTTTTTTTTTTTTGGGGAAAACTGAAGGCATAAGTGGGTCAGTCTTGCCCTTTTTGCGTGGTCTTTGGATTACATATATACTTGCAAAGTCTGAATTGTATCAGAAAAGAAGTGTTGATAGATTACCCCCGTCTAGAAAGTTCAGCTATGTAAACAAATGCTGCATGAATACAAAATACGGTTTTTTGATAAGTCACATAATTTTTCAGTAATAACCTCCGTTTGCCCTATCAATCATCGCTCTCGTGAATTTAGTACTTTGAAATGTTATTGAAAGACACATGTTCTTGCACGAATCATGTGACTAAGGATGTACCCTTTCCAAGCTGATTTCTTCTACGAATACAAGGGAATGTTGGCACACTAAATGATGATGATAATGATGGCGCTCGAGGTTTATTTGGTTCAGGCTTCACGTTTGAATTGGGGATAGTATTGAGTACATATATTTACTACATCCAGAATTGATGTTTATCAAACTTTTTAGGTGAAAGTACATAAAACAGCCCCTTAACTATTATTTTTTCTCGTAAACACTCCCTCACATTTAAAAGCGTCCATAGAGACTCTCTCAACTACTCCCGTTACCCAAGTGACACCTTCCGTCTTAGAACCGTTTGCTACGTGGTCACATGTCAGTAATTTGGGCTTTTTTTTTGTGGACAAAATGCCCTCTCATAGCAGTATACATCTGCAAGTCACCACCAACCCCTCAACTACCGAAAAAAACATGGAGTTGTTGTTGGGGGTGGTGACGGGGTAGGATTGGGAGAAGGAGATTGGGGGGGGGTGTGTTGTGGGGTGGGTTGGCACAAGGTCGCGGAAGGTGAAGAGGAGGTTGATGTATTGGGAGTCGAGGAGGCAGAAGGGTTGGGATTGCTCGGATTGTTGCTGGAGTTCGATGAGGACTTGGATGAAGGGTTCCTCGGAGAGGAGGAAGAAGCCGAGGCTGGAGGGGTCGGGGCGGGAGAGGGAGGAGACGACGGAGACGGGGAAAGTATAGGCCGTGGAAGACTAGCCAGAAGATTGATTTAAGGCCTCCGTCGCGGGAAGATGGGCCCAAAGGCGATGACGATGCTTTGAAGCTGTTGGCGCGGCGACTGAGGTAGCTCTGGTGCAACACCGACAGCTTCATTCCCCCCCCTCCCTCTCTCTCTTTCTCTGAAGTATGTGAGTAGCTGAGAAGGTTGGGATTCGATTAGGTCAATGTGGGGGGGGGGGCGGCGGGGCGTGGGGGAGCTGGTGGTGGTGGGTCAAGCTGTTGAGTTTATTGTTTATGTGTTGTTTAAATCAGAGATTTGTTTGGGTTTACGACTTTACTCGATTGAATTGAAGTTTTCTTTTGTATTTTTTGATGGGATTCGGACAAGATTTGTAGTTTGCAGAATTTTTGGGGGGAGAGAAGAGCTCGTCGGCATTGAAGGAGATGGCCGGAGTTGAAGCTTCCTTTTCGTTGGTGGCACTGCTAGTGGCGGTGGTGATCGTCGCCGATCACTCTCCTCATCCTCCTCCTCTCTCTCTCTCTCTCTCTCTCTCTCTCTCTCCGAACCAGAACTAGAGAAGGGTGGGTTAAATAATTTCAGGTTTTTTTTTTCGAAATTAAGAGTATAATATAATAAGGGTATATTCGCCAATTCCATTCCGTTAACGAAGTTTGCCCTTATTATGTTTCCAGTAGTTGAGGGGGTCTCCATGGGCGCTTTTAAATATGAGGGGATGTTTATGAGAAAGAGTGATAGTTGAGGGGGTGCTTATGTACTTTTACCAACTTTCTATTCTAGACTTGAGAAATCAAGCTCCGTTGAGTTGATTGTCTCATTTCTCTCTCCCGTGGTGGCCAAGGTTTGAGCCCCACAGGAAGCAGAATTGGGATTTAGGGCTATGAATAGTCTTTGAACCTCCTGTTGATTAACATAGTAACACCTCACTAATCCTGCTGATGTATACAATACTGAAAAAAAGGGGGCAAATTTTTGTAATCGTCCCTCTAGTTTTATGACTGTCTCAATTTCATTCTTCTAGTTTCAATTGTCTCAATTTCATCCCCATAGTTTGTTTTACGTTTCAAATTGGTAAAATCGTTAACATTATTAATGAAACTATCGAAAAAATATGATTAAAAAATTAAATGCTCCAATTTTCAATCCGGTCGAACCGGTACGAAGATTTTATTTTTTTGATTATTTATCCGAGATGGTCGTAATAAATTTTTGGCTCTAAGGCCTTTCATCGAGCACCCAAAGACTCATTATTTAGTTTCAAGACTGTCTTAGGATGCTCATTAAAAGGCCTTATAGCCAATAATCCATTATGACCATTTAACATAAAAATGACCAGAAAAATAAGATCTTTATACTAGTTCGACCGGATTGAAAATTGGAACACTTAATTTTTTAACCATATTTTTCTGTTAGTTTCATTAACGGTGTTAACGATTTTACCAATTTGGAACATAAAACAAACTAAGGTCAAAATTGAGACAATTGAAACTAGAGGGACGAAATTGAGACAACCGTAAAAGAGGGACGACTATGAAAATTTGCCAAAAAAAAAAAAAAGAAAGAACTTTCTAGATTACCCAGGGAAAGAAGAAAGTTGTTGACAGCAGCAACTTAAGTCAAAAGTTCAACAAAGATAGTCCTCTACACATTTTTCCTACCATGGATACCAACGGATTACATCTCTCAAACCAACAAAGTCTCTATTGTTTACAGAATCAAAAAAAGTCCTACATCTCTCCATCTGATACAACTATCCCTAAAGGTTAAGAGATTCAAAAAAGCTTTAACCTTTCTCTAAACTCACTTGGGTATATCACTACAGAGTCCAAACACAGACCACCTTTGGTGTGCGTGCAATCGATCTGTGTCATCGAAACCTTGATTGTTGTCGGTACACCAAATTTCTCGACGACAAAATCACCCACATGACAGTGTATCCATTTTCCGGATTCCTCCAGCAAGCACTGAGAAATGGCTTCCTGACCGTCGGACGTAGACAGCTGGAATCGAACCGGCTTTATGTCCCAACCGTGGACGTGCTCGGAGTTACAGACCCGGCGACCAAACCTCCTGGAGGCCCGGCCCAAATGCAGCCTGAAGAATAGGCTGTAGGTCCCAGGCGGGAATGGGAACTCCACCTCTCCATCTACTTCAAACCACCAGATTTGCTGGAGATACGCAACCGTGCCGAATCTACAGGAAAGAGAATTCAAATCAATTCACTTACCTACTTACCCCAAACACTAATACTGGTCAGCTAAAGGGTCAAAAATGAAGTTCATAAATATTCAGAAGCAACCCAAAACCACAAATTACAGGGTAACAATTACGAGAACAGCTTGCTACTTTCTCTCTAAATCCATCTCTATAAACACAGTTGTTGAGTTTAGGGCTGTTAAATGAGCCCAGCTACCTGAGCTCGTGTTGTGTTCAGGTCAGGCGTCCACTTAACAGTGCTCCATACCACAAGATCCATGACAATCTCAACAATGCAACGTTCATTGGCAAAGACCAAGCAGTCCAGGAAACTAGAGCTAATGATAGAAAACCTCTGAGATCCATTTGAAACAAATGAAAATGGAAGAAAGATCTGCCCTTTTCAATATTCATAGCTTTCAAGGCAGCATCCACTTTATATGGTTGTCGTGCTGCCTTGGTAATGTTATCAAAATGGTTTTCATGTGACAATAAAGGAGAAATTGCGTTCAAATGAAATTGCAACATAATTTGGACAGAGAGCAAGGGGACTCATGCAGCACATTAACCATCCACCTGATTTTAACTCCTTTAATCATCACATTCAACCCTCCTCTTTTTCTTTTTTCTTTCTATAAAGTTCAGTAGAGAACCTTTCTCCAAAAATCTTAAAAATTCTTCTTCATCCACTAATTCAGCTTTAAAAAAGAGTTGTGATCCTTCAATTCCTTTAACCATCACATTCAACCCTCCTCTTTTTCCTTTTTCTTTCTATAAAGTTCAGTAGAGAACCTTTCTCCAAATATCTCACAAATTATTCTTCATTCACTAATTCAGCTTTAAAAAGTGTTGTGATCCTCAAGCACGTGAAACGCTTCTTTTCCGGACAGTGTAGGTCTGCCTGCTCATTAGTAAGGAGAAGTTCCAGTCCCCCAATCTGCAGTCACTAATTCTATATCGCGCACACGAAAAAAAAATAAAAGGAAAAAAGCATAGAAGAAAGGAAAAAGAAAACCCTAGCAAATAACAACTGCAATGTTGCAAGGAGCAAAAAAATAAAGAGGAAAAAAAGGCTTTGCAAAGTAAACACCTCAAGGGTAGTAGTTTCTTTTATCTATGGTTTCTACAAAGCCTTGCCCTTTGCAAGCTACACCATGTAATTTGGAATTGTCTGCCACGAACATAAAGTCCCGAAGATAAACGTTCAGGAATCTGATATCCAAATCCTATCAGAATAAAGATTTGGGATCCAACTCCAACAGTAAAAAAAGATCCAAAATCACAGAGAATTGCTCATTTAAAGAACACAGAGCTTCTGACGCGTCATCAAAACAAGGACAAGAATTAAAAAATGGCCATTAAATGTTTTTCCTTTCTAGTGAAACATATTGGTAGTTTTACCAAGATGATACAACCTACAGTACTAAATAGAGCAAATAGCACATACGACCCCATATGACGAAAAGTAAGCTCATTAGTAAACCACACGTTGTGCATATCTTTTATGAATCCCAATTGTCCAAATGAACTGGAGAAACTGAATAACCCCAATCACAATTCTTGAGGAGGAAACCAAAACTAAAGAATCAGAGATCAGATAAAACTCACAACGAAAGCCAAGAACCTACTTCCAATGATCATGAGGAAATGCCCACCATATATTCTGCTTTAAAGGTATCTATACAAAACAAAAAACATAAACAAGGACACTAAAACCCTCACCTAGATTCCTCGGTCGGTATATGATTCCAGTATCTCCGGTCATCTATTCCTGTTATTGCCAACCCTCTCGAAGAAATCGATAAACAAACTCCCCCTGTACTCTTATCCAGCCACGCTTTCTGCAAAAAACCCGTGTCAACAAACTTAAACAATCAAAAACCACAAATCTATCTCTGATCCAAAAACAAAAAACTCATTTAGATTCCCTGAAACTAGGTTCTATTTCCAGTGTCCCATGTATAAAAATCCATCTAGAAAAGAAAAGATCTCTTCCCTTCAGGCAATTTCTTCCAAGAAGTCTCTAAACCCTTCCTGTTTGGTTGTAACATCAGTTTTGCAGAACATATAACCAACGTATTTGATCACCGAATATGATTACAAGAACTATTCTTAGAAATCATTATATTGATGTCTTCTAATTCTCAAGAACCATTCCCATTAAACAAAAGTTTCTTCTTTCTGTCCTTACTTTCATTTTGTCAATTTTGCAGAAAAGGGAAACAAAACAAAAACCCAAGAAATAAAGAGAACTACTCTTAGAAATCATTCGGTAGACATCTTCTAATTCTCAAGAACTATTCTTCTATGAAAGCTATTATAAAAAATATATAAAAAAAAGAAGATGGGCTTTTCTTCTTCTTCTTCCAGCCCTTACTTTTATTTTGCTAATTTCTCAGAAAAGGGAACAAAAGAAAATTTCCAAGAAATATAACAAACATAACCACAAGTAAATTATACGGAAACAAAAAGATGATAAACAAACCTTTGTGCCACCATCGAAGGAATTCTGGCGACAAAGCCTCGTGTACAACTCTTTTTTACACAAATCCGATGGAAGAAAATCATCGAAGACTCGACGAATAATGGAGTCGTAATTGGTAGGCAACTTAGATTCCCACACAAAATCTGCCGAAGAAGCGCCGCGAAAAGCCCGGTTCAGAACCGAAAGCCTAGAAATCTCGGGCGGATCCAAGTAGACCAGAACAGAGGCCACGCAACCCTCCGGCAGGTCTCCAAGACTGAGCTCCGGCGACGGGGGGTTTGTCTTGCTGTGGAAAGAAAACCCAGAACCCATGACAGGGTATGATGAGAGAGAGAGACAGGAATTTTGGAACAGCCTTCTTTTGTTTGTCTGGAGAGAGAGAGAGAGAGAGAGAGAGATTTGGGTGGAAATGGGAAAGGTGGTTTTGGATGTATAAAAGGAAGAGAATATTTATTAAGGGTATGTTTGGCTCCTTTTGGTGTGTCCAATAAGCACGAATTCTTTTGTTTTTTTCGTTTTTTATTTTTTGATATTCTGGTTCTTATGGCGTAGTGTTAATTATAAATTATTACTATTATATAGAGAAAAATAATATTAGCTTTCTAAAAATTGATACAGGCACTCCAAAAAATAAAAAAAATTGGCTTTGGAGATACACTGATTTTGAAGTGCTTACATCAATTTTTGGAGTGTCAATATCATTTCCCTATATAGAATACAAGTATATGTTAAGAGAATTGATTTTTGAACTTCCCTTTTATCTTCTTTATTTTTTTTTCTTTATTCACTTGAAAAGCTAAACTATTCTATAATAGTCATAATTAATTTCACATGAATAAAGAAAAGAATGTAGGAGAGTGCAAAAATCATTTGTCTAGACTAATATTCATGCAAGTGAATTGAGGGGAAAGTGGATATATTTCTAAATTTGGGATTTTTCTAGTTATAATAATTTAGTTAATTGAGCCACTATATTTCTATTATAAAACAGAAGGGTGTGGAGACAAATTGGTGGAACGGCTTAGATTCATTTGATCCAAAGGCTATAGTGCATCCTCCCACTTCCTGGTTAAGTGCCCATGGTTTTCACCTAAATCACACAACTGTCATCCCCTTTCAATAGGGATACGTTAGCACTAGTTTTATGATAAAACTAAAGAATCTTTAAAATATAAAATTTTCTCCTTTTTTTTTGTTGTTACATTAAATAACGCAAAATTCTTCAAAACAATCAAAATTTCGGACACCCCAAATGCAGCCTTGAATTTCGTTGAGGAAGATGGTAATGAATTTATTCTATTCTTGTTTTGTTTGGAGATTAATTGAAGAATATCGTTGACGTGTAGCTGGTTTCGGAGGAAGGGTAGAAACCTGTTGGATAACCATTGGTTTTGGATAATAAATGTTTATCTTTAATCAGTGAGATTAGCTGACTGTGGTTATAATTAATTAAAAAAAATTAGCAGCGGATTGGGGATAGAGTGTACAAGATACAAATAATACACTCTATTAATATAGTATATAAATATAGAAAAATGATATTAACACTTCAAAAATTGATGAACGCACTCCAAAAAATAAAGAAAAATATAGAAAAATGATATTGACACCTCAAAAATTGATGAACGCATTCCAAAAAATAAAGGAAAGTGGCTTTAGAATTACACTGATATTTGAGTGCCTTCATCAATTTTTGGTGTGCTAATATCAGTTTCCTATATATATATATATATTTGCATTAATAATATACATTGATCACCCAATACAACAATAAGTATGTGATGTTTTTTATTTTTGTTTAAAGCATTAAAATACCCAAATACCTATTGGTTAGGTCTGCAAGTACTAGAGAAAGTTCTTGTTAAGAATGAATGTTTGAAGGTTTTTTTCTCTTTGAACTGAAAAACAAACTTTGAAAGATGGAAGAAGAATACAAATTGCCAAAGTGAATTTTTACAATTTCTTTTTTTTGTTAAATAACTCATATGTGTGTTTGGCACCGAAATAGTTTTGGAAACAAAACAAGAGTTGCAAGATAAACTATTAGTACTAGGCAACATATATTGTCCATATGTGTGACAGTGGCAAGCCAAGATTTTTTTTAATTTTGATGAAAATGACAAGCCAATAATAAGACTCATGGAAGGTGCCTAGGGAAAATCCTGCATGGGTCCCCACGAGTACTATGGAATTCCTTTATAGTATAATGCCTAACGACTGAAAATAAACTTTTTTAATTTACTACTGTACAATTCTATTGGAGTTTTGGTTAGTTTTTGACGCATTCCTACTGTATAATAAAGTCCAATAAAATAAATATACCGAGCTTTACAAGTAACAGCTAGCGTCAATGTGAATTAGAATAACTTACAAAATACACACTAGTTCTCCCACTTGTGACTCTGAACTTTCACCCGCCGAGGTTGACATTTAAATGTTGTGTTGTTTTTTGATTTTTCTGCGGACGTTTATAGGAAGCAATTAGAAGGTGATGTTATAGGGGTTAAATACCGACCAACTATTAGCTTCCGTTTGTTTCGATGTAAATTGTTTTATAATGTAAAATATTTTTTGTGGAAAATATTTTTTCAGAAAATAAATTTTAAATTTTTATTTTTCGGTGTTTGGTTGGCACTTGAAAAACACTTTTAGAAAAAGGATAAAATAGTGTAAAGAGGGAGGGGGCTCATTTCGGAGAATATTGGAGAGATCCGAGAATATTGGAATTGAACGTGAGTCAAGACTGACGATCGAGGAGCAGTGAGAGTTGTATTAGAAGGCAGCGGGTTCATTTCGGAAAATAATTTACGGAAGATTTGAGGGTAAGTTATTTTCATCCAAGTAACAGAAAATATTTTCCTCATTTTTTACACAGTCTACCACCGAAAAATAGATAAAATATTTTATTAAAAAACATTTTATGCCCAAACAAACGGAGCCTATGCTCTAATTTAGGTGTAAAATGCGTGATTGTGGAGGTTGGAGCCTAGCCCAGGAGCACCCCATAAATTTTTCTCATGATCGACCTTTATTTATTTTGCCTAGTCAAATACATAAAATTTATCCTCCAACAGCCTCAATAGTTTGAGGCTAGTTAAAACTAGTTTTTGCTATAAATATTCGTCAAAAGTTTTCTCTCCCTCCCTGAAAAAGTAAAAAGAAAAGGACAGAGTAAGGAAGAGAAACATTTACACATTTGCCTCGTTTGTCCGGGCTAGGAAGAAAGACATCATTCGTCTCGTTCTTTTCCGTTTTGTATCAGTTAGATGATTAAGTTGGCTTTGTCCAATTATATGTAATAAATTTCGTTGTGTAAGTGCTGTTGAATTTTATTAATACAGTATCTCTCACTTTTGTCAACAAAAAAGAAGAAGAAACATTTACACATTTTATTAGCAAACGCAAGGAGCCCACTGCTTGTGAGAGAGGAGTGTCTTGGAGAGTGATCGAAATGCGTGTCCCCAGTATTTCCATTTCAAAAAATAAGAAATATTTCTCCTTAGCGGAACGGAGAATAATTAGTTGGAGTATCTACTGTCCATGATTGCAAATGGTCTTAGGTAAATGGGCTGACAGAGGTTAGCCCAAGTGCTGAATTTGTGTGGTTCGATACTTTACCACTTGGATTGTAGTTTTGACGAAAGGCACCGGCCATAGCTTTGGCGATATATAAATCGAGTTTAATTTTGGTAAAAAATCAAATCCAACCGGACCATCTTGCCTACCTCTAGCTAGGCGTCCATTTCCATTTTTCATTTACTACTACGTGCATAATCCTAACCCGTAGTCGTCGTGCTTGGACAAGTCAAGTCATATTGATCTTATCTGGATATGGTTATGTCACAAGGTAATGAATCTACCACTAACGTGTATCCACGGACCAAGTGAGATTAGGATGGTTAGAACACACTAAACTTTTGATTAATGTTCCATTGATCCCAGTGAGCAATATTATTTTAAAAACCGGATTGGTGAGCGATCTGAAAAAGGAGTCGGATGGATAGGTCACTACCGATTGAACTGGAATTCACCCGTGATGTCATAATTACGTCAAAAATACTTTACTATTAATATCACAAAAATAAAAAGTTATTACGTAAAACAATACAAAGTGTAAAAAAGGAAAGAACAACACGTATGATATTCAATAATGCTAGGGATCCCGTGCATTATTGAATTTGGTTTGGGGCAGAGGTTTTTTTTTTTAACAGTAGCTGACGTGGGGCCCACCCGCCACGTCAGCATCGGGACCAGATCGGGAACCAAAGGTCGAGATCATTTGGAGGAGTTGGCTTTCCCCGAAGTTTTGCATGGCTGATATTTATTTTTTATTTTTTAGGATTTGACATCGAAACTGTGCACATGCTCTCTACCTAGGGTGTTTGAGTCACTTGGTTGGTATCACAACGGGCGAAGAGATAACTAACAAATGGCAACTCCGCACACCGATGATCAAATGCCACCAAGACCCATGCAAAGAGGAAATAACAACCCGAGCTTGGCAAGATGCCAACTAAGATAAAACACCCATTAAAGAAAAAAAAGAAAAGAAAAGAAGTATCATAACCTAACTCCTTAATCCGAAGCTAACATGACTCTATCTAGAGTCAATACCTACAGATTACTTCCTCCTCCACACCATCATAGCCAATACCTACTACCTAGAGTCTTCTCGAAATCCCAATTATTGCTCCTCCTCCACACCATCATAGCCAATACCTACTACCTAGAGTCTTACTCGAAATCCCAATTATTGCTCGAGCCTCATCCAGAGCTTGAGCTTCATGATTATATTCCTATTATTAATTCCTTCATAAAATAACGCGGCTACTGCTTCCGCCGATCTGAATAGAACACATTTTTGCTTTTTCCTGTTGCCCCTCCTTTTTTATTTTATTTTTTTGATCCGAGCCGGCCCTGCTTTTGGATTTCGGAATACCCAACATATCTTCAACCGACTTTTGTTTCCATTTTGCTTTCCCAGTATTCTTGACCTCATCAGCTGGATTGAGATCGATCCTCAATTAACTGGATGTTATCAAAAGAATTTTCCTAATCACTTATAAAACCCGCCTCAAAAAGATTCCGAAAGCCTCCATCAAAATTCACAATATCCGTAACTGGATCATGAGCCACTGTGCTAACGTCTAAAATTGGAGTTGATGCCGAATTCACTACAGCAATTTCGCCATCTCCCAAGTCCAATTTGTTTTCCCAACACAAGAATTTGAAAGGATCATCGATACCATCTTCGATTCCAATAACCGGAGAAGGCTCGCATCCTTGAAAATTGACCGGAGAATCGGCCACCCATGAATCCTCTACTGAAGCATGCTTAGTGTCTCCCTCCGCTCCTTTGAACTATCAACTGTTCTTGACTTCTTGGTGATTATTATTATTGAATAAAATGGCGGGATTGATTAACAAATGTCCCATGCAAAGAAATATTATTTCTTGCCCATACTTTCTCTTTTTTCGGTAAAATTCGAATAATATGTTCTCCTTTATTCGTCTGTGCGACGAGTTTAATTTTCTCGATTGATAAAAGCAGGATTGGATGTTAACATTTAGGCCTGATCATTTGGCTAAATAAGTCACTTGGCATTGCTCTTTTATTCAAAAAATTTCATCATTTGTTAGTTTTGCGTTAAATTTTCGTGAATTATTGATTCGTCTTAACGAGAGGAGTAAAAAAGTTATGATCGAATCTCAAATCTTTTTTAAATAAAAACAAAAATAAACCAAAAAAAAATCGTGCCAAACCAGGCCTTTACATACCTTTCTCATGAGCCTTAGATATGGCTAAGGTCAAGGATGTGAACATTTAAGGCAAATAGAAGTTTTAAGTGGGGCATGATCGATCCATGAATATCAAGTTGGTGATCTTTCCATCGAAAGAAAAGTTGAGAGGTGAAGAGTACATGAAGGATTGCAATCAAGACTTCAAATATTGTCAGCATCTCTTAAGAATATCTTAATTGGGGAAAGACCTGCTAGAAAGAATCAAATATCTTACGAAAAAAATCAGAATTAGATTCCCCGTTTCTACTTTCAGTGCATGTCACGGGTTTTTTTTTTTTCTTTTCTCCGGGCTAATTTGAGCGTACCTCGACTAATTCCGGGGCCTTGAACGACCGGGCATAACCCCCAGGCTCCAAGGTTTGAAATGTTGGGCCTCCGTGGGTATGAAACCTTTGACCTCATGGAAGAGACGCACTTGTTGCTTTCGCACACACACTTGCTTTTGCCCTTTCGGGTTGTGCATGTCACGGTTTATGGATCATCAATTTGTTTGAGCGAAAGAAAGTGAAGCTGATTTGGTTTAGAAAGTGAAGCTGATTCGTACTTGTATTGATTTGTGATTGTTGGTGTAGTATACCGTACACATCGAAGGTTTTATGGGCGATCTTGAGAATAAAATCAACAATGTAAACAATTTCTAATAACTTTAATAATTTTGGATCGTGTGGTCAACTTGACGCCTTATTGATGACATCGGAGCAAGCCGTGTCCGCGATCTCGAATAAGTTCGGTAGTCCCTGGCCACCGCGGACAGTCGAATTCAGGGTGAAGACGCAAAATTGTGGTGAGTCTGGTGACTCTCTATTGATTGCCAACCAAGGAAAGTAGTAGCATTCATGCTCTTCTCCTTTTGCCAACCCAAAAACACACACTAGATAATAAACAGCCAGGCTATGGGTACACCAAATGTACATCAGAGCATTTAGGAGTCCCATGCAGCTCAATAAAATATTGATAAGAGTTTAATCGATTCGATAGATTTTTTTAATGGACAAAAAATCGATTGACCCGATCGAGCCTTACAGATATTTGATTGAGAGCCTTAAAAAATATTTTGAACAAATTAAACTGCGGCGATCATTTGTGTGGGACCATAAGGGGATTTCAACACAATCCGGTGCACATGTAGCGCATACTTTTGTTTTTTTAATAATTATACACATCTCTACCTTCATCTTCTTTTTCATCTCCTTTTTTCTTTCCTAAAAAAATTGAGATCTGATCACATAATCAAACAAATGGATCTTAAATATGGTCAATGGATCAAGAGTGACTGCACTGGAAAGACCAAATAATATTGGCATTTATGGGCTTCCGGCCTAAATGGGCCGATAGAGACCCATGTTGATTCCTTTTTTTTTTTTTTGGTTTAATGGAAGGGCAAGAAATTCATTTATAATCAATATTACAACCTTAGGAGTCGGCATTCTAATGGAAGGGCCGATAGCGACTTGCACTGTATTCATCCGATACAAATGTTAAAAAAAATCTATTGCACACAAATGTTAAAAAAACCCTATTGCACAAGATCAATTTTTTTCCTCATTTGTTAGTTTTGTGTTAAATTTTTGTGAATTATTGATTCGTTTTAATGGGAGGAGTCAAAAAATAAAAAGTTATGATCGAATCTCATATATTTTTTAAATAAAAACAAAAATAAACCAAAAAAATTCGTGCCAAACCAGGCCTTTACATACCTTTCTCAGCCTTGCATATGGCTAAGATCAAGGATGTGAACATTTATGGCAAATAGACGTTTAAGTGGGGCATGATCCATGAATATCGATCAAGTTGGTGTTTCCATGGAAAGAAAAGTTGAGAGAGGTGAAAAGTACATGAAGGATTTTGTCAACATCTCTTAAGAAGATTTTAACTGGTGGTGAAAGACCACTAGAAGGAATCGACCTCAAAATCTGAGTCAAATATCTTAAGGAAAAAAATCAGCATTAGATTCCCCGTTTCTAGTTTCGGTGCATGTCACGGTTTTCTTTTTCTTTTCTTTTTTTTCCAGGCCAATTTGAGCATATCTCGATTAATTCTGGAGCCCTAAAAGTAAAGATTAGGCATACCCCCAGTGGAGCGAAGGTTTTGAATGTTTGACATCCGTAGAAATGAAACATGTGATTTTATGGAGGAGTACTTATTGCTTTCGCACAACAATATAAAAAGAAAGTGAAGCTGATGCATAGTTGTATTGATTATATAGAAAGAAACCAGGCCTTCGCACAACAATATACAACGAGGCCTTTCTTTCGCACAACCACTTGGCCGAACCCTTGGGATTGTGCATGTCACGGTTTATGGACCATCAATTTGTTTGAGCGAAAGAAAGTGAAGTTGATTCGCAGTTGTATTGATTTGTGATTGTTGGTGTAGTATACCGTACGCATCAAAGGTTTTATGGGCGATCTTAAGAATAAAATCAACCATGTAAATAATTCCTGATAACTAGAGTTTAATAATTTTGGATCGTGTGGTTAACTTGACGCCTTGTCGATGACATCAGAGCAAGCCGTGTCCACGACCTCGAGGAAGTTTGGTAGTCTGGCCACCGCGGACAGTCGAATTCAGGGAAAATGCGCAAAATTGTGGTGAGTCTGGTTACTCTCTTGATTGCCAACCGAGGAAAGTAGTAGCATTCATGCTCTTCTCCTTTTGCCAACCCAAAAACACGCTAGATAATAAACAACCCAATTATGGGTATGCCAAATGTACATTGGAGTACTAATCTGACACAGCTCAATCAAATATTGCTAAGAGCCTAATTGATTCATTAAATTTTTGGCATGGACAAAAAAGCGAATGACTCGATCGAGCCTTACATATATTTGATTGAGCTGGTTTTTTATTGAGAGCCTTAAAAAATATTTTAAACAAATTAAATTGCGACGATTATTTGTGCGGGACCCCTAGGCGATTCCAATACAACCGGTATACATTTAACGTATACTTAATTTATTATTATTATTATTATTTATAATTAGACATCTTTATTACCCTTCATCTTCTTTTTCATCTCCTTTTTTTTTCTTTCCTAAAAAACTGAGATCCGAAAACAGAATCAGTGAGGCCACATGAGGTGATAAATGTATTTCTCTGCAAATCTGTTTTCCTTTTTATTTTTTTTTATAAATTAGCTTAAAATTTGAGGGATGAAGAGGAAATTGTTGGGGTGATGAGCCCTTGAGAATGGGCATTTGAATGGATCTTAAATATGGTCCATGGATCAAGAGTGACTGCACTGTAAAGACCAAATAAAAAGGTCGACAGAGATCCATCTTGATCCGTTTTTTTAATGGAGGGCAAGAAATTCATTAATACTCAATAGTACAAGCCACCGTGTGCATCTAATACAATTTTACAATCGTTAAAAACACATATTGCACACGTACAATCTATTGCCTTGATCCATTCTGAGAGATGTATGGACGAGGAGCCGATTACCTTAAGATCATCACTGCTGATCACCTGTCACCCTTAAAATTGACTTGATTCCACTCGAGGATGCTATAATTATCCAAAACAACAGTATAAAAAGAATGATTTAGCATCGCCAATGGACATTATAATGTATCTACGCAGAGGCGGGGCTAGGATTTTCGAATAGTTGGGTCAAAAATTTTGTAAGCCATGTTCATGAGCCTAGCAAATTAGAGAGGCGTGTTTGCCAATAAATCTATGAAGTCAAAAGTTGTAGTTACGATGTAATTTTGGGTCCTATGTGGGGCAGTTGTAAAACATTTGTCATTTGAACCAGTACCTTTGAAGTTTGAAGGAGGCATGGTAAGGTATCTTTTGCTTCCAAAGTTTCCTGCAATGCAAACCGGGAAATTAGGAGTGAAGATAGAGATCGAACAATCCAGCACAAACATTAACAAAATTTGCCAAACTTAGATAAAAACCTCTTATCAGAAAATGTAGCTGACAAACTTTTACAATTTTTTTTTTACGTTAAGTAACTCACCAACTGTGTGTGTGTCTTGTTCAATTACGTACGTAGCACTATTCCATCAGTTTTCTGTGTCTGTTAATTGTTATCGCTCCCGGCTCCTGCGCAACAACGGGTCCATCAAAATGGGTACACCTAAATGGACATTCCATGTGGTCCATGGATGAAGGCCTAGTGTACTGCAAAGCCCAACTAAGACCAGCGTTTTTGTTAGCTGCCAGGCAGCCTAAACTAAAATGGCCGAAAGAAACAGGATATCTTATTATTAGATCACCAAAATGGACATTCCATGTCATCGTTTCTTCGTCACTAAATCGAACCAGAAAGGGAAATCAGAAGTGAAACTCTAAATCGAACGAGAACAATAGAACGAAAGTACGAAACCCACAATCCGCTAGCCCCGAAGACGTGGAAGATGCCGGAGGGGAAAACCACTCCTCCGGTCCCCCGGGTCATGTACACTAACCCGGTAAAATCCTCTTTCTTCATTAATATTCCATTATCAGCATTCACTTTGAAGATTTGCACATCCGTCATGTCTTCATTTACCAACAATAGGTAAAGATCATCTCTGTATTCTATGACGGACTTATGGAACCAGAAACCTTCTGGTGGATTGACATTAGCCCCCCACTAGAATTGCTCGTGTGAGAAACACAAAAGTCTCCAACTTGCAACCCACAAAATTTTATTTGCCGTAACCCAGAAGCTCTAAACTAGTAGAGTATGCACCACTGCTGGCATGATAAAAAAATCCAGCCGGTGGAGCGCCTATGCGCCACGATCATCGCCTCCTGAAACCCAAGTTCTAATATAACCGTCGAGGACGATTCTTCATTTGGCGCACCAAGAAAACCACCTTGGGCTAATGGCTCGAAATTCCTATTTAGTATCGGGAGATCGATTCAATCTCTCGATACTAAATTTAGATAGTAAACCCAATTTTCTTTCGATAGCAACACTCAACCATCTAAATTAGAGCCCAGCAGCATGTAACCCAGGAAAAGAGTACCTTGGTACTCGGTTATGATATAGCTAGAGTATGTTCTAGGTTGTTCCTTGCGATATCCTTCACAACCAAATACGGTTCTTTTGAACCCCCCGAAGCAGCCTCTTCACATCGACGCCGGTCCACTGTGGGGTATACCCGAGTACCAAGGTACTCCTTCCCTCGATTACAAGCTGTTGGGCTCAAATTTAGATGGTTGGGTGTTGCTATCGAAAGAAAATCAGGGTTACTATCTAAATTTAGTATTGAGAGATCGAATCGATCTCCCGATACTAAATATGGATATCGGGCCATTGGCCCAAGGTGGTTTTCTTGGTCCACCAAATGAAGAATTGTCCTTGATGGTTATATATTAGAACTCGGGTTTCAGGAAGTGATGATCGTGGCTCATAGGCGCTCCACCGGCTGGATTTCCTTTACCGTGCCAGCAGTAGTGCAGACTCTTCTAGTTGAGAGTTTCCAAGTTATGGCAACTAAGATTTTATGGGTCACAAGCGGGAGACTTTTTTGTTGCTTGCACAAACAATTTCAGTGGAGAGCTAGTGCCAATCCACGGGGAGGTTTCTGGTTCTATAAGTTCGTCAAAGAATGCAAAGATGATCTTTACCTATTGTTGGTATAGATCATCTTTACCTATTAACGGAGAAGGAGGATTTTACCGGATTAATGTACACAACCCGGGAACTGGAGGGGTGATTTTCCCCTTCTGTATCTTCCGTGTCCTTGGGGCCGGGGGACGTCGTTGAGGGCTTTGAACTGTTTGTGGGTGGCGCGAGCAGAGTTCTGAAACAATGCAAGACGACGACACCGGTGGATGCAGCTTAGGGTGGGTTGCATTCGGGCCTAAATGAGAGATTGCAGGAGATATTCCAGTGCACTCCTTGGTGTAGTATCTTCCTAACTGGTAAAAGTTCTATTTTGTTTTTCTGGGTTGCCCAAGAACATTCTACATGATTCATTGAAGAGGAAATTGTTGGGGGTGATGAGCCTTTGAGAATGGGCATCTAAATGGATCTTAAATATGGTCCATGGATCAAGAGCGACTACACTGTAAAGACCAAATAATATTGACATTTGTGGGCTTCTAGCCTAAATGGGCTGATAGAGACCCACCTTGATCCCTTTTTTAATGGAAGGGCAAGAAATTCATTTATATATAATCAATATTACAACCTTCCGTGTACATCCTGTTAAAAGACCTATTGCACACGATCTATTGCTTTGATCCGTTCTGAGAGATGTATGGACAAGGAGCTAGTTATCTTAAGATCATCTCTGCTGATCACCTGCCACCCTTAAAATTGACTTGATTCCACTTGAGGACGCTATAATTATTATCCAAAACAATATAAAAAAGAACGATTTAGCATCATCAATGGACATTATAAGGTATCTACACAGAGGCGGAGCTAGGATTTTCAAATAGTTGGGTCAAAAATTTGTAAGCCATGTTCATGAGCTGAGCAAATTAGAGAGGCGTGTTTGCCAATAAATCTATAAAGGCAAAGGTTGTAGTTATGATGTAATTTTACGTCATATGTGGGGCAATTATAGGATTATAAACTTGAGTGACTCGTTTTGGATTTTGAGGAAGGTTTTTAAAAGTAATGAGTGGAGAGAGATAAATAGAGAAAATTTATTGAGGACTGTACGCAGGGTTTTGCCCTTAAAGATTGCGACACATCTCTTGTATCAGCATCCGGTAACGAACTGTGGCCAAAATTTGATCTAGTACCTTTGAAGTTTGAAGGAGGCATGGTATAAGGTATCTTTTGCTTCCAAAGTTTCATGCAATGCAAACTAAGAAATTAGGAGTGAAGATAGAGAACATTCCAGCACAAACATTAACAAAAACTTAGATAAAACCTCTTATCAGAAATGTAGCTGACAAAGTCTACAAAGTTTTTATTACGTCAAGTAACTCACCAACTGTGTGTGTCTTGTTCAATTACGTAGCAATATCACATCGATTTTCTGTGTTTGTTAATTGTTATCGCTTCCACGCAACAACGGGTCCATCAGATTGGTACCTGAATGGACAATATTCCATGTGGTCCATGGATGAAGGCCTAGTGAACTGCAAAGCCCAAATAAGACCAGCGTTTTTGTTAGCTGCCAGGCAGCCTAAACTAAATGGCCGAACGAAACCTCACCTTCAATTGCCACTCTTAAAATTAGCTTGATTCCACTTGACGAAGCTATGACTATACAATATATTTTTTGAGCAGCGGGTCAAATATTTAAGCCATGTTTATGAGCCGAGCAATTACTGAGGCGTGTTTGACAAAAAGTTTGAAAAATGCAAAGGTGGTAATTATAATGGAGATTCTTGGAGTATAGACATGAGGAGTTTGTGTTAGAATTTTAGACGCGTTCAACCTAAAATCACTTGACCAAAAAAAAAAAAAAAATCTAGTACAAGGAGGCAGCTTTTCAGCAGTTTGCTCGACAACAGTTGCCTTCTTTTCGGTCCACTGTCAGAGTTAATTCAATAGTCGTTTAGCGGGCATATTGTAGCTTTCTTCAAAAATGCTAAAGTGTGGTTTAATAGTACTTATAAATTAGATACCAAAAACTAATATGTGATCGAAAAAACAAAAAAACAAATAAAAACTGGATTTTGGCAAGGTTTTGTTCCGGTGTGTAGAGAACCCAAGTTTGATTTGGAACCACAATTACGCGTTTCTACAAGAGCTACAATGTGAACCGTACGAATCATTGAATTATCTTTGGCAAGGAGCCAGAAAATGGGCAACCACAGGTCCCACAGGGCGTGTAGTTCTGTGCAAACCGCCAAGAAGCTGCCTAATTAGGACAACGTGGGCCGTGGCCGACGAAGTTGGAACTCTTTGGACGTTAAATTATCTCAACTCATGAGGGCCCGTTCGATTAAATAAGTTAAGTAGTTTATTTTTTTGTTTTTATTAAATTTTTTTTGTATTTATTAATTTTTCGTCAATTTTTTGAATATTATTGTATCGTCATGATGCAAGGAATCTAAAAAGTAAAAAATTATGATCAAAATCTATTTTGTTTTGAAGAAAGATGAAAAAATTGACTTATTAATTTATTTTTGTCTTTATTCAAAAAAATTAAGTTTCGATCATAATTTTTTATTTTATTCAAAAAATAAGCCAGTAGGTCATATTTCTTTTTCATTATTTGTACCAAGTGTCAAATTTAAGGCATTCAATCCTAAAAGACCGTACCAAGTGGCAAAGGCACTCAATAAAGACCAGAGGTTCAGATTGCCCTTGATAGGTTAGTGTTATAGAAGGAGAAATGATTTTAACACTTTTTTTTTTCATGTTCTGATTTTAATCATTGGCACTTTTTTTTTGGGTCTTTATTTATTTGAAATTATCAAATTGCCTTTGATATGGACAAAATGACCCAAGAGATAATGGTAATTTAGTAATTTCACAAGAGTAAAAGACAAAAATATATATATGTCAATAGATAAAAGGAGAGTGTGAAAATCATTTTCCTTTAAAAACAAGGCAGTTAAAAGGACCTTCGCGTAAAAGTAAAGCAAATATATAGAAGGGCAAAA
Organism: Rhododendron simsii; assembly: GCA_014282245.1. NCBI lineage: Eukaryota > Viridiplantae > Streptophyta > Magnoliopsida > Ericales > Ericaceae > Rhododendron > Rhododendron simsii. The sequence goes on along the minus strand of CM024959.1, from coordinate 10,239,043 downwards.
TCTTTATTTACAGAGATTCCGTAAATAAAGTTCACGGAGGCTAATCTCGGCCATCCAAAAGTGTTTTAGACGATTCAGAGTAAAGATCAACTATTAACGGTAAGGGATAATTATTACCGGTCAAAAATAAAAAACATATCTCAATCGTTGATTACTGAAACGAACGGGTGAGATTATGCGTTTTTCATGAACAACTTATTCACGGTTCCTCCATGAATAAGTTTCTCTCGTATATGGATTTAATGTTCCAGATTTTTTAAAAAGTACTTAAAAAATAAGGACCTATTTTCAACTTAAAAATAATAGGTTTACGAAAATAATTTTTAAATTTTTTTGCAAGGTTTGATAGATTTCATCGAGATGAGATCTATTAAACTAGATCCATATAGCATTTTTTTTTATTTCAATAAGCCTATTATTTTTAAACTTAAAAATTACAAATAAATACTTGTTTTTTAAGGGGGTAATCCGGAACGGGGCTATAGGCTCCACAATCAGTACCATTCAAAGTTATGGGGTGGGCGGGTGTTTCGGATTCTCAAAAAATTATTTTGAAAAATAACGTAATTTCAAGATAAAAAATTATGTGTTTATGCAAATAATTTTTCTATTAATATGAATCTTGTTTGATAGATCTCATTGAGATCTTTTATACAGTGCAAAAAAAATCAAAAATTATTTTTTATTTTTATTATATTTGAGTTTAAATTTGTTTTTAAAAAACTTTAAAAAAGAAGAAGGTAAACTAGAGCACTCCCTAACTATACCAAGTTTCCAACCAATTCTAGGCCCTGTTTGATAACTGTGATAGATGAGGCGGAATTCGTAATGAGATGGGATTGTGATGAGATTCGTAATGAGATGGGATTAATAGTGATGTTGTTAAATCACTCTTTCATGTTTGTTTTGCATGGGATTGGACGATAGGATTATTTATACCATGTTTGTTTAGGTCTGGATGGGATAGGATTGCACCATAATTTCCTTTTATACCCTCCAACAATAAAAATAGTAATTTACAGTGAGGTTAATTAAACCAAAGCAAGTTTAAAAAAAGGGGTACTTTCAATATGGAGTATAAATATCAAGAATGTTTGGGAAACAACTCAGCCAAAAAAAAAAAAAACGTTTGGGAAATTAGGGGTAATTTCTGTCGTCCCCCACTGCATCTCTCTCTCTCTCTCTCTCTCTCTCTCTCTCTCTCTCTCTCTCTCTCTCTCTCTCCAGGCCGCTACCCACCAGGCACCACCCATCACAACTCTCTCTACTCCCCTCATCTTTCTCTCATCCAAATTGCAATGAACAATTGCTTTCTTTACCGATTGATTTCAAACTCAGTTGAAGAGCAACGAACATAGGAGAGAGAGACCCAGAATGGGTATTTTGGTAACTGAGCAAGGGAGACCCAGGATGGGATTGTTAATACCTGGTTCCCGGTGGGATTCCTAATCCACCAATTTGGCCGGATTGATAGTCCCGTCGGCTTCATAATCCCATCATCAATTGCGAAACCAAACGCAATATTAACAGCCTCACGGAATTACTAATCTCATCCCATGATCTAAGAGATTTATCAAACAGGCCCTAGTGTCTAATAAATGTCCCTTGTCTTGTCGAGTATTAAATTTTGTCCAATGAGCAGAAAAGGGGATTTTTATTTTTTAGCCACCCCATGGATCCTCTTCTCGCATTTTGTGGGTAATCCAAATCGTGAATCTTATAGGGCCTGTAAAATAATGTAATCATACCAAAAATCAGTTTGTCCGAATATCGATAGGGAGTTAGGTTCCGATGAGGGATCCCTCATTTTTTTAAAATGAGGGACTCCTATTCCCGATTGAATTTCGATGATCCGAGTCGCTCAAAGTGATCAGAACGTGATTTAAGGGTCCTCGAGAGAAATCAACAAAAAAAAATGACCGAGAAGGGCTTCATCCGAGCAGTTTTCATTGAACGGTTCAAAAAAAACTGCTCGGATGAAGCCCTTCCCGGTCATTTTTTTTGTGATTTCTCACGGGTACGCTTAAAATCACGTTCTGCACACATTGAACGGCTCGGATTTTCAAAATTTGATAGGGAAATGAAAGTCCCTCATTTTAAAAAAATGAGGGATCCCTCACTTGAAAATTCTTCTATCGATAGGTATGTCAAAAGTTAAATTTTTAGACGAAAAAATGAACGGTTGTGAACAATTTAACTCAAAAAATAATTGACAGATCCAAGCCGTCCATTTTTTTCGTCTAAAAATTAACTTTTGGCATACCTAACAATGTCAGGATAAATAATGTTTGAATAAGTTGATTTTTTGCATAGATATATTATTTTACATGCCATATAAAAATGCATGATTTGAATTATTAAAAAAAATTGCACTAAAGGAGATCTAAAAACAAACTTGTGGTCAACACTTGGGCAGCTAATGCTACGTTGTTTCTCCCCATATTATTTGACTTAGACCTTGTTCTTCTAAACAAGCCATTGGCTTTTTCCGTCAAAAATGAGCCAAACAAATCTATAAAAAAATATAAAAAAGCCAATAAGCCAATTGTTTCATCTTTATTAAAAAAAATTAGATTTCGGTCAAAAAATTTTATTTTTTAGATTCCTCTCGTCATGAGGATACAATAATTCTCAAAAAATTGACAATAAGTCAAGTGCTACGAAAAAAATTTGAATAAGGACAAAAAATAAGCCACTTTGGCATATTTATCCGAACACCCCCTTGAATAAAAACAACAGCAAAAACCAAGCTGCTCTTGTTAATTGTAATCATGGCTGAAACCTCGATCGTCTTCCCAATCCTCTTCTTGCCCCTCCTACTCCTGCTCCTTCTCAAGTACTTCAAATCTACTACTAGTAATTCTCGGCCAAAGACTCCTCCACTTCCACCAGGCCCAACCCCATGGCCAGTTCTAGGCAATATCCCCCACATGGGACAAAAGCCTCACATAACACTAACCGAGTTTGCTCAGTTCTACGGCCCCCTCATGTCACTGAAACTAGGAACTCAACTCTTGATCGTCGGATCATCGCCGGCTGCCGCCGCGGAGATTCTCAAAACCCACGACCGGGTCTTGTCTGCGCGGCACGTTCCTCATGCGCTACCGGTGAAGACCCCCGAACTCAACCCCTTGTCGCTCGCTTGGGCGTTTGAATGCAACGACGAGTGGAAGCACCTGAGGACTGTATGCCGGACGGAGCTCTTTTCGGGGAAGGCAGTCGAGTTGCAAGCACGTTTGAGGGAGGAGAAAGCGATGGAGATGGTGCAGTTTCTGAGAGGCATGGAAGGGGGAGTGGTGAAGATTAAAGGGGTGGTTTTCGCCTCTGTGTTTAACACGTTGAGTAATGTTCTGATGTCCAGGGATTTTATGGGGTTGGGGGAAGAAGAGAGTTTAGGTGGAGGGATGGAAGGGTTGGTTAGGGGAATCATGGAGGTGGCTTCTGCTCCGAATTTGAGCGACTTTTATCCAGTTTTAGGAAGATTAGATCTTCAAGGGTTGAGGAAGAGGTCAGAGGATTTGGTGGCGAGATTTTTCGCCATGTGGGAAACTGTTATCGAAGAAAGAAGGAGAGAGAGGGCAGGGTCCAGTGCTTCAAGCCATCAAGATTTCTTGGATTCTCTTCTTGACGATGCGTTTTCAAATGATCAAATCAACCAATTGTTTGGGGTTTGCTCTCTCTCTCTCTCTCTCTCTCTCTCTCTCTCTCTCTCTCTCATATGTGTCTGAACACAGATCCAAACATAGATGTGTCTGAATGTCATCCAATATGTGCTTGTCTCATGTGCATCGTGTGAGGGCTCACGTGCTTCCAATGGTTGGATATATCTGTGTAGGTTGCAATGTTGTTATACCCTGGAGAAAAGAAAAGAATAGCCTACTTTGAGAGAAATTATAGTCCTCTGTTAAAGAAAAAGCTCTGTTTACGTGTTAATTTGTCCTCGTTAAAATTAACAAGAATATCCTTAGACTGATGAGGCTAAGCCTAATTGTATTCTAGCCCTATTCCGGATCAAGCCAGGTTGAAATAAACTCGGAAAAGGCTAGTTTTAAGTCCAATACATTCAAAGCTAGTGTCAATATTGTATTAGTATATTTTTCCTTCTTTTCCAAGTAACAACGAGCCCCTTCAAGGCACTTTGAAGAAGTAAGTTGAACAAAAGACCTTAGAATCCATGTGTTTGAAAAGGGGTGTGGAGCAGACTCACATGAACAGAGAGCACTTTGTAGAAGCTGGGAACTCTCAGATAAGATTTTTTGCCTTTCTCACTAGTTTGTGCAGGCTTGGATATAGTTTTGGAAGTATAGTGTTCTTCCTCTTCTTTGTATGATGGCAGTTGTTTGCTGATTTTATACAGAGAAATGAGAGAACTGCAGTTGAGAGAGTCAAAATTCCTGTTTTGGTAGATTTGGAGGCTGCAGTTGAGAGTGAATGTCTTGCAAATGACAAGACGCAAACCTTTGGCCACCTGAGAATTCTGGCCAACGGGACTATCTTAGTAGAGTCTAACATTAAGATAGATGAACATATAGGGAGAGAATGATAGACTCCGGATATCACATCTAATACTAGGCTACTAAATATTGGGACAAGATCAACCTTAGAATTTTCATGAATTAATTGGTGACGAATCTCTTTTTGATATTCTTAATAAAATTTTGAATTGGCAGGAGCTGTTCGCTGCTGGTACAGACACCACTACTACCACAGTGGAGTGGGCAATGGCAGAACTAGTAAAAAATCCAGAATCCATGGGCAAAGTCCGCCAAGAACTCGCAACAGAAGTCGACCAAAGTTTTCCAAAAGAATCTCATCTACCTGAACTACCATACCTTCAAGCCTGTGTCAGAGAAGCCCTGAGGCTGCACCCTCCTGCACCGTTTCTGCTTCCTCATCGTGCACTTGCCTCTTGCGAAGTGATGAACTACACGATTCCTGTAGACGCTCAAGTTCTTGTAAATGTTTGGGCACTTGGAAGAGACCCCACGTTTTGGGAAGAACCTTTACGGTTTAAACCAGAGCGATTCCTCGACTCTACTTTGGATTATAAAGGGAATGATTATGGATTCTTACCTTTTGGGGCAGGTAGGAGGATATGCCCTGGCATTCCAATGGCTGCAAAGCATGTTCCTTTGGTTCTTGCTTCATTGGTCCATTTCTTCGATTGGTCTCTTCCGGGTGAGATTGATCCTAATGGATTAGACATGAGCGAGAAGTTTGCAGTAACATTGCAGAAGGAACAACCTCTACTCCTCATTCCCAAAGTTAGAAAGTAACCGAATAAACTGTTCTTTCACTTGCCATTTTTGACTATCCTCGGTCCTTTCTTCTGTTATCTGAACTGTATTTGAATTGTACCAGAACAAATCGTTTTCTGTTCAGATTTTCTATGAGATATGATGTATCTTCAAGTCACAGTAGTTAAGGAAATATGAAACCCTTTATACACTTGTCAGCAATAAATTTGATCAGCATGAAATCTTTTGCAGCATCTAATAGGAAGTGAAAACTCAAGAAATACTAATAACTAAACACAACTGTGATATTTCATATATCTTAATCCAATTTTGAGGTACATGGTTCAAAATGATATTGATGATATCCTTACAAACAAAGAATACAACATATTTGAAGTGACAAACTAACAAAGAATTTCAGCACATAAATAATCAAGGAATAAACAATAAAAGGGTGACTCCAAAGCTACTGACTGACATCTATAACTCTGTCCTGTGAAGAATGGAAACCTATACCAACAAATCTTATCTGCAACAAAAGAATGAAAGAATAATGCAAGATTTTTCTAACTACAAAGAATTTGGTATCCTTTCCTGTGTGACATAAATGAAAGAAAACGACTAAGCATGGAATGAAGAAGAAATCCGCGACAACTCAAATTGGCTGAGAGTACGATGAAGAGCTGCCGACAACATCAACAGGCACCCAAGCTGATACGGTGATAAGAGGCTGATCCATCCAACTTAGAGTAAGAGCAACTCCACCATCTTCTCCTTGCTTTTCCACGTGGTAATTCTCACAAGAGTACATCTTCAACAGCATTCGACTCTGCAGCAGTTCCCTCTCACTAACTCCCACACATCTGAACCCTCCTTGATCCATCAACCTCCTCCACTTCCCAAAAGTCTCGTGCCTTTCAATCCTCTCACTTCCTTCACAAGCAATAATATTCTTAATCTCGCGCCCAAACATCTCCTCTATCTTGATCCTTACCGGGCTGTCCAATGGAAGGCTAGATGAATCAATGGAGTCATAAATAGCAGAATAGTATTTCAATGACTTGGCAAGTCTAGCTTCCAATACAAGATCATTGTGTTCTGCTTCTTGCTCTGCCATAAGAACGATTTTGGGGTTTGTGCTCCGAATTAGACCCAAAAAGTCCTTAATCGCTCCACCAGTACCATCATAGAGCATCTTGTGCAGTTGGAAAATGCAGTTCACAGCCACGGTTTCTCCCTCCTTAACATGAAGCATCCACAACCTCACATCTTCCAACCGGTCAACAACTGGGTGGAATTCGAAAGGCAGGCTCAACGCCTCAGCAAATCCAGCTAGTCTCTCTCCCATTTCGATTAGCTCCTGTTTGGATTCACCTATTCCAGTAATCCTAACATGGGTTGGGGGATTAGCCCTAGTGGCCAAACTCTGGAACAAGCTAGGCCACTGAAGCCCTTGCTTAATGTCGAAATCTATGATGTGGACCCTGTCCTTCCCTTCAAAAGTTCTCAATATAATTTCATTTGAGGTGAAATGAATGAACTTAGGAATAGGGCTAACCTGGTTCAGAAGCCTTAGTGCAGTGCCACCATCATCATCCACCCGATCAAGCTCCCGAGGAGTTTGAACATGAAAAACATGAGGCCAAAGCCTAGTAACTCTCAAAGCTAAAGCCTCAACAAAGTAAGCGGTAAGCCGACTTATAGGAGATCCCTTTGGAGAAGCCAGTTCCCCCAGTTTAGCTATGAAGTGGTTAATCTCAGCAATATTTTTCGATCCAATCGCCTCAACACAAGCCATTAATAAGCTGATGAGCTCAAACCCAACTTCCTCCCTGTGGTTGTCGTCGATTTCAGCTGCAGCCACCTCTTCTTCTTCTCTTGGGTTGCGCAGCCCAGACCCATTTCCTATATTATGGCCTAAAGGGTTTTCAACCTGCTTAAGGTCCAAGCTATGGCTCTCTGATGAAGTGCTTGATCCTGATGCCGCCTTGACCGGTCCATGCCTAGTCTCAACCTTCTTCTCACCTGAGTCTGTAATCTGAGTCACCACAGGTTCTGGCCAACGATTGTTTGATGGAGGCAGAGGCGGCGAAATCACGTCACTAGGCACATAACAAACCCTCTCTTCCTCTCCTGAACATGACAAAGAGAAAGGAACTTGAGGCATGTTAAGGCCTGTGATTAAATTTGGCTGAAACCAAAAATTTCCACTACCCAATTGGCCAAAACCCAAGTCCTCACCGCCTTTAGGAGAATCGCCCGGTTTTCCATTGCCCCTTTTCCTCTTAACCCTGTTGATGTATGACTGATCATCATCATCTTCACCAAAAGAGCACTCCTCAGCATACCTCTTCAAGCTCTTGCCCTTGTCCCAAAACTCGCCCTTGACGTCTGTAGCAGAAGGCGGTAGGCGAATGTTCTGCTTGAGAGAACAACCGCTGGTCTTCGATTCGAACGGCTTCTCAACCGAAAGGCCAACGGGCCTACCGGGTTGCGATATCGAGGTGTCCTTCCGCGAAAAACTACATGGCAAGTCTAGTCTTTGTGTGCTCATTGAAGGGAAATGACAAGCTGGGAACTGTGCTGATGCTGCTTCACTCCTCAATCTAGGCCTCGGTGACACTAATGTAGAAGAACACCCAGCCAACATATTCTATTTCCTTCCAATTTTCTCTGTTTTCTTATGTTCAACTCCAAAACACCTATTTTCTTTTCCTCTATGTTGTCTCTATACGTATGAATACAATTTGTGCTATGTATTACTGTTCTGTATAAATTTTTAAGAACTTAAATGTGCAGAGAAAATACAGAGAAACAAGCAGCTATGTGAGTGTGGTGAGTTTTTGAACAAAAGACTAGCAAACCCTAAGGAATCCGATGAAAGAATGTGGAATAAATCAGTTGGAAATGTGTGTGTCCCCTATATGAATCAATTATGTGATGTATTTATAAGAAGAACAAATCAACAAAACCCACCTAATATATAAAGAATCAAAGAATGCCTAACAGAAAATGATCATCGGATTCCGAAATTTTCAAAGAGAAGTAGTCATTTGAAGAAGCTGCAGAAACTGAAGCGATTCAAGAAACTCACACCATTAACGTTTGAACTCAAAACACATGCTTGCTCGAATCGGCAGCTCAAATCCTGAGGAGGAGTAGTACTCGAGTGAAGCAGCAAATCAGCATTTGGAGCACCAAACATGTCCACCAACATATCTCTCTAACAACGAGTCCAAACAAAAACCCAGAATTCCCAGCCTCCAAACATGTAGAAAGAATCAACCTATTGTCAAGGAAACACTTGTCAAGAACACCCAAAAAAAGCCATGGACAAAATAGGACTCCGTTTTTATATAATGGGAAAAGAGAAACGATGGGGTCGGTGAAAAAGGACGGGTGCGGTACCGTGGGATGGAGATCTGACGGCTGAGAGCGATTGGTCAAGTGACCGTTGGAGGGTTGTCGGAGAAAAATATGACCGTTGGGAGATAGAGGGTGTACGGAATGCCCCTCCTTTTGGGTCTCTGTTGAATAATGGCAGTAGGCCACGTAGGGGTGCACGTGCCCAGAAGGGTCACTTGACCGTTGGGTTTTTTAAATCATCATTTTTTTTTTTGGCCTTTTGTGAAAGTCTACGAGATTACCGGACTATAATGATAAACTACTCTTGATTAAGATAATTATTCGGACACGTGGCGGGAGTGTGGAGCCTGGTTTTTTCAGGGTTCCGTCACGTTGTGACACGTGGAGTTCTGCTTTGGGACGAAAAGTAAATGACTGAACTGCCCCTTTGTTCCCGGGAAAGTTTTTGGTCCGTGAAGGTTTTTTTCTAAATTATTGTCCATGATTTAACATTAATAATTGAGATTTATTTTAAGTGTGGGTTCTACACGGCCGAGTGATTGTCAATGAATTTTGACTAATGGTGATCAGGTGGTCGGGCCCATATATACTTGAAGAAGTGCTACAATTTGATTCGATTATTTGCTGATATTGAACATTTTCTCTAGTAATGGTGAATTATATACTCGCATCTACCTAATATTTCTTTGACGAAAAAAAAAATTTACCTAATATTTCTTGGTCATGATTGACTGCGAGTTAATTTTGGGAAATATCAAATACCAAAACATATGAGAGAAAATTTTCACTGAATTACTACTAAAATCTTATATACCTTGGGAAATAGTTGCACAATGTTATACGACCGGAGAGGGTTATTTCATCTGATTAAATTGTTGAAGGAAGACTTCTATAGAGTGTCACTATTTCTTGTTTTTGCCAAATTGTACCATCTTTTAATTTGCATTTAGGCTTCGTTTGTTTTGATGTAATGTGAAATATTTTTTCAAAAAACAATCTTCAAATTTTTATTTTCCAGTGTTTGGTTGGCACTTTAAAATATTTTAAGAAATCAACAAAATAGTATAAAGAGAGTGAGTCAGAACTAACGATCAAGAAAACTGAGCAATGAGAATTGCACTAGAAAGCAATGAGTTGATTTCGAAAAATAATTTTCAGAAGATTTAAAGATAAATCATTTTCATCCAATTAATGAAAAATCTCATTTTTTACACAATCAAACACCGAAAAATATGTTTAATATTTTTCTGGAAAATACTTTAGTGCCCAAACAATCGGAGCCTAAACCTTTTTGCCTAGTTATAAAAAAAATGCTCTGTTCTGAAAATTGCATTCGCTCCTTGAAGACACGCGGGGCCATGCGGCCCATGCGCTGAGAATAGAGCAAAATTACAAAATCGTCCCTCTCAGATATGGGCTGCCCTGTGGAAAAGGTAAGCTTCATGAAAAAAAGAGATCATATACATGTAGCAAACCAAATGACGCCACAAGGCAAGGCAATCAACCAATATAGGTAACCAAGATTGACGTTAAAAAGCTAGTTGACACTAAAATGCCAATTAGGAGGATTGCATCCCAGCTGCAACTTCAGCCATCCAGCCACCTTTACGTAAATCCTATCAGTTAATCTGCCTTTTTACACGCAACTCCTTTGTCACTGCCTATTTCAACCTTCACCACAATTCCGCATATGGAACTATTTACTCATATAGACTGCAGTTTTAAGTGTAAGTTTTAACAGCTTTACAGGAGGATCATGCTAAACCAACTCCAGAAATATGACTTCTTTCTCGCCGGTAAAGCCTAGTTCATTCAGAGTAAGTGTGGTCTCTCCGTCGCTAAGAGCATGCTGAGTGTATGGTCTCACCTGGAATTTAAGTAAAAGAGAACGGTTAGAGAAGGCAAACATTGTCCCGTGTGTTATTTCATTACTACATGTAGAATGGACTCGTGAACAGAAGCAGCTAAAGTCATAGCCAGATATTCAAACTCTCCTAGCATTAAAAATTTCAAGACTATTAGAATACCTGATTATACTCTGAAGTAAACCCTCTTGAAAGCGCACAAACTTGAAGAAACACGGAGATGGAACTAAACCAAAATGAATTTCTAACACATTTTAAGGTAAGCAACGTGTTAGTAACAGCTTCAAAAATCACTCAAAATTTTCTGTCTTTTCTGAAAAATAGTTAATTGCTGGGGAACTCTAAATTCATTAAAAGCATCAATAGGAATGCTAAGAAGGTCTTCATCACTTAAGCCTTAGTTTTGGCTTTCTCATGCTTGGTTCTCTGACTTTCCAGCGACCATTAATAGACCTCCATAGTTTTTAGACAACTCAAGTTGACTTGGAGATTTTTGAACGTTCTATATTTCTCGAGTGCCAATTCAGAGCAAAATATCCATTTGACCATGTGAACCGAATAGCTAATACAATAGTAGGGGATGCTCTTTAAAACTTTTACTACAGAATATGACTTACCAATCTGTAAGAACCGGGCTTGACCCACCCGCCAACATCAATGAAGTCAAAGATGGACTGCAACGCAAATCTCCCAAGTTAAGCTACAAGAATATTCAAAGGAAGTAACCGCTCAATCAATGCGAATCAAGTCTTCTTTAAAAACTGAACCTGTAACTTGTCTGACTTTAGAAATCGACGACCATTACGGCTACCGTCTGGCATCTGCACTTGAATTGTTAATTGATTTTCATTGTCCGATGTTGGTTCCTGAGGAAGAGAAGCTTCCTTTGCAGCTAGTCGTCTCTTGATTCCCTGCAGTAAAAATAGTCACCACTCACCAGGGATTAACAATTTATTGACGGTCAGAAGTCTTGATGTAGAAGACACACCAATGCCATTTGATTCTTCGAAGAATAGGAACAAAAATAGCACTAAATATTACAGCAGAAATATCAAACAATATCCACAAGGACAAAGAGAGAGCATTGTAATTACCAACACTACTGGTTTTCACTATTCAAATCCATCATAAAAATTACTGGAGGCAATTCTGCAGCAACTGACCGTAGACTTCACATTGAGGGTCTATGTTACATAGACAGATAGACTCCTCTGAGTATATAAAGCACACGTCTCCGACGGGTATGGGATGCCTGGATATGTGTCCAACATGTTTGGTTGGAGTTGCACATAGTAAGCATATTCTATACGATTCTTTCCTTCTCAGCTTTGAACTTCTAACCAATCTGAGGAAGAACTTATAGGCTCAACGTTGGAGAATCTGGTGGTGTTTCAGTGACTAGAGAAGAAACACTCAAAGTTTAAAAGGTGAATTGGTCACTTAATCTATCAAGTACATAGGTCAGTAGGATATTATACCAATCTGAGGAAGAACTTATAGGCTCGACGTTGGAGAATCTGGTGGTGTTTCAGTGACTAGAGAAGAAACACTCAAAGTTTAAAAAGTGAATTGGTCACTTAATCTATCAAGTACATAGGTCAGTAGGATATTATGATTGCAAATGCATATTCTTGGTATATGAAGCCATTTCAAAGGTGTGTGATTGTAATGCATTAGATTCTTATAACTCGAATTCCAGAAAATATCTGGTACAGATGCAATAAAAAAAAAAAGCCGACCAAATAACGTGTAAAGGCAGCAATGTAAACTGACTGATCCTTTGCAATTTGCATACATACAAAAGTAAAAATAACCATTTCTACTAGTAAACAATTACTCAAGCGTTTAAATATCTTAAAGCAATGATAATGTTTAGTACATAAATTCTGTGACTTAAAGTTCTCAGTAATTTCTCTGTTTTTTTTCAAAGAGGCCCAAGGTTTACATTTGATTAACAGTGTTGTAATTATTGTGCAAGAAAAACAAAACAAATGACCAAAAAAGATCCATTACCAGTTCAACCACATCTGGTGCTGCCATTGGCAGGAGATTTTTCTAAATACACTACCTGTTCTTCCTCCAACTTTCTACATGATGCCTCCTCCTTCAGCCTTTCTTCTTCAAGAGTAGCTCCTCTAATTGTTTGCTCTTCCAAACATTGAGCTTCAGCTTCTTCCATTGCCTTCAGTTCTTTTTCTCTATCAGCTTGCAATGAAGCAAGATATCCATCATCCTAAAAGGAATTTAGAAACAGGATAAATGACCATCCGATAAATTCTCCATAATTGCTAGCTGTCTCAAAATTCAAACCTGTTGTTCCTTGACCAAATGCTGAGCCGTAAGACTGGGTGATGAGAACCCAGGTGTTTGCTGGGGATGAAGGCCTGAAGTTCTATCAAAACTATTATGCATGTGTTGATGAGGTAAATATGGAAAGCGATACCCACTTCCTTCAGGGATTCCACCAACCAGTGCAGCCTCAAGCATTATTGCTTCATGTTCCTCAGACGAGATTCCTCCCCACTAGAAAGCAATAAAGACCAAAAAGTTTTTCTTATAACATAAAAAATTTAATACTCAAAAATCATAATAGAACTTTTCTGGATCACCATTACCACATAGACACGATTGAACTACCTCATTAGAATAGGGATCATTCCATAATGGGGTAGATGATTATTTTCATGCTGGTTAGGACTTGATGGTGGGCTAACCTCAACTTCGCCAATTTCTGTGGTAGAGTCAACAGAGGGAGAAGGCACATGCCTACTCCTGTGCCTGAGCAATGACTGCTTTTCCAGATTTGGAGTTCCATGTTGGATAGATGAGCTTCCCATCTCCAACCTAGATAATCTCGAAGTATGCTTCTTATGAAAACCACATACTTGCATACAAGTATACAACAATAAACGAGCAAAATTAAAAGGTGTTTCACACCATATTAACTAGAAACAATAGGCACACACCTTCCATTTAATGACATCATTTTCTCCAGATCTCCAGGCAAAGTTGACTTGCAAGTGTCCAGTTCTGAAGCTCCAAATTTCTTCCCCAGTTCACGGAAAGCTTTCTCTTGCTCTGCCGTCTTCCCATTCAATCCACATAAGAGAGGTGAGAACGGGGAAATAAAAGGTTGCAACTATATAACAAAATCACAAACCTTCAATGACAACAAAACAGCTTCTTCAAGTTCAGCATCCTCTAAGAGATACTGTCTTTGCAGATATAGGGAACCTTTTCCATGATCCCTTCTTGAAGCCTCAATAGCAGCTCGAATCATTTCTTCTTCTATGTCATTGCTGTAGTCAAAATCATCGATTCCAGGGGAACTTGGCATACGACTGGTGTCATTGGAACTATCATGCAAGGCGTCATCCTTTTGCCCATTCCGCCCAGATGAATCTCCTGAGAGAGCTATTGGAATATTTACATCACCATCAGTTATGACAGTCCCACCAGTTCCTGCGCGAACTGCATCTGATTTTCCACTGAAACCATCTATATTAGGCGCGAGGACTGAATGGTGTGATTGTTCAGTCCCATCCCTGACCTCGATGGGAATCTCCCCAACTTCTCCAGAGTGTGAAACAATTGGTGAACTACTAGTAAAGTCAGGACCACTATCCCATAAACTTCCAGAATCGACATGAGAGAATGGATTCAAATGATCATCTATGTTCGTCGCAACATTATGAGGAGCATCAATAGATGTTATGCTGAATAAAGGAAAACAAACAGTATCATCTAAGTTAGAAAAGGAATCAAGAGCATAATGAAAAGTTTAGTCAATGCAGGTGAAAACTAAAGCAGAAAGAAAATGGCAGGAAAATAGTCACTGACGTGTTTCTATCTCCAGCGAAATGTGCATTAATAGCGTCATTGAGATCTCCCCAATTCTCCTAACAAGAGAACGAAAACAACCATCATTTTCAAGTTTTCTGAATGAGGTTATAAAGATTAAAGAAGCTTACACAATTGCACCACTAAATGCTTGAAAATTGTATAACAGATGACCACAACTCACCTCTGCAGTCTGCTCATATCACTAATGCCGTGACAAAAGATGCACAAATGGAAATGGACAACTATAGAATGACTACATACATGAAAGTTAAGCCAAGACGCCCCATGAAACGAGAGAAAAAATTGATGTGAAGATAAATTACATTTGTTAATCAGAATACTCTACTTGACATGAGGAGTCCATAGATTTTTGTATCCATAGGGTCATGCTTTCGTTTCCTTTCTTTAAATTGAAAAGTAGTGATAACATAAAAGTTTACGGTGACAGTTCTTGAAGCACCTAACATGATCATTTCACTATCAAAATCACACACGTTGAATTATAAACCAGCTCACCTCTTCTGACATTTCATTGTCTTAACATCTCATTCTTCTATCTCATCCTCTCTTTCAAATATATTTGTCTTCACCCAAAATAAACTACTCTTTGTTTGAAGGACTTATTGTGGTCCGCCTATTTTCTATAAGCATGTTGACACAACAAACTTGAAGATTTCAATCAGGATCAGAGTCATGTCTTTTTTCTTCTCTGGAATGGCATCAGTATCATGCTGTCAAGTTCCTCAAATCTCAACAACGTGCGATTCTGCCCGTCTTGTGCACCCCATGCACCACAGATATGGACACATATACAGACACAGATATGAGACACGAAAAATTCTCAGAAAGAAAGGGGAACAAACAGCGGGGATTGTAATCCTTTTAGCAAATTTGTTAATTATGCATACCTACATTACAACACTAAAAATATTTCGGTTAGGGCCCCCATCGAATGAGTTAACACCGATGGTTTCTTCCTATGCACACACATGCGCACGTGTTTTATACTCACACGTATGGCCCAGCACTTATACTTATGAAGTTATTAATATTTATTGCTGAAGAAGCTTTTAAAATTTACAAAAGCCACGCAGCGGTCTCCCCATGTGTATTCTCGCTGTGTCCCCAGCGCTAACAACATTCATGATCAAGGCCAGGAGTGGTCACTGTGCCCATAACTATGACCAGATAAATCTTATGCTTCAATTGGATTGCTCGAAACATGTGGAACGAAGTTAAATTCATTCATATTGAGTACATTTATTTCACAATAACACCAAACTACAAAACATAACCTCTACTGGACTATATAAACGAAGGATTTTAGCAGCTCTAAACTACAGGTGATGACAATGTCCGACCATTCAAAACTCAGACGTAGCGGTGTATACATGGACAAACATTTTGACTACAGGTGATCGAATACAGAACTTTTGGACTTGCGATCACATTACATCAATCTCATATTTCGGTTGCAAATTACGGAAAAAAGTATACCTCGAGTTTCTGTGCGGCAACAACTTCGGAAACTCCGGTGATGCTCATGATAATCTCGATTGCTTCACGGCTAGGTCTTTCCATCTCCGAGCTGCGCAGGATTTGCGCACAGAGAGAGAGAGAGAGAGGGGTTTCTCGTGAACTTTTTCAGTTATTCTTGCGTGTACTTATGCGAATAAGGACAACGCTTTGGGTGCCTGCCGTTCAAAAAGTACTCCTAGAACGCTTTGACGTATAGTCTGCCCCATTACTCCCTGCTAGGACTGAGGGGGCCGTGCTGGACAGCACGGTGCTGTCCCCGCGCCTGCTCCGGTCTTGCTCCAATGATTAGAAACGTTCATTTTGTAGAGTCTCGTTGAGTATAACAATTATGCAAAAAATTAGCCCTATCACATATCATTAAGTGCCTAAATGAAATATTTTTATAATAATAGATCCAGAACACTGAATCAAATCCACTGGATTCCATTTATTGGCAAGTTGTTTGTGTTTCAATCAGATACTTAATTATATCCAATCGAGGTTATTATTTTTTGCATAATTGTACTTAATCGTAAATGTTTCCTATCATACCGGAGTAGGCCCCGCAAGGCTGAGACAGCACTATGCTGTCCCTTGGAGGGCATAGCACAACCCCTCAGTCCTCAGTCTTTAAATGTTTTGTTTCATTTTTTGAACGTCTCAAAAAATTATCTATATCTCTTAATGTCATTTTCAGTATAAATTTTGTTTGATAAATTTCAATTAATTCTTTTGAACAAAGATTTTTAAATCATAAAAAACATTAACAAAATTTTTGTGAGATTTTAAAAAGGAAACAAGCACAACAAATTGAGACAGGGGAGTACTATTTTTCGTGTTGGACACCAAAATCTCTCTTATCTCAATTTCCTGCCAAGACTATCTAATTGTTCTCACACCACTTTAGCCTAATATCTATAATACCATTCAATTTATCATCAACAAAAGTGACACTTAGGGCCACATAGACCCAAAAGACTCCTTAAGGGCTAGCTTGGTAGCAGTGGAAAAGAAAGGAAATGAAAATAAAAATAAAAATAAAAATAAAAATAAAAATCCTCTTCCTTTGTTGGTTTGAGAGAAAAAAGAGACGAAAAATAAAGAAACAAAGGCTTATGAATAGTAAATTTTTCTCATCTTTTCCTTTCTTTTTTATAGTACCACATAGCATATGTATTAAAAGGCTCCAACGCACTTAACAATTTACAAGTCTATAAATCCTACAATCTTTAAGGAGTCAAATAATTACTCCATCTCAGGATCATTGTCATATTTGATTATCATATTAACCCAATGTATATTTTTTTTATTCACTAAAATTATCTGTGCTACTCAAAGTGATTCTCGAATTTGTGAGCCATTATAGCCAAGCCTAATCAGGACCAAATATCTCCGTTAAAAGACGTTATCCAGAATAGTACTACTAATTTTTTCAAACGGCTATCTAGAATAATACTGTACCTTCAATACTGGAACAAATAAAAAATGACTATAGGTAAGGAGAAACAATTGGAAATTCTGAGGAGAAAATCTTATTTCCGGAGCAGCCGTAAACAACAGTTTACAGCGTTCAATCGCGACCGTCCAAAAGGGTTGTAAAGTATTGTTTACGACTGCTCCGGAAATAAGTACTTCCTCAATTCTGGGATGGAGGGAGGGATAGAAGTAAAACCAAGAAAAAATTCTAGGGTTTTAAGTGCAACAAATAATTCCGGTTTGATTACGGATAAAAATTCCTCAAAAGCCACGACGTCGTTCTCTCTCAATATCCCCCTGGTACCAAACCCTCAATGCTCGGAGATCGACTCGCTTAACCGGACCAGAGCTCCGATCTGAGAGTGAAAATGGAGGAAAGAGAGAGCGAGACGTCGAACAAGAAGAAGAATAAGCCATGGGCGTTTTGGAGCTGGGCGTTCGCTTCTGTTATCTTCAGACTAGTACTCGCTTACTTCCCCCGAAACCTCAACTTCTCCGCCCGCCCCGAAGTCTCCACTCCTCTCACCAGCTTCCGCCGCCGTAATCCTCTCTCTCTCTCTCTACACTCTTATGTATGTTTGTATATGTATGCGCACAATATGTGTATTTCGTGTGTTTAGCTGTTTGTTTACGAAATACTGCAGTGGCTGAAGGTTACTGGTTGAAGCAGTCATCGATGTCGCCCTATGCTGGTTTGCCTTCCGTCATTACTGTCTAACATATCCGTAATTTCTAATCGGATTACTGATTTGAATTCTATCGTGTTTGATTTGCGTTTTTTTTTTTCCCCGTAGGCTCAATGTATCATGGATCTCCGCTCTTACTGTCAATTCTAGGTCCTCTTACGGTTAGAAGGTACTTGTGGACTTCAGTCAACTGTTCAGACGTATAAATTGTGTGTAGATATTTTATGTATTCCATACAATATCATCTGTTGATTTGTTTGTGTAGAAACAAAATGTAAGGTATGGTGCTAACTGCGTGTTTTCGTCAGGGACGAAAATGAAGGGCTGCCAAATCAACTTATCTGCAGGTAAAGTTTTGCATCTATTTCGTTGTTTGTTTCGTATGTAGTTCTCTTGTTTGTTTTCTTTTATCGACTTTGCATTGGCAAAATTTCTTATTGGATCATTTAATTCATTTTCTTTAATGGTGTTATCTGGTTAATGTCCTTGAGGTGCTGCGTATTCTTGGCTGTTGAAGTTGTTACTCGAGGAAATTTTTTTTTCTTTTGGTTATCCAATAGAGGTCAGGAGATGCATAACACCTTTACATTGGGGGTGTTTTGTACAGAACTTCAGCGCAACTTCTAATTTTGCCAGCAGTTATGCTATTTCCTGTTTAGCAGTTATATTGTTGTTGTTTGCACAAGTTGCAACATAGAGATAGGGTTTGGCTTATGTAACTGAGGAATTGAGAGTAAGTTTTATCGATGGGCTTTTTATGAAAACCAATGTTGGTACTTTATCACACTGCATAAATTGTAGAGGCTATAACTTTGCGATTTTCGACGTTCTGTCAATTGGATGCTGGTTTTGTTGATTTGTATTTGTAAGTAATGTAAAGGAAGTTGAAGTTCTAATTTCATATCCTGTAAAGTCCTTTTCTGCTTTCTAAGCGGCTTATGATTTCTTCCTTTTGATAAGTCTTTTGCCACCCTTCTATTACACTGTTAATATCAACACATCTTGGATACAGTTTGGTTTTTGTGGTTGCAGATTTTGTCACTGCAATGCTTATTCGTTCAACTGGCTTGAATCTTCAAATGGCTTATAATCAAAGCTTGAAATCACTAGGCCTTGTAAGATTGTTGGAAAATTCTGGTAATTGTAAAATATATGTGATTGCATAGTGTACTGTTGGATTCCATTGTTTCTCTCTCCCCTCAGAAGTTGATGAATCTCACTATTCTGTAATATTTGCAGAGCTTATTTTGTCAGGGGATATTGCTGCTCTTGTCTACTTATGGAATCCTTTTACCATAATCTCTTGTGTGGGTTTATCTACATCTCCAATTGAAAATCTGGTCATCATGTTGTCGCTGTATGGAGCCTGTACACGTAAGAAGCTTTGCCTCTATGGCTAGTACAACCTTCTTTAAGTAGAATTACAAGGATGACATAATGTGAATCCATGGAATTGAGATAGAAATTATTCTTCTGTTCTTTCTCTCCCTTATGGGATGAGTTGTGTGCAAGTCTTGGATATTTCCTATTGCTCCTATTGGGAAGTTGGAACAATGAAAAACGCACTTTGTTTGGTTCTCCTCTCAGAAATAATCTCTCTAAAACTTTTGATTGTTTCGTCATCCGTGTTTTTTCGTCTTTAGTGATTTTTTGTCAATTTTTTTTTTACTTATTTTATACTTTTTGGATGTACATAGCGTACCTCTATTCAAAAAGTAAAAGAGTTTGTTAAAATGTTAAAAAAATTTACTAAAGACAGAAAAATACGCAAATCTATAGAACTTTTTTATCTCAAAAATAAATCTCAAAATTGCAAACCAAACACACTGTAGGTGATTATGATTATGATTTATCTGTTATAGCTTGCATGTCATATCTCATAAAGCTGGTCATTAACTTTGTAAATTTTTTATGAGAATTTTTAATATAGAACTTAGAGTTTTGTGGACAAATCTTAATATGTAAAAGGAAGTCTTCTTTAAATTAAAAGAACAATGTTGAGGAGGTGTTGCATGGTTTTAAAATGCAGGAACTGCCCTTTCTTTTTCTGTCTTATTTTCCTTACTGATACTGCTTTATTGGTGGCAGGGAAGGCTTATTAAATGAGTGGTAATAGATTAGTTTCCTATAGTTTGTACTGGGCCATTTAGTATCATATTTCTGTTGGAGTGCAGGACGAGTTCCATTGGCAGCTTTTGGATGGGTCTTGGCAACACATTTGTCTTTGTATCCTGCTATTCTGATTGTACCGGTATCCCTTCCCTTATTCTGGTGCTTGTTAAAACAAGTTCATTTTCATACACAATATGGTGTGATATAACCTGTGAAAAAACTCCTCTTAATTTTTCTTCAGTTCGTGTTCGTCAACCTCTTACCTGGTAAAATATGTTTCATGCTTCATCCAGGTGATTCTTTTATTAGGTTACGGTCCAGATGCTCCCCCAAGGAAATTGCTCCTGCAAAAATTAAGAGAGAGTTCCTCATGTGACTGCTCCAGTCAAGACAAGGAACGGACATCTCTGCACAAGGAATTGACAAATCAATCAGTGCAACCAATGTTGTTCTCATGGAAGCCAGTTGTGTTTTTCACTTTGTGGGCATGCATGTGGGCATTCTATGTGTTAGTTCTATGTGCCATTTCTGTTAAACAGTATGGTGGTCTTCAGGAGATGTTTAAGAGGTACCAATCTGAAATCAAGCATATCCAACTCTGTAGTCTAACAACTTCCAGTTTAGTTACTGGGATCTCGTCCAAGCCTTCAAAATGTGAATATACCATGCCAACATACAATAAATTACACTAATGCAGATAATCGTTCTTGTTTGAATTACCATTGTCCTTGATTGCTGAATAGCAAAGAAATAGGAACTTCTTTGCGATGGTAAGTTTCGTACTTCACATCTCCCACCTGGTAGAACAATAGAAGATTTTAATTTATAAGTATTAAATATGCAAATGTGCTTGAAGACATTTTGTAGTTTTGATATCTGAAAAATAACAATACTTAGTTTGGAGCCTTTTTGTAAATGACAACTAATTCCTCAAGCCGTTAAACTTTCATGAAGTGCATCTCGAATTATGTATTAATCCAACAACGGATGCTTCAACAATGTGTTCACCGTGCTTTTTGTGATTCATTGCATGCTTCTTTATGAGTTAGTCACCCACTATTATGCAAATCCACCTGCACAAACAGTTGGAATGAAAGGACTTCTATTTGGTAATTTTAGTTCTGATATTTGACATTTTACTTGCAGATTACTTATTCATAGATAAGAAAATACCTTTTTTTGGTGGTTATTCTCAGTTGTTGAGATGGTTTAATCTTCATACTTGTTAACTATTAATTGTTTAAATCTTATTAATTGTGCATATGTTTATGGATGAATTTTGCAGAACCTATGGGTTTATTCTCACTGTGGAAGACTTGGCTCCAAATATAGGCGTCTTGTGGTGAGTCCTAAGTCATCTGAGCGGGTTGTCATCATGATATGGTTTTTTCCCAACATTTAGATTTTTCACTTCTATGATTTCTTTGCCTACTTGAATGCAGGTACTTCTTCGCTGAAGTTTTTGACTTTTTCAGAAATTTCTTTCTGATAGTCTTCCATGTAAATATTCTATTCATGCTATTGCCATTAGCCATACGGCTAAACCACCGGCCTTGCTTTCTGGCTTTCGTGTACATTGCCATCGCTTCCATGCTTAAATCTTACCCTTCAGTAAGTTCCTGTCTTTTTCTTGAAAGTTGTAACCCGTCCAATATTAAGTCTTTACTTTGTCGTACAACATTACACTTGATGCATCGGTAACTGTAATTACATTGCCATCCAGGAATAAGATATTTACTAACAGGAAACTATAGACTGTATTTTTTATGGGTGCTTGAGAAAGACCCCTACAGTCCACGTGTGGTGTGCCATTTTCCTTCCATATGGCAGTTACATTGACATCTCATTTTGGGGATATCACTAATAGATAACATTTTGTTGTGCATATAGTCCAGCTGGCTTTAAATGACTCTGCCGTGTGCTTGTGTCTTTTCGTCTGTACAGAATCTTTTTTGCATTCTACTCCATCTAATTTTGGTGCTCCACGGATGCCTATTTAGATCAGTATGATAAGGTGGGGATTCGGTTGAATGCCGTTTGATAGGAGTTATTGAGCTTGATGAAAAGTAATGCAAAATGAAGTCACTTAGTTTATGCAAACATATTGTGGACAAGGCTTTCCTGAGTTGCGTTGAATTACTTACAGAAAAAAGGCAAAAAGATAGACTCGTACTCTTCATGGTTATTGTTTGGGAATCTTTTCCGCTTACCATTTCTTTGGTGGCTTGCCCTCAAGATGCAAGATGCCAGATGTACATACAATGTACTCTATTGCTGATTTGCTCAGACTTGTTGAAGCATTGACTGCTTAATCATCTTGCATCTGATAGCCAGCTTGTATAATATGACTGGAAGTTTCAAAACAATCTGTCCTGATTTTGTCTCAAGGACAAGTCATTGAAACTTAATTTGTCTAATTAATTCCAATGTTTTTCTTATAATTTTGACTTGTTTGAAATGAATCAGGTTGGAGATTTGGCTCTGTACATGGGTTTACTGGGCTTGTTTATCAATGAACTAGCAGGCAAGTTAGCGGAAACAATTTTATTTTTGTATGATTTTTTACAGGGATCAACTTCTTAGGATATCTATCCAATTGCATGCAGATATGCAGTTATCTTTCTTCCTCTTCTGCGGATATGTTGGAGTTTCTCTCCTTAGCCCCGTGATGCACAACCTATGGATATGGAGGGTACGTTTCTATCTGTAATTAAGTACAGTGGCACCCCAAGTAGAAGTACATTGTTTGGATCTTTGACTTACTGAATGAGATTTACAGGGCACTGGCAACGCAAACTTCTACTTCGCAACCGCTATGGCTTATGCTTGCTTGCAGGTCTGTATTATTTTTAGTTTTATCTCTTTTATGAAAACACTCATACCGTATGAGCAATGATTAAATTTCTGCCCCAAGCTTGACATACTTAATGCTAAGTTGAAAAATGAATCATGCAACTGATGTTTTCATCATTGAGCGATGGCCTGGAATAATTTTGAAGTAAGCACAAGTGCAAAATATGGAGATTTACTGTTGTCAGCACAAAGGATTTCCCCCCTTCTTTTCTTTTCAAATTCCTTAGCACAGCCTGGTGCAGGTGGGGCAAACCAGAAGAAGAAAGTTTTCCTCTTCTCGTTTGCTATTTGGAGTTCTTGGAGCAGACATAATATTGATGCTCATGCGTTTATCAGCTCAAACTTATGATTGAATTGGGATTCATCTCTCTCTCTCTCTCTCTCTCTCAAAGTATGATTTTTTCTTTTCTGTGCAGATTATTTTGGTGGTGGAGAGTGTGGGTGCCATGCTCAACCATGACAGGAAGTTAAGAAAGCTATCTGCCACGGCTGCTTGAGATTGTGCATCAACAAGAGGAGAGCTACTTTTACCGCTACAATTTTCTCATGCTGCGAAGATGTGCTACAACAGAAAAAATCTCGATTACGGGCCTTCAAAATATGTTCTTGGAATCCTAGTCACCTTTTGTGTATTTTTTTTGGTAGTGTAAAAATACCGTTCTATCGGCAGATCAGTTTTTGTGGTTTTACTGTTTCACACTTTCGCAGCTGTGTATACTGATCAAATAGATTTGCAGAATATAGAAGGCGGCTGTTTGCTTTTAGAATCTGGCTCATGTTTCACCTACTTTTCAAATTTCTTTCATTATACAATATGCATTTCTAAGTCGAGGTAAATGATTTTAGAGCTCACTGGAATAATAACATTTATGTAGGCCGACCCCAACTGATTGGGACACAAGGCTCGGTTTGGTTTGGGTTAAGTCGATGTAAATGATTTTTGCCGTGTTTGTACTCTGGATACTACTCTACCGTAATTCCTATACCATGTATCATTAGTGAGTAACAAAACAGAGATGACTTCTCCCTATGTTGTAACATTTCATAGAGTATATACAGTTGCTTTGGCTTGGCTTGCTTCTTCATTTGTATTTTAACCGACGATGACAGCCTTGGGTCTATTTGTAACAACGTTAATTTTCTGGATACCCAAAAAAGAAAGTAGTACATCCACGGTATACATCAGGTTAGGTCGATCTTACATTGATATGTTGTGAAAGAAAATGAACAACAAATATGAATCTTGTCTTACACCATCCGTTTTTTGTTCCACAAAGGGAAATTGTACATTTGTATACATATTTTTTGCATGACTTTTTTTTTTTCCTTTTTCCTTTAGAAGCTACGAAATGAACTATTCTAATCAACGTTTTAGGTCCTGGATTAGCCCAAGATTAAACCAAACCGAATTGAGCTTTAACTGTCTCACTGAGAAGCCTTGTGTTGTTCCACATGTGACCTTAAAAAATGACTCTTGTTAGAATTTGTGCCACATTGGTTAACTATAACCTCCAAAACTAATGTACGAGTTTGGGCGGT
Source organism: Rhododendron simsii (assembly GCA_014282245.1). Lineage (NCBI taxonomy): Eukaryota > Viridiplantae > Streptophyta > Magnoliopsida > Ericales > Ericaceae > Rhododendron > Rhododendron simsii. The sequence continues at coordinate 10,214,548 of CM024959.1, read as the reverse complement.
CTTTCTACTCATTGTCAATTGGTTTTGAGTCATCCAGTGTTCTTTTCTTCTCACATTTTGGGGGACCTGATGAGAAGGTGTGGAATGCTTAGAAGGCCAGTGAGGCCTAGATCAAGAAGTCATCTGGGCTAGCCAGCATTCACTGTGTAAAAACTTGCTCTTGCTGCTACTTCGTATGGCTTAAAAGAAATGCCAGAATTTTTCTGAATCTATCAGAGGGATCGATGTTTGCTCTGTTCTTAATGTGGGTGATTCCTGAATCAAGAGCTTGTTTAAGCTCATGGAGGAGCGTCAAGAGCAGTGCCAAGAATCAAACTGCTGTGACATGCTCAGTGGTATCTGTCCCTAGCATTTTTACTACATACTTGGTGTGTTGCTCTTTGGTTAGTGGTGCAGTGGTGTTTTTAGACCCTGTAGGTGTTTTGTTAGCTTCTGCTGTTTTGTTTTGTTTTGAGTCCCAGGTCAGTTTGTGCGCAGCTTGTACTAATCCCTACGTACACCTCCTCCCAGAGTTGTTTCATAACTGGCCCACAACTCGTACTAATCCCAACGTACAGCTCTCCCACGGTCATTTCACATGCTTACGTGTGGGAATGAGGTGACCCCAACAGTTGCTAACAAGGGAAGTCGAGGTGCTGTGTGAGTTTGGCACTGTAATTCTTATTGGCCAGGGGCGGTGGATAGCTCCTAGTGGACTTGGTTCTCTTGTTCCTATGTTTTTGGTTGTATAAAATTTACTTACCCCGAAAAAAAAAATAGTATCAGGAAACAAGTGGGGGCTTCCTAAGCTTATTTACGGATAATAATCAGGATTTTCTTAATCTAATTCCTGCCGCTATTAACCCCCCCAAAAAATAAAAAAAGGATTGGCTCTTGGGCGGATTCAACCGTCACTGTGATAAAGTGAATCGTACCTCCTCCTGCTTCAACCATGTGCATACTAGTAGTGACATCTAAAACAGAGCAGAGCCATGCATGTGCACAACAAGAAGAATATTTTGCAGGTTAAGAGATCGTTTGTTCCAAAAGGTTTCTACAACTTCTGATTAACCATTCATTCTATCATGGGTTTTTGTTTGTTTGCATTTTACACCAAAAGCTACTAGCTAGGTTCATGGTATTTCTGACAGTACTCCTAGGGACCCCAAAAACTCTCTGCTGTTTGGTCGGGTACGTTGTTACTTATTATGAGCTATGTATAATGTATGTGTCCTAGATCTTATACCCAGTAAGTAAGAGTTGAGAGAGAGAGAGAGAGAGAGAGAGAGAGAGAGAGAGAGACCATTGAATGAAGAAGGAAAATGAAAGGTTGCTTGGCAAGTGAAGAGAGATAAAGAGATACTACTACATAAGTGAAGAGAAAACTCATTTGAGAATCGTACTACTATGAGAGAGGGGGTGATTCACTGATTCTGGAAACTCGAAGTGACGAGTTTATACCTGTATTTCATGTCAACACAAATCAGAAAAAAATTTAGTCCAAACCTTGAACTTGGAACAGGATCCTCTACTATAATCCAGAACGTTCATATTATGGAGCTTGTCGAAAGCATTAACCGCAAGAAAAACCACGATGATCGGATGCCATGTGATGTAATTTCGGAACACATTTATTTTCAACAAAAATGATATTACAACACCGGATCAGAATTCATTTAACCCATTTATCTGAAGACAAACACATTACAAAATCATGCTATCAACCGGTATCCAATCATTGTAATTTTTGGCAAATCCGAAGATCGTCACGTCGACGTCGAGTCCAAATTAAAGATTGGGGATTCCAATTCCTTCTAAATGATTCTAACAGAGACAAAATTGTAACCTATAGAATATCCTAAATTCACCTAGCCTTGTTCGTCTTTGGGTCTAAAAATTTATCTGCATGGTCTCCAATAATTTCTCTATCTATTTCTCTTTATTTATTACTCTCAAAAACCTCATTCAAAACCCAAACGAACAGGGCTAGGCGTTGAAACAAATTGGATTATTAGCTTTTTCTCCCCCGTCAAACTTAAAAGGGGTAGTCCCGGAGACTAATCCTCTCTTAATTTCCACTTACGCAACAGTGATTAATTATCAATAAATTGCCAGGTAGCCTAGCAATTTAAAAATCGTACGCGGGAATCTTATGTATGTTTTGACTCCCACTACCACTGTTGACGCCATGTCCCATTGGGGCACCAGTCTTGGGTCTGATCTTTTCTGTTCCGAAAACTTCTGTAAAATTCAACGGTCGAAAAAATTTTCGGTGTAGAGGCACAAGATTTTTCGACACAAAAGATCCTGCCTTCCAATCTTGTGAGTCGGTCCGCACCACAATTCACCGTGTCGTCCAATGTGGTCCTGGGCGGGTTCCAAAACTAGAAATTCGAAACTTACAAGCTAGTCCGAGTAGGTGGATGACTGAGACTATTCCAAATTCCTCTAGTTTTAGGTTTAACTCTTCTAACCCTGACTTCTTGGCCATCTAACAAATTTATATTTAGTCGTTCTCTTTCCTCAAAAGAAAATAATCAGTCGCAAAAAAATTATGCGGGGCATCAAAATAACATTCTAATGTCTTTCTTTTTCTTTTTTTTTCATTTCTTTGGTGAGTGTTGGATAGGGTCGCTTTGGTTTGAGCCCTACATGCCGATAAATATCGCAAGTACCAAGTTACTGAAGGCATTGTTAACCAGAGTCATATACAAGACCTCCGAGTTTAAATAAAATAAAATTCCAATGTGAACAAGGTATGGTGATTTAATTTAATTTAATTTATTTTTTGAACTGGGGTGTTTTAAATTAACTTCAACACTGCAATATTTGTTCACAAGTCACACAAGAACATTTATGCAGTTCACGCGTTTACATTATACCATCCTATTGCTTGATCAGTTGGTCCACAATTTCATACTATGTCAAACCTAGCTTGGAAACAATTTGTTCATACGTCGATGTGATTGACTAATGTGATGGATTAAGTATAATTTATCTCCTCAACAATGCTATTGACATGCACAACTTCACACTGCAGCGTGCGTACGCGAGCCTCTCGGTGAATGTGAGTATGTGTGATTTTAGACTTTTACCTCGCATGAAAATTTTGTTTCCTTTCATGTCGGCGAACAATATCACTCTCTATCTTGATTTTGTCATTTCGGATTACAAAACCCTTGCTTCCGATAAAAGCTTGTGTGAGAAAGTAAGGATCCGTTCAGTTGTCAAGAAAGTTGTGTGGGAAATTGATTCCCAGAAAAAGTGAAGTGAGGTGAAGTAAAAGAAAAAGAAAATTATTTTCCTGTGAGTGTTCATTTGACAAAAGAATTTTGCAAGAAAAATGAAGGTTAAGTTGTTCATTTGTCAGGAAAAAGAAACTTTCGGGAAAATTTTGTGAGTGTTCACTCATTTTCCTTTTCCCGCGACGTAAAATCCTGTATTTTTTACAGGATCACTTTTGCAGGAAAGTAATTCCTGCAGGAAAACTTAAATTGGTAAGTCCTAGAATTTTCCTGCCAACTGAACATTAGGAAAGTTATGGAAAAATTGATTTTTCCATCCTTTTCTGTACTTTCCTGGCAACTGAACGGGGCCTAAACGGACAGCTTAATTGCCAACATTACCTGCAAAAAAATTGGTAAGAAACCGCATCACGATGGTGGAGATAATAGCCAACGCCACTTTAGAAATGACAAAAAAAGACGAGCAATGAACTGTTCAAGTTTTGTTTAAAACTTGACAAACTTCAATTGTATATATGCTCAAGCTCCACATATTTATTGGGCAAACCAAATCATAAACGGACTTTAACCCGATCGACAAATCACTTACTGATCTGGAGTAGCTTGAATATTTTTATACAATATAAGCTGAACGAGCCAAGTGATAGCGAATTCATGCCTAGTTTGAAAGCTTAATGCCTTGTTTGGATGGTATTTTGGAAAAAAAAAAATTTAACCCAAAAAACACTCATTACCCTACTAGTTTTCAATCATTATTCTCATTTCTCCCTTCACTCTCTAATCATTATTCTAATTTCTCTCTTTATCTCTCTCCATTCATTACCCCTATCTCCAATTGTTACCCTAATTACTCTCTCCACTTATTATCCAAAAACCAAACTCAAAAATTCTCACAACACCATCCAAACAAGGCATTAAGAATTTTAAAAAAGAGTTCAAATTTATCCAAACAAACATGAGATTAAACTCAAATACTACCTTGTTAATTCTTTATCGGCCCTAAACTTGGGAGGATGTCAGCTACAAACGACAAGTATTTTGCCAGAAACAACAAAAAAAAAACAGTAAAAAAAAAGTAGTAAACCCTGGTTTGGGGATATGGGGACAACTGAACAGTAAAGGCAACCTATCGTCGTCAAAAGCTACTTTGGTAGGATTGAATTCATGCATTAATTAACTAAAACAACTGTTAAATAACTAGAATTTTAAAATCAACCAATGATTCTTTGGCAAATCATGTTCATCCACTTCCATTACTAATCTGATCTCGACTGTTCGAACTAGCTTACGTGCACTTTGACTATCTGAGAGCGTAGCTCCATATGAACTATGAACTGACCCTATAGAAGTTGATAGTAGAACCTAAGAGGTTTCAAAACTAATATCTTAGAAGGGAGCAAACTCCTAAAACCCAGAGATTAACCACCAGGCTAGCCCTTGGGGGTTCCTAATGGTAGGATTGAGGTTATGCATCAATCAACTAAAACAACTGTTAAATAACTAGAATTTTAAAATCAACCAATGATTCTTTGGCAAATCATGTTCATCCCCTTTCATTATTTATGTGATCTCAAGTGTTCGGAGCAGCTTACGTGCATCTCGACTATCTCTAGGAGCGTAGCTCCGTGCGGACTAACCTCATAAAAATTGATAGTAGAACCGAAACTAATATCTTAGAAGGAAGCAAACCATAAAAGTTGATAGAACCAAAAGGTTTCGAAACTAATATCTTAGAAGAGAGCAAACCCATAAACCCAAAGATTGACCACCAGGGGGGTCCTAATGGTCCTACAGAGACTGGGTTCCCTGAATTGCATCATGCAACATAATCAGTTAGCTAATCACGTGCTACGACCTAATAACTACCATAGGGTTGACAATTACAGTGAAGTTCTAGTTCACTGTATTGTTTTATAATTGTTAGTTTATTTGATGATACATTCCCAATACATCCAGTCCAGACAGACAAGACAAGAAGAATATCTTTCTCCTAAAGCCTATCATCTCTGCACATATACTGAGACCTCTATGATAAAAAAAAAAAAAAAAAATCACGATTATTCAAATGTAGTATAGTAATCTTGACAATTTTCACTAGATGGTATTGCATTGGGCTTTGTTTGGTCATCAGAAAATTGCCCAAAAAAAGGAGAGATGGAAGTGGTACACGGTCTTGGGTAGTAGAACTCAACCCCAAAAGCTAGCTATTGAAGTGAGGGTGCCCTCATGATTATATTCTGCATACTACTTTGGTACCCAAGCGATGTGGGACTTCGCTTCACACCCTTCCCTCATGCTGAGCATGCTCACTTGGCAGCACCTGTCGCCTACAGGCTAAGGACACGCACCCTATCCATCAATGGCATACCCGACACTGATCCCATGTACACGGTCTTGGATAGAACTCAACCCCAAAAACTAGCTACTACTTTGGTATGTGGGACTTCGCTTCATACCCTCCGTCCAACGTGCTCACTCGACAGTACCTGTTGCGTGCAAGCTAGAGACACACACCCTACTTGTCCTTGGCATACCCGGCACTGATACCATGTTACACGGTCTTGGGTAGAACTTAACCCCAAAAGCTAGCTACTACTTTGGTATTCAAGCGATGTGGGACTTCGCTTCATAGGAGGGGGCTCGAACCTCCAACCTAATGATGGCTAGGGCTCAAATCACCCTTCCAACCCGCGATGCTGACTTCAAGGAATAAATGGGAACTCCTTAGAAAAACTAGGGAGTTCAAAGAAAAACAACAGACTGAATCAACTAGAAACCGCGAAAATTTAATTAAAAGTGCTAGCCAAGACCCAAGATACGTCATTTGAGTTCATCGTTCCCGCTCATAATTCCCAATCATTGTGCAACCTTTTAATGTGAAACTCAACTCATGCAAGATTGTGACACAGCAAATCTGTCTGACTTCCATTTTCATTTTAAGCCAGGAAGGTACAATGAACAATACCGTATGAATATACTCCCCTCCGCTCAACAGTCAGTGCCCATATTAGGATCTCTATTTTTCGTGAACATAACGACACAATGTCACAAATAGACCAATAATATGGGACAAAGGGAGTATATGGGTGGGTTCCTACTTCGTACCAAATACCAATAGATGAGTGAATTGTTCCACCAAGACACAAAATTCGCAAGGTACGTACTAGAATGATAGTAATCTGGATAGGGTCCACAGAACCTTAATCCATAGCAATGCTTTTGAATGGTATTTTTATTTTTATTTTATGGAGTTGTTTGCATGAAGGGCCAATTGAGCTGCCATTGTTGTGCACCCCTAAAGGAGACCTTTCCAAGCTCATGAACCATGCCTAGAAGTTAAGCAGTCTGTGTCATCCTATCAAGCAATCTATTTAACAATTTGATTTCCTCTTTACTAAAGAGGATTTAAGATAACAAAAACCTAAAACAAGAAACAAGTCACCGAAAGAAGAGTAAAATCCTCAGGAGGTGTTTTTTCTTTTAACAAAATTCTTAGGGGGAGTTCGGATGTCACATTTGAATGGGTTCATCTATTAAATGCAAAATGAGGTGCAACACGCGGGTTTGCAAACACAACACAACCAGTTTTTTTTTTTGAAAGGCAACACAACACAACCAGTTGCTCTTTTAAAATGCTTAAAAACGGAAAAAGAGCATTCAAACAACCCCTAGTAGCTAAGCAATGGCATCATAAGGCCCTTGAATTCCAAAAGTGTTCCTTTTGACCCATTAATGGTCTGCACACGATGTGTTTAAAATATCATAAAAACCCACAACCAGACAAGGTTTAGGATCCCCATACTCCATGATTTCAGACCTGACCAGTGCCTAAACTCTACTCTATGTGATGGAACTTATTCCAATACACTGTTAGTGAAATTGAATCAATATTCTGCATGCATAATACTAGCATATAATTGTTAGTCAAAATACAGTAACCTACCTATGTTCTAACAGTTGCTGATGGGACTGAGCCCGTGGCTCAAAGGGCCGGTGGGGTGGAGCTCTATGAGTTCAAACTGATGAACTGTGGCTTTGCTTACCTACACTCAAAGTTTTCAGAGGCGAAAGCGTAAGGCGAGGCGCATGACCTGCCATGGGGCGAGGCGTATGCCCCGAGGCATTGAGGCGTAAGCCTTTACATTTTCTATGTTTTAAATAATTAAATTAATAAAATAACTTATAATACAAAAAATGTGCAGTTCATAAAAGATAGATTGATACAAAAAGATAGCATAAAGTAGAATATGAATTAATGACTTATTATTACCTTATTAGTTAATAACTAATAACTAATTGAGAAACCCTATAACATCATTTTATTAGTTGTCAACTTTTTATCTTATTAACTTATCTTTTTGTTAGCTATTAATAGAACACATCAATTCGTCATTTAGTAAAGAAAAACAAAGCACAACTGTTTAAAGAAAAACAGAGCCCGACTGTAGATGATGATCAACTTCAACAAGGCAGCAGAGAGAGAGGGGGTTTGAATTAGGAAATTACCAAAATTAGATTAGGAAAATTTCTCTCCTAAGGCTTACGCCTCACCTATCGGGGCATAAAAGGCGACTGCCTTTGTGGTTCACCACCCAAATTTTTAAGCCCTGAGGCGTTTTGGCAGTGCCTCACCGCCCCAACGCCCCAAGGCGAGCCCAAAAAATGCCTTTGAAAACATTGCCTACACTACGTTAGTAAGCAACAAAAAGAACTAGGAAGCATAATAATGGAGTAATTAATTGGATATAAACAAAAAGTATATATATACAGTAGTTGAAGGCATATCAAGAACACAAAAGAAATAATAAAACTGATGTAAGGGAGATTCGGAGGTTGGCAAGAGAAAGAGGAGTACAGCTAAAGAAGATCTAGGAAGAGATCTAGTTCAACAAAAAAATAAAGGGAAAATGAAAGAAAGATATGGCTATAACATGAGTGGCATCCCTCACGGTATCAACTTGATAGAGATACTATTGGAATTCAACATAGATAACGGGAGGATTTACTACATTTGGAAACACTTTAGATACTAAATGTAAGATTGGTTTTCTGCAAAACCTCCTTAAAAAAAAGGCCATTTCGGTCTCGTGGTCCTTCAGTTTCGTGTTCTATGGAGAGAGGGGGAGAGAGGGGGAGGAAACAGCCAGTAAGCTTCATAAGGTACCGTTGACAAAAGAGGATAGATGGTCACTACTCTCTAGGCGAAATTATTCTACCTATTTTATACTAATCTCCAACAGCTTGTACAGCTTTCTGAGTAATTAACTTCTCACTAACTAGGACAACCAACTTACTTCTATTATTTTAACTAGTTAGTAAATTCTTGCCTGCCTATATAAGTGCCCCCCTCATGAGTTCTAAAATACATGCCAGCACTTTCTTCTCTCCATTGTCTTCTCATCCCACATATCCCACCTCAACCATTTTTCCTCTGCAAAACCCATCCGGCATTATAGTTTTATTCCCTCAAGATCTTCTCTAGCTTTCTTCTTTTTGCTAAAGTAAATATGGGGCCAGTTGCTTTGTGCATTGTAGCTTTGGTGGTTATAAGCATCACACATTGGGTTTACAGATGGAGGAACCCCAGATGCAGTGGAGAACTCCCACCAGGTTCCATGGGTTTGCCACTCTTAGGTGAGACTCTTGACTTCTTCACCCCTAACACTTCCTGCGACATTCCTCCTTTCATCAAAAAGAGAATCGACAGGTATTATCTAGTATCCCACCTATTCATTTCTTCACTAACTATTGCAATCAACATCATCATTGCCATCACTAATCTTCTCGTATTTAACTTTTTATAACATGTTCTACTATTCTTTTCAGATACGGTCCAGTATTCCGTACAAGTTTGGTGGGGCGAGCAGTTATAATATCGATAGACGCTGATTTCAGTTATTTTGTATTCCAACAAGAGGGGAAATTATTCAAGAGCTGTTATCCAGTTACCTTCAATGAGATCTTTGGACGACAAAATGTGGGTTCTTTGCATGGGTTCATGTACAAGTACCTCAAGAATATGGTGTTGAATTTATTTGGTCCCTTGAGCCTGAAAAAGATGCTCCCTGAAGTTGAGCTGGCAGCATGTACAAATTTAAAGAGGTGGTCCAATCAGCAGTCTGTTGACCTGAAGGATGCTAGTGCAAGTGTAAGTTCAAGTATAATCACTGGCCTTCACTATTAGAATAAACTAGCATTATGGTGATAGAATACTTACGATAATTGGTGTGTACAGATGATATTTGATCTGACTGCAAAGAAACTGATCAGCTACGATCAAGAGAAGTCATCTGATAATCTGAGGGAGAGTTTTGTCGCTTTCATGAAGGGATTGATTTCCTTCCCCTTGGACATTCCTGGAACTGCATACCACAAGTGTTTACAGGTATGCAAAAATTTCCATTGCTAACTTTGATCATAAAAACATGCACTTTGTAGTTCTTATGCATATAAGAAACTGAAATGAGGCCAACTAACCTTGTCCAAATTTATGTTGACTCAATCTGGCTCCCTCCAGCGGGCAAGCTGGATAGAGAAGTAGCATTGAAAATCAATTTTTCGGGGTAAAAATTCCCCCTACGTGAGTGGTTTTGACACTTGTAAGTTTGCTCAGGGAAGGAAGAAGGCGATGGGGATGCTGAAGAAACTGTTACAGGAAAGACGGGCAAAGCCAAGGGAGAAACAAAGTGATTTCTTTGATTATGTCCTTGAAGAACTTGGGAGAGAGGATACAATACTCACAGAGGCAATTGCTCTGGATTTAATGTTTGTGCTACTGTTTGCCAGCTTTGAGTCAACTTCCCTGGCTATGACTATGGCCACCAAATTTCTTTTGGAGAATCCTTTAGTGCTCAAGGAACTAACGGTCAGTGAATATAATTTACTCCCAAATAATGTCCTCCATTGTTACATCAAATACTGTACTGTTACCCCAATTGACAGGCTCTTTGTACCCAATGCAGGAAGAACATGAGGCAATTCTAAGAAGACGGGAAAATTCAAATTCTGGACTGACATGGGAAGAATATAAATCAATGACATTCACGTTTCAGGTAGCTCAAAAAGTCTGATTTTCTCTATTATCTATGAGGGGTTGAAGAAAAATTCTTTTTAAGTACTTAAAATCAAAGGCGCTAATGTCAAGTAAAATTGCAGTTCATAAATGAAACAGTCAGGATGGCAAATATAGTCCCGGCAATCTTCAGAAAAGCACTTAAAGAAATCAAGTTTAAGGGTACGAACGTATGTACGGGTCAAATGGTCAATTTCTAGCCATAGCACTTTGACATTGTTCGTACAAAAGGCAGGCCAAATAGTTTTTTGACATACCTTAATACAAACTTGGGATAAATGCAGGTTATACCATTCCAGCCGGTTGGACGGTTATTGTCTGTCCTCCAGCTGTACACATGAACCCTGCCATATATAAAGATCCCCTTCACTTCAATCCACAGAGATGGGAGGTACGTAGATTGTTCAAGAGTTACCTGCTATTGCTGATCAAGAAAAAGAGCTACCTGCTATTTATTTTCTGTTTTTTTATTTGATTTCCTCCTACATTCCAGAATGCAAGAGTTGGTTCCTGAATTCTCATCCTGTTATTTGAAATTATGGCATGCAGGGCATGGAATCAAATGGTGCATCCAAACATTTCATGGCTTTTGGGGGTGGCATGAGATTTTGTGTTGGAACAGATTTCACCAAAGTGCAAATGGCTGTCTTCCTCCACTGCTTGGTTACAAAGTACAGGTAAAAGCTTCATGCAAAGAATGTGTAAGAAAACAAAGCACGAGACAGAGACAGAGACTAACCGAATTTGCATTTTTATGTCAGGTGGCAAGCAATCAAAGGAGGAGAAATTGTCCGAACTCCTGGTCTACAATTTCCAAATGGTTTTCATGTTCAGTTCTCTGAGAAAAATGGATTGAAGCAAGATATAACAACTAACTGTATATAAGCATAGTACCAAGAGATTGCAACAGCAACTTACCCAACAGTAATGCCACTCTGAAGAAGTGAAAGATATTATTTTTATGCTGTTTCAACACGTTGTGTTAAGGACATGGGGGAAAAAAAAGGAAAGGGGAAAAAAGAAGTACGTGCAAGGGTCATGTAGAACCACAATCATCAATATAAGAAGGGTAAATGTTTTTTTATCACCTTTTGTGATATGCTTAGTATTAGAATATTACATCTGCGAGAAGTTGTATGTTAGGCACAACCCCCCAACGCACACGCCCAAAACAAAAATAGTAAAACATTTGAAAAAGAGGGAAAAGAGAATACAGAATGAAGAAGAGCTTTCACTTAAACTATTCAACTGTCTAAAGATCTGTAATATGCGGTAACATCTGTCCAACTCCAACTATTCCCTCTGTTTAGCATTCAGCTTAGAATGTCTTTCTTCGAAAAGTTCATGTTTGTTCCTGTGATGACCCTGTGGATTTTCATCACTGTATCTGGCAACTTTAGACAGCCCATCTATGGCTTCCCTTTCCTTTCTGCGTCTGCGGTGGCCAACATGGCCATCCTGTCCTTTATCGAGGTAAATCTGCTGCATGATACTAGTGCCCTTGGTTCGTCCATGTTTGTGCTTGTCCTTGTGCACATGGTGAAGATAGTAGTGATAATCAGTGTCCCGTTCTGAATGGTTATGCCTGTTCTCATTATGTACACTTCTTCGTTTCTTTTGTGTATCATGTTTATGATGCCTTCCCTCCTGCTTGTGGTGTTTCTTGAGATGTATTCCAGAAACTTCAGCATCAAATCCATGCTTCCACATGTCACCATGTCTTTGTTCATCAGCCCAAACATGATCTTCCCACCAGTCATAAAGAGGATCAAAGAGTCCCTTTTGATGTAAAAGCCAGAGTAGCACAACCACTGCAACTCAACAGTTAAATCATAGAATTCTTGTTCACTTCAAAATGCAGAGATCAATCATTTATTGGTATTCTTTAGTAAATAGGTAGGCTATTACCTGCTGGAAATATTGCCAAAAGTAGACCAAATATCACTATCCAACTCATACAAATATACTGTATGTGGCAGCTGAAGTCAAAAAATCCAGAGCATTTTTTCCTGCTCAACAGAAGAACAATGAAAATATTATTCAACACACTGCCAAAAGGACAACCGCAATTACAAGTAATTAAGGAAACAAAACAGCTATCCTATAAAAATGAAAAAGTTGCACTCTGATGTCCCGTGAACCTATGGCAGCTCGAGGAATTTGCACTGATGTCCCGTTAACCAGGAATATGTGCACAAAATCTAAGATACTATTATAAATTAATAGTGCAATCAAAAAAATTTAAAATGCATGCACAGAATTTTAAAATCATCCTTGACAAGTTTTCATTGATCGAGTGAAACAGGATGAAACTGGCGCATTAAGTCACTAATAGTCTTTCAAGCAGAAATTGTGGTGAATTGGTTGTCATGCACATTTTGGAGACATGCTCTTCTTATTTGCCCATATCGTTAAAGATGATATGATGAGATTTGTAGTCATAGTCCGGGATCTGAAGGAAGATTGTCCTAGTCAATTTCGCTTAGAAAGAATTTCAAGTGTTACTATCGATTGTGGACAAAAGCTTCCATAGTAGATAAATCCTACAACCTAGTTGATACCAATTTATTATTCGTTTTGTCTTGTTTTACTTTGAGCATTCTGATTGTGGACTTTCTTTGGGTTAACCTATTAGCTGTTCAATAACGGACTACCTAGGTCGATGGGAGTTCATGATGTATTGGGCTAAGTGTTCTAATAATGCCTAAACCAAAATTACTACTAGTAAATCTAAACAAAATAAAATTTAGTGCATGCAGCCGCCACAGCATGAACATTCTACCTCCACGGTAGAAGGTTCATTTTCAGGAAATTTCTTATCTGCTGAACTCCTGCATACATTGGAGTGCACATGTAACTTGAGTTTTGGAGTTCTGGACACCATCAACACTTGAGTTCTGAGAATATTACAGTGAGGCAGTCAATTGGGTAGTTGTGGGACTCAAGCAATTCTTTGGTTCATGCCACTGGTTTTGAGAAACAATACGGGGTAATTTTGACCATACGACTTAGTGGATAACATCAATATAATTGCCCATCTATGTATATGATGTAGATACTGTCATCCCCCAAATATTGTTGCCAGATAAAATACCTGCAAGTTTTGCCCGTGATGAAGTCTGCCAAACCATTCCAGAAGTTTCTCCACAAGCTCTCAATGGATTCAAAGAAACCATTTATGCTGGTCTTTGGTGGTTGAAAAGGAATCTGTTACAACATTGTAATCAATGTGATTTAGTCGCTTGTGTGATTTAGTCGCTTTGGTTCTTTTCAAATAGTTCTCATAATCAAATAACTACTAAATCCAAATATGTGGGGGACTTTAGCAGACTAAATCTCTTTTCATTTTTAAGTAACTAAAGTTTTTAGTAGTAGCTTCATGCACATTAAAAGTGATTTACCAGTAGGTCCAGTGCCACTAGTGTATGTTCTGTATATGGTGCCTTGTGCAATTTCAGATTGGAGAACAATTACCACAATATGCTCTTTTAAATAAGTTTCTGAATGCTGTACCTGCAAGAGTAACAGTTTTCTGCTGGTATCTACCTATCGGAACCGGCCGTTTCATATTCATCACTATTAGTGTTGTTTCAATTTGAAAAGAAAACTAAAATTAAAAGTAGTCATCGGTTTTGGCCGGTATTGGCAAGTATTGATCGGTACTAAACACTTAAACAGGTACCAACCAGGATTTGAGCTGGCACGGAATTACAGCTCTAGGATATTGGATTTGATAAAAAACCGGAACATACCGGCCGGTACGATAGGGGATTCAAAACCTTGCTTTTAAATTGCTTTTCGTGAATTGATCAGAGAAGCATGGTTTTATACAAGGATAACATTACAATTCCCTCTTACATTTAGTCTAACGTTCAACATTCAGAAATACAAGATAAGGTCTCTTGACCTTCTTTCTCTGCATTCCTGGATAGGGTTACAAAATCTAAGCTGTTGGGTTTGTGAAGCCTTATTTGGTTTGGCTTGTGCTTCGCTGACCATTCGGAGTTACATAATGAAAACTTGTGTGAGCCATGGATGTACTCAACTACACAATTGGGGAATCGTGTAAAAATCTCTGTGTCTTTCCTGTTTGCATTCTTTTCTTGATTGTTCTTCATTCATTTTGTGCCTTGGGGTTTGACTTTGACTGATTTCTCAACATAAGCAACTCAAAAAAGTCCGCTAACTTTGGGAATTTCAATAGCAAGTACCTCTTGATTGAATGGAAGGTCATCATACTAGTTGAACCGCAATGAATTGAAAAAATAGTTGACCTCTCTGGTTTTGTTGTCTATTTAAACATAAAGTTTACTGCATCAATCGAAGGTCACACGACGTCTATTTAAACATAAAGAACAAAGAGAGAAAACCAATTCATTCATAAGATGGTCCCTTTCGTCCAGGATGTCCCACTTTTTTCCGACACAGGATGTTATAAGGAGTGCACCCGACGAGTCTTTCGCTGCTAGCTTTTTTCTCCTACCCACTCTGAACATAAAGTTGAAATCCGATAGAAGGGGTGTGCCCGGCCAAAGAGGCCTTGTCTCAACTAAGGTAATTAGGAGGTTTTAAACGAATCATGAAGAATAGCCTCAAAGATTATCTGAACTGTAGAACTCAATGTCGATACCTCGGGTTCATCATACTGGAGAAAGGAAGCGCCGTCAACTAGCAAAATCAAAAGAAAAAAGAATAGAAGAACCTAGCCACGGTTCATTCAAATCCCAAGAATAGAGAGCTCGGAACCCTGGCTATAGCCTTATTCTGTGTATCATAATGAGTTTTTTGAAAACAGAAATTGCGGAAATGGGACGAAGTGACAAGGAAAGATAGCCCGACGAAATGGCTTATTATAGTAGATCCCCCACATATGGGGTAATTCACACAGCAATTTCGCCAGACGCACCGTAGAAATAAACCGAGTGAAATGAGAATACGTCGGAAACAGCCGCCTCGCATCTTGGTTTACCTTTCACCGCTCCCTAAGATCAATCAGGGAGGTCTTGGAAGGTATGAAATGCCGTAGCCCAGAATTAGGCGGAGAAGGAAGAGCTAGGATGGGCTAACCAATGAGTTACGCGCCTTAGCCGGAATTCCAGAGTCAAAGATGGGAAAAAACCAAGAGTCGCAGATGCGGCAATACCAACAACCACTGCTGAATCCCACTGGCGATCAACACTGATGTTTTAAAGCCTTCCATCGATATACCCTTACCTCTTAGTTGAATAAGTCCGATATGAGCTCCCCAAGGTTTTTATTACTAAAGGAAGTACTGGGCTAAGGCTAAGGGCGGACTCCTATTTCTATCTAGGTATCACAGGGCATCCCGGAGTCAATCCTGGTAACTTCGATTAGGTATGAGGTAAGCCCGTCTATCCCGACATTGAGGTAACCTAGGTAAGCGCGATTGTCTTACTGATTATCTTCCCCAACTAATAGTGTAAATAGGATGTGCTCTTCCCTTTGGGTGGGTAGGGGCACATTATGCGCCATAATAGTTGTATCGCAGAAAGGTCCGCTCCCCTCCTGAGCCAAGAAGAGCTCCGAAGTCGTGGATTCCGTTCTTCTTGCTCCACCAATAAGCTCCCGTAGCAATAGTAGTCCCTATGTTAGCATCTTAGGAACCCTGCTTTCCGCCTGCGCCATATGTACTGAGATTGTTCACATAGGTCAAAAGGTACAACGGCCCGAGCGACCAGACTACGGATCTCTACATGCAATTAGCTCACTGCAGGAAGAAGCAATGACATCCAAGGAACACCGTATATCTTATTTGGAAACCCTCCCCGATATATATATTTCATTGTTTGCAGGGATCAAACTTGAAGCCAGAATCAAAAGGTGAGCCTTCTAGCAGTTTTTCATAAATGATGCCATTTTAGGAATTGGAGCCTTTGGTAAGAGTGAATGATAAGAATAGATAGAATGTTGAATCACCATTTAGCGGGGCTACTAGGAATGTAAGGTCCCAGCGGTGGTCCGGAAAGTCATCTTTTTTAAATTAGGTCAACCATCAGGTCCTTCGCCTCCCCTTAAGCATATTTTCGAAATAGATAACAGCTTCTTTTGTCAATTCTATTCATGCTGGAATGAGTGACAATTTCCCTTCAGAGGTTAGAGTAGGGAAGAGTTCCAGCGGACCTTTGGCAAGGGTTGAGTTCTGCCGCTTTTGCTTGACTCCAACCCATCCTGCCTGCAACTCATGTCAACATTCACCAAAAGCCTTTGGTTGAAAAAAATGGATACAGGGCAATTAATGATGTGAGAACCTGGTTGGTGCCTCTAAAACAAAAGAAAACACAGAACAAAAAAAAAGCCCGATATTCAGGAATACGGTAGGTAGGTCCAGAACAAACATGATACAGGCCAAGCTGCTAGGAAGAAATGTAAAGAACGAGAGTTGTTGAAACTCCTATCTCTTATTCTTTCAATTCATGCTGACATGAGTAACGAGAAATCCTGGGCATAGGTAAAAGGGAACGAGGAACACCAAGAATATCAAGGTTAGGGGACTCAGGAGGGTCAGATGAGTCAGTTCGAAAAGACTAGCAATCACAAAGAAGAAAGCGGGGAGGACTTATGAAGCTTGTTAGGGGCATGGCAAAAAAGGTATGGCTGAGTGTAGCCGCACCTGCCAAGAAAGGGACTCATGTAGAAAAAAGAAAGATGAAATGGCTTGATTAGCTTAGATAAGAAGGTCGGAAAGCAGTGGATCAATTTCTTTGGAAACATTTTAAAAATGCTTTCAGCAACGACCGAGGATGTTTCAGGACTACACTTTAGTAATAGTGCTATCAAAGCTGCTGCACCCAGAGTAACAGTACCCTTTTCTTGCTTCAACCTGTTATTCTTCCCTTCTTGGTTTTCGCTTTCTATCATGGGTTACCTCTTCCTCTTATCGATCAACGCAAATCGATTCCCACCTCAGCACAGACCTGAAAGTCTCTTTGGGGGTATGTTCCAACTGGCACCGACTATCTATTTCTTGTCCAATTGTTTCAGAAAAGTTTGACGGGCTCGGCCCTTATGTGATTCACGTCACTGGACCAAAGTAAGATCAAGACGTGGAAAGACTTATCGGAGGCGGCACAATATTCGTTTAACATGGAGCTCGTGCCACAGAGGTCAGACCTTGAGAGGATGTCTCAGAAGCAAAACGAAAGTTTCATTGAGTATGCTTACCGGTGGAGAAAGGCAGCCTCCCGTCTAAAGACCCCGCTCACAGAAGAGGATCTGATCACTTCCTTCCTAAGGACTCTAAAGAAAAGAACCTGTGATATCACAATGAATGGTTACACTCCACATAAGCCTGGAGTCAGGCTTTGTGCTAATCAGCTTTGGATTAGTCAGGCAGCTCATTTAAGTATATGGCGGACATATGACTCATTTAACAAGATTTCAATAACCAATTGACATGCCTACTTCAACTTCATGTTTACAAAACCATGTGTATTGTCCCATTTCCTGTAAGTACGATCTGCAACCCAACAACTCTTTCTCTGACATCCTTTCACCATTAGCAAGTTGAGACTAGATAATGAGTCCAACAACTGATTGTAAATAGCTTGATCGACCCTAGAAGGCCCTTGACATCTCTTCACAGTTCCCTGTGTTACCTACTCATGTCTCCTTATGCCACAAAGCATCTATTTGACTACTTGTGATAATTTTTTCATCCAAGCGGCCGAAAGTCAAGTATATAATATTCTTCATTCTTATAATGTGTAACATGCATGTTTTCTTATATATTTCTTGGAAGGGAATAGAAATTTTCCAGGCAGAAAATTTCAAAATGTAAACTACGGTCAAACCTGTGATCCGTTGTCAATAATAGTTGCTGTAGTAGTGAATTGGCACTCAGCTCTATCAACTTCACTAAAACCAGAGTCCTTTAGTATAGCTGCAACCAAGTACAACTACATGAACTGAGCTTTGACATTGACTACCGTGATTACAGTGACAACCAAAAATGCCATATAAACCAGGTATTTGATTATACCTGCACACATATATTTTGCAGCTTGATCAGTGGTAAGGTACAATTTGAATGATCGAGTTGTAACTTCTTTTGGCTTCATTATGTAGAACTGTTCCTGCAATGAAATATAATTTTCAAAAAAAATATCCCTTGAGAGGTAATAAAGAATTATGGGCGTATGCATGCTGCAGATAATTTTTTTCAAACAAATACCTCCATTTGGCTGACACCTGTTGAGCAATCAAACTGCAAGACAAAAAATTCCAGTAGAATTGTATTAGATAACACTTTGGAACTGATAGACATTCAGACCAGAGATTGAAGGAACAAGCTCACTCAAAATGTGAGCAGTAGGGATTAGCATGGAAGATACTGAGACACAAAGGTACCACCATATAAGATTAAAGGTACTGTACTGGGGATACCGTAAGGCTATATGACGCTTCCACTTCACCAATATTTTTAGTTGTGATCGTAGCAGTCCCAAATTGGGTTAGGGCTTCAAAAGTTTGCACAGTAATGCTCAAAATCTTTCCAGGGCTCCTACAAAAAGATTTCAGATATGTGACACCACAGGGTTTTACATGTATATTCATCTCTCAGAGTTGGGAACAAATATTTGAGTAGCCAAATTAGGATGTTAAAGAAGAAGTGAGAAGCAATGAAAGAAAGTAAAAATTGACAAATGACTGCAAGCATTGCAACAAGATGAACAAAAGTTGAGTTAGATGATTTTGTGGTGTAAAATGAAGATCAATTTGTGAAATAGCTGAATGTAGTGTATTAGAGAGAGAGAGAGAGAGAGAGAGAGAGAGAGAGAGAGAGAGAGAGGAATGCTAAAAAGAATGCCGGTTGAGGGAATTAGAAATGAAATGATGGTCTATCACATAACAGCCACTATGAACCTCAATAGAGCAGAGTAGTCACAAGAGGATTCATGTAGCTGATCCGACCTAGTTACATTTGCAGCTTTGTTGAGCACTTTAACGGCATTAAGTTTTAAGTAGTGGTTCAAATCGCTATAGTTTATAGAATGGACATGTTCTATGCCATCAGCACTTCGTTCAAAATACACTTGAACTGAAAGAATTAATCTCAAGAAGCTACTACTAACCTTTGGTAGACATATTCTATGTCATCAGCACTTAGTTCTACCAAGAGGTTTGTATTAAGAACTTCAGTTATTCCTATTGAGAAAGAATGACTCCCTGGATTCTGCAAACAATAGAAAATGATTGACAATCCAAACAATACATAGCCTTACGAATATGACTTCTATAGTTCCTGAAACATAACTGGATGCTGGTTTATCCTTTCAAACCTGCCCTGAATGACATAAAGTGGCGACTGATTTCTACTTATTCGATTCATATCTGCCTGTCAAAAGGAAATTTTTGTCAGCACAAAACTACTATAGGGACTTCCAATGACATTCTTAATATTCAAAGACTAAAGTTCCAAACTCTTCCAGCTTGCTTTACAAGATGAAACATCTTAAAAGATTTTCCAATAGCTTTAAAAAAAGGCATCATAGAGATAAAGAATTGCTAATAAACAATCCAAACAACCAGGTGAGAAACTAGTAGATTACAAAACCTGGACTAGGGATAAAACTAAATCAGTTATTCAATGATTTTTATGTGTCATGTGGGTAAAAACACAAGGAAACATAAATATTTGCACCATTAAGGATGAAATTGATGTGAATGTCCTCCAAGCAGCATTAAAGAAAAAGGTCCACTAAATTAAGGTATTGGCACAGTTGTGAGATAACATGAAAAATAAAACCTATGGTGCAAGAGGCACTGCTATAAATGTGAATCACATATGCAATTAACATAGGTACGAACTTAATTAAATATCCTTTAAACATGGAAGGCGAGGAGGAAAGCTTGGAGTCTAAGTTATTAGCCAATTTAAGTTACTAACCTCCCAGAAGTTCCACAACTGATTATGCAAGCAACTCCAAAAAGGTGAAGAGCAGAAATCTGGCTGCCCATTGAAAGCCTCATAGCCCACGCCCATTTTGTTACATTCAAGACCATCTAAGGTAAACCTAACTCTCTCAAGCAGCATCCACATAGAAAAGTTCATTCCCAAATTTTGTGGTTGACCTGGACCACCCTTTGACATTAAAAAAGAGGATACCCTTAGCAACATGAAGGCACCAAAAATCGAATAATAGCAGTGACAAATGAAATCTAACCCTCACTAACAAAATGACAAAAATCTCAGCAGGAAACAAAGGAACACTTCTAGTTGTTTATCAACTATACTATGCAGATTGTTGTGACCAAGAACCCAGAGCCAAGACCTCCGGTGGAATTGAACCAAGATGGATGACGTGAAGTGAAGGTGATTATTAAGATCAGGTGTCTGCCTAGTAAGTGTGAGCTTTAGACATACAAATTGCAACTTGTTTTACAAAGCCGTGTTGGTGCACCCAAAGAAGACTGCGGAGTCGGAGTCTTGCTAGCGGTATTAGAACTAGCACCAACTGGAAATGTAGGGTGTTGTTGGAGGTTTTTCAAAATAAAAGGTGCGGGAGGTTATTTGTGAAAAGGTGCGACACCTTTTCACATGGGGTATGACTTTACGTGAATAGTTATAACACCAATTCACTTAGGGTGTGACTATTAGAATGGGGTGTGATTGTTAGGAAGGGATGTGATACATGGGGGTGCCTCCAA
The DNA here is from genome assembly GCA_014282245.1 of Rhododendron simsii. Taxonomy (NCBI): domain Eukaryota; kingdom Viridiplantae; phylum Streptophyta; class Magnoliopsida; order Ericales; family Ericaceae; genus Rhododendron; species Rhododendron simsii. Next base: position 10,193,584 of record CM024959.1, on the reverse strand, counting down.
GAGGCATGACCCTTCCTAATTAATTATTTTCTTGAAAGGGTGCCTACGAAAAGGCATGATCCTTTCTATTGATTAATTGTCTTCAAAAGACATACCCTTTCTAATGTGTGTTTACAAAAGACACAACCTTTCACGTAAGGGTGCCTATAAGTCTATAAATAGGCCAGTGGTTAAGTCATTCGATACACCAAAAAATATCCAGAAACTCTCCCTCTCGCTGTCTCGTTATTTTATATGCTGTTATTCCGTTATTCTGCAGAAACGGAATTAACAGTCCTTGGTTCAATTGATTCTCTTTGGCTCGATATTCTGTCTGTCCTTCGTTTGTGCGGACGCAGGCAGAAGATTCGCTGTAACCCGGTGCACACCATTTGGTGGGGGCGAATACTGTTTTCGGAAAGCGACGACGTAACGTGACTCGAAGTGGTTTCCATCAGTTTGTTCAAGTTTCAGAAGGCTCCAGATTTAGAAGGTTCCAACTTTTGCACCAACAGGTGTGTCCCACAAGGAGATCAAATGTAGAGACATGTTTAGAGGTTCAAATGGGGACAAGTTAGGACAGACTCCATATCCATATCGTGATGTGCTTGGGTGGGTCGTGTAGGGCATGAGCTTAAGAGTTTGACGTGTTTAAGTGGTTCCAACCAGGTCCTTTGAAGGGGTGGACATTGGTGAGTCAGATCCTAGAGCCAAGACTTAATCAGGAATATTGCCCAAATGGAGGGGGTGAGTTAGGTGATCACCATGTCCATGAACCAAATCCACACAGCCCTGTAACTGAAAGTTCAGGTGCCTCGTACAATATTGTACGAGGTGGGGTAGTCATGTTCTGCAAACTCTATTAATTTGTGGACTCTATAGCGGCTATCTGTTCTCCTACTAAAACAACTGCATCTTGTTTGCATCTAAACTATGTAGCATAAAGTGGTAGACTAACCTAGTCCACTTGTCAATATGGTATGCAATCCTCTTGCCACAAGGATCTTCTTAACTAATCTATCAATATCCTATAGGAATGTATGTGAACCCCTAAAGCCTCCAAACTTTCAATCCTACCTAGATTTTCCATTTTCTTTAAAAAAAAGAACCCCACGTTCACCTGTATTCCTAAATTTTTCATTTTCTTTAAAAAAAAAAAAACCCCACATTCACCTCACCTGTCTCCTAATAACTCCCACGCCCTCCCTCCTTTCCTCCTTTCCAGCATGCCATGTCAACCCCCAGTCCCCACGTCGTACTCAGCCAAATGTAGTGAGCCCCCACAAACCTCCAAACCTTCATTCCTAATTTTCTAAATTTAAAATTTTGAAAAACAGACAAAAAAAAAAACCACGTCCAAAAGCGTTCACAGGCTAATTTTAAAAAAAAAACATAAAAAACCCCACGTCCGCCCAAAAGCATTCACAGACTTTGCTAATTCAATTAAAATAAAAAAAAACCACTTACCCATGTTCACAGACTACAAACTACAAACGAATTTAAAAAAAAAAACTGCCCACGTTCACAAGTCACCATTCTCCCCACTTTTCCTACGTTCACAGCCACCCACGTTCACATACTACAAACTACAAACGAATTTCCTGATTTCCTGACTTCTCCCACTTTTAAACCTTTCTCATGCAACTCCTCCCCACTTTTTCTCTGCAACTCCTCCTCACTTTGTCTCTTCTTCTACTCTTTTAACTCTTACCATTTCCGTACATGTAAAAAGCTTCCATCTATTTCTATGAAGCCAAAAGGGGAAGATCAACATACAATTGCGGACAAAGTAAGTCCATCACCACATCTTCGTCATGTATCTTCACTGTTTTGTCACATTCCCTTTCCTAATTAATGATGTTTTGATTTTTTTGTTTTCCAAATTTTGAAAGCAAGAGGTTATGTTTACCGACTACAATAACAACACCGAATTGTGTCATTGGTCAATCTGTTAGAACATTTGGTTACTACCAGTAATTGTACGCTAGAACTGGTTAGTAAAAAAAAACATTTGGTTTGCTTACCTTGCTGGGTGAAACTTTTAAACAAATAGTGTTTTAGATCAGAATGAGTTTTTACAATTGACTATCTTTTTCGGGTTCGACATAATGCTTCTCTCATCCTTTGTGTACGACATCATTTGGCAGGTTTAGAGTCTTGACAATTGAAAGTGATTCGGATCTCACAAGGCTCAGTTCTCCTAATCAACAGGTATGATTTTCTCTCGGCTAATTCTATTTTTGTTTGCTGCAAAAGTTCTCTAAAAAATGTCTGCTATAGCTGTTGCAACTCGCAATTGAGATGAGCCATTATAAATGTATTTGAGCCTTACAAACCTCCAAACCCCTATTCCTAACTAACGTTCATGCCCGTTTAACCCGTTCTAGCATTGTGCACGTTCAAACCTACTTTTATTAATTGTCCCGTGCATCGAACGGGCACAATGCTAGAACGGGTTAATTTTGCCCGTGCATCGAACGGGCATGAACGCTAGTATTATATAAGGAAATGGCGGATGGAAGGCTAGCATCAGATTTCAAATTGGTTCTCCAGACAAGAAAATTTGCTATTTGCCAGATATGATGCGTTCAAACCAGCACTTGAAGCATACCAGTCAAACTTTGATCACCAAAGCAAACATACCTGCCTTGGAATAACAAGGTAGTGCTCCTCAAATGAAGGAATACTTGTGTATCCAACATAATCCCCAACAAGATTTGCGCGTAGAAAATTATCATTGGATGTGACTGTTCTATTCTCAGGGCCCACAATCACGTCCTATAAGCAAAAGGAAACAAAGAATTTCCGATTAACTTTTGTAAAGGATATTGTAAAATGTAGGGTGATCAATATCTAACACAAAAAGACACACACACACACACATCTATATAATATAACAGCTCAGTATTTGAATCCTATGTACATAAATCTAACGGTCTAAACTTATCCCTCATAAATCCTACGGCTGAGAAGAGTCCGAGGGCTGGAAAATCATATTTTTAATCTTCTCTAACTTTTCCTATTCCAACTCTTTTTTGTTATGGAAACATAGAAAGCAATAAAATTTTATTGTAAAAAAAAGGAGCCGGATTTTGAAAAGGAAAGTAATTTTTGAAACCGTAGCACTCTCTCTCTCCGAAGCAAAGCGAAATCTTCTTTAACTTTTCCTATCCCAACTCTCTTTTGTTATGGAAAGATACAACAACAACATCAACAGAACCCATGTAGCACTCTCTCTCTCCGAAGCAAAGCGAAATCTTCTTTAACTTTTCCTATCCCAACTCTCTTTTGTTATGGAAAGATACTACAACAACATCAACAGAACCCATGTAGTCCCCAATCATTCGGGGTATGGGAGGGGAAGATTGAAGACAGACCTAATCTTTGGCAATATGCACAAAATGGCTACTCTCAGAATACCACTGAAACAGTGGCCCCCCTTACCTGTTTTGCTGCGAAACCATGCCCCAAATAAAAGCCAAATGGCATTAGAGAGGGCAGGCTTAAAGAGTAAAGACCCAATTCAATTTCTGTGCACATTACTATGCTTCCTTCATTGATAGTCCAGAGGATCGGTATACACACAGAAAGATAGAAAGTAATAAAATTTCATGTACAAAATTAGTGCAAGGCAAATCGTAAACTAAACAAAAGGGTAAGAAATTTTTTGTTTATCGGTTGATCAATTTTAATTTTTGTGGTGTGTGTTTTTTTTTGTAAACTAAACAAAAGGGTAAGAACAATCCTAATTCAAGAAAAAATCTTCTTGTATAAATCATTTTCGTTGGCAGGGGTGGTCGATAGTTTCGCAATTCATTTTAGTTGTGTTCAAAACGTGTTGGCACGGGCAAACTCTAGTGTACGCCCACGCGCGCACGCGCACGCACACACACACACACACACACACACACACATATATATATATATATATATATATATGTGCGTTACAGACATTTGGGAATTGCTTAGGTTACAAATGTTACCTTAAATACATGTATCTCTCTAAATCTAGCACTTTATAATAATAGTGCTGCAAAATTAAGATTTTTGGTATTCGCTATAATTGAACATGCTACTTTTTTTGTTTCTTTCCAAAAATGTGTAAACAAGAATTAAGATTATCGTAGTATGATTGAACTTAAAATCCCATGCATCACATGGATCACAGATAGTGAAGATAAATGTCGAAGCAACAATCACTGGTTAAGATTAGTACGATATACTTATCAAAAAAAAAAAAAGATTAGAACGATATCATTCAAACTCAAGGTATGCCAGGTCATATATCCTTGTAAAGTTAAACCATGTTAGCAGATTACATATTTCAAACAACATAAAACACATTACAGAAGAAACTGAATGCGGGCCAGATGAAGGGCAGTGCACTTTTGTTTCATGATTTGGTAGCTAATTGGAACTTGGAAGTGAATTACAAACCACACTGTGACTTTATTGTGAAGATGTGGACAAGTTCAGCTGATGAATAACATATCAGCAGGGGGAGAGGGTCAAGAAGTGAATAAGGCTACTTGAGTTCCATCATTGAATGACAGGACATACACACTGGAAATGCGGGTTCCAGTCCAATATGATAAGTATTAAACTAAATGATAAAAGCCTGTTGCGATCTAGAGAAGGCCTTTCTTGATATCATGCCTAAGGCCTTCGATTTTCCTAATACTGACTTACACAAGCATAAACTGTCGACTCAAACATTAGAATGATATCTTGCATCGTGAAGGAGAAGTTATGCAAAATGAGGTCAAATAGTAGAATGATATCTCAATGGAAAATGACATATGTAGATATAGCACAAATTATTCCAAAAAGTACAGACCATTAGTTTAGATTCTGTCTTCACCTCGATCCGAATGCTAAATCCCACTGATCGCTGTCCAATACCGAAAACATGGAACCTAAGTGGATCAGAGAAAATTAGTCATGGCATCAAGAAAGGACATCAGATTATTGAAATAGAAATCATTAGTGAGGGAGACAAAGTAATGATAGATCTCAGATGAAATAAATCATCATAGTAAGAATTTCCATCAGTTGATACAAAAAAATGATAGACTAGTAGACTATACCTGATCCACTGTACTAGTTTATCAGTTGGAATTTTCATAGACTTAGTAGATCAGCCTACCAAAAGAAAACTACTGAAACATAGTATGCAGGCCATACCAATCACCTGGGAATCGGAGACAGTGTGCAGTGTTGGCCTTCCCCTTCAACATCTTGTCAACTAGTTAGAAACATTTGCCATAGTACTATAAGATGATTCCTTCAAGTATAACATGAGAGAAACTGCTAAATGATGAAAAATGATGGCACTTACAAAAGTTTCCACACGATGATGGAACCCTGCGCTGGTCCCCACAAGGACAACAGGTTGGCTTGTAGAAAAGAAGAGAAAATACACAGAAAAGTTTCAGTTACATTGTGTACTAATAAGAAGAACGGCATTAAGTAAAAACAAAAATCTCAAACATCATCCTTTTCAGCATGTGAGAATGGTAGAGAGCAAGGCACACATCTTAGAGAGTTTAAGGCAAATATCTTACCTCAGTGTGCTCGACAATGTGACCATCTTCGTCTCGCAACCTGACATAAATTTGTGAATCCACCAAGTAAAATTCATGGCTTACAGAAGAAAAGATTCTATGTCCATGAGCTCAAAATGCTAAAACCAAGATGCTAAATAAAGGTCATTCGAATCATTCTCCAATGCTGGTCCTGATTATTTAATTTGTTGGGAGGGGTAAACTGTTTTGGTTTTCCCGCACCCATGCCCCCATCGATTGGGGATTACATGGGTACTGTTATTGTTAGTCAAGGGTAACCTGTATACAGGCATAGACAGAAACAGAAATGCTACCTTAACCCAACAAAGTAATGTCTGGAATTGCATTCCCAAGCAAACTTCTCAAACAAAATCACAGAACAAACTAGACATCTCTAAACGTGTCAAACTCCAGTGAGAACATCAAAACTACCATTAGGTTGGATTGAATACATATTGCTAAGAGAATCATGCCTGGTTATGGCAGCATGTCTCAATTTGTTAGTAGTCAATCAACTAGGTTGACAATAAAATATTATGACCAGATGTGAACAAGGAACACCAAATCTCATTCGTTGATCCAAAAAGCAGAGAAACAAGGAACATGTATAGAGAGAGTGAGAGAGAAGGCTGGAACGAGAACCAAGTTTATTCAATCCAAATAATATTGCCCAAGGACTACAACCAAGTACTTATAGCAATCTATTATGAAATAAAGTAATTGACAATGTTACTGCTGGAGTTGGGTAGGAACCCATAAACCACGGGTGTCACTCATAATTTCACATAAAACTAACACTGAGAAACAAAGGAATGGATAAACCAGCCGAAAAAGATGTTACCTCTCGCATTTCTGCACAACATCTGCCCCGGCATCTGGCTCGCATTTGCGCGTTTGAACGTAGAACTCCTCAGGTTTATACGCAACATCCTATGAAGTATTTTTCAGAAATAAACATCACACTGAATGGTAACACTACTCAAAAGGGATTAACAACTATAAACATAAAAAAAAGAATCAAAGAAACAAGGGACTTCGAAGTGCATGCATAAATGCATTACCATATTGCCAGGCATTGGCAAGTTTATCACTCAATAAAGTCCACAAGATATTGATCATAAGCACCATCTCTGATAGCAATTATACAACAAAAAAATCTAATTTACTCCATTAATTAATCAATTGACCCTGCAGATCCAACAAACTAGTTAATTAATCACTATCATTTCGACAAGGATGTTAATTTCTGCAATAAGATCACAACTTTGGACCAACCCCTGCAACCACACACAAGCAACAAATAGCAAATAATCCAAGGTGTTGCCAGCAGGAGTTGAAGACAAGACCTCCGGTTTCGCGGTTAATCCAGATGACAATCTTAAACCACCAGGCTACCCTATGGGTTCTAATTTTTCTTTTCTACATTAAGAAATGCCAAATTATTTAGTGCCCTTGGGTTACCGCCATGTGGTGCCCCAGGTCCATCCTCCACCAACAAACATCGATGTTGAGCCCAAGACAAACGGTATCAACCCACGCCAATGTGTTGTGGAGATGGAGAACCTGGGGCACCACCATGACAAACCATGTACTCATTCTGTCCTAAAATGCTTGTCCATTTCGCGAAAGAAGAACTTGAAAATCATGCATTTCTTTCCAGCAAAAATTCACACATCTAAGTTCTTGATTTGCCGTATTTGCGAACCAGACAAACATTTTTATTTCTAGTAAATTGTTAAAAGGTTTTCGAATTTTTCTTGAAACAAATATCGTATTTGTAAGTTCTTGATTTGCGGACCGGACAAGCATTTGAAAATGGAGGTAGTAACAGATTAATTCCCCGACCAATAATGAAAAAAACAGAAGATACTAGGCAAGGCCGGCCCAACCCCAAGGCCCAAGAGGCCTCGGCCTCGGGCATTCAAAAAAGTCCAATTTTTAGGGACACTCCAATATTTTTACTATTTGGGTTTGAGTATGACTCTTTTTAAGCCCAATAGAATGAAAAAAAAATGCCCAATTAGAGGTAATAAGTTAGTCCAACCCACCATTCCATAAGCTCAAGTGCCCAACCCACTAAATCCCCAAATTTCCCCCAAATCGGCGAATGACACCTCTCAAAAATCGTTTCCCCCCAAACCCACCCAAAAACTTGACGATCTCGTATTTCGTGTTCATATATAATGATTAGTAGAACTTTATATTGGTTTAGCTTTCTTATATTGTGATTGTTGCTGTAAAAATTGTTAAATATTAACTCTTTGAGGATACTTTTTTTATTAGGCCTTGGGCACTAAAAATCCTTGGAGCTGGCCCTGATACTAGGAAAAAATTTTTTATTAGCCTTGGGCACTAAAAACCCTTGGGCTGGCCCTGATACTAGGAAACGAGCCCTACAACAACAATAACAACACAACTCATGTAGTCTCCAATCATTGGGGGTATGGGCGAGGAAACGAGCCTTAGTTACCAAAAAAAAAAAAACTGTTCGAACATACTCGTATGTACGTCAACTGGTACAACGCATAGGCGGCGGTTTTGTTAACCGTGATCACCGGCGGAATCCGCGGCGTTCGCATGTTGGTGCTCGAATTCTCCTCCACCTCCACTATTTCCGCCACTATCGAGGCTTCTCCCCCACTCTGAACAACCAATTAAACTGTAAAATCAAATAGATGTAGAGAGAGAGAGAGAGAGAGAGAGAGAGAGAAGGAGAGAGTGATAGTAAAATGCTCACTGATTCACCGGGGACGGCCATGTTGAGGACGATTTTGGTGGAGCAATTGAGGGTGGCGGAGTCGGAAACCTTTTCACATTTCTCAAGTTTGGATTTGGAGAGGATTTGGGTGCCGGAGACGGAGTGGTGAGGAGAGAGAAAGAGGGAGAAGACAATGAAGAGAATCATGGTCGGCTTGGGAGTTCCCCTTTTGTTTTCGACAGAAGCGCTTTGAGTGGTAGTGGGGCGAATTTGTACATGAGAGAGAGAGAGAGAGAGAGAGAGAGAGAGAGAGAGGAGTGTAACCGCTTTCGACGGTTAGATTTGCGAATATTTGGCTCCCTCCAAGTTTGATGCATTTCGAATTTTATTTCTTTCCCTTTTTTTGGTTAATTATCAACTAATTATTTACTAGTAAGACAGGTACTCTAAGCGGAATGCAATTTTGTTCACCTTTTTTAAAAGGGGTGAACAAAACTCAACTGTAGTACACTTTTTATAAATATGACATCACTTTATAGAAGGATTCACGTACTTTGTAGAAGGTGAACAAAACCCAACTCTTCCAAGTGGCATTACACTTACTATCGGGAAAGAAATAATCTCTCGTCCCATTTTGGATGTCCATTTTTGTTATTCGTGTCGTTCTTTAAATGCTTATATCTTCTCATCTACAATATTTTTCATAATTTTAAAAACTTTTTATCATAGACCTAATCGAGAACTATCAAACAAGTTGCATATTACATATTTTTGGAGATTTATATTGAAAGATATAAGCGATTGAAAACTGACACGAATAACGAAGAAGGAGAAAGAAAATGGGATGAAGGTTATTCATTATTTTTGGTAAAAAGTTAATCATTGAGGGGGTGTTTCCAGTAGTGAAAATTTTGTAGATTTTTATTTGTGGTTGAAACGTTATTAGGTGTTTCCAGTAATAAATAAGTTGTTGAAAAATATCAAATTATTTTTGGTAGTAAATATCTTTTTGATGGGTTTATGAGTAGAGCCACTGTAGCAAAAAAATTGTTGACAACTTTTTTGTTAGTAAAAACGAAATAATAAAATGCTGAAACTTTTTTGTTAGTGAAAGCGAGATGGTAAAATGCGTTTAAGTTTTTAGCCTTTTTTTTTTTAGTAGAAACACCCCCTGAAGCGTACAAGGGTGGCCCATTCCAATTGGTACCATTTACAAACTTTGAGGCTCCATTTGTTTCGATGTAAAATGTTTTACGATGTAAAATATTTTTTAGAAAACTAACTTCAAATTTTTTATTTCTGATTTTGGGTTGGCAATTGAAAATATTTTTAGAAATCAACAAAATATTGTGGAGAGGGGAGGGGGGTGTTTAAACGATAGAGAGATCTAAGAATATTGGAATTAAATGTGGGTCATGACTGACGATCGAGGAAATTAAACGGTGAGAATTGCAGTAGAAGGGTATTGGGTTCATTTCAGAAAATAACTTACGGAAGATTTAAGAGTAAGTCATGTAAAATATTTCTTAATTTTTTACACAACCAAACACTATAAAATAGGTAAAACATTTTATTGAAAAATATTTTACGCTCAAACAAACGGAGTGCAGTAGTTTTTACATTCTCTATCACCTCAAATTTTAGCTCTATTGAATGTATTTTTACTTTTGATCTGAATTTTTTTTTATTCTTTGTATTTCTCTCCTCAAGATGGATTAGGAAGAAAAAAGATTAACAGAAACTTAGCAAAAATCAGAAACACACAAAAATAAGCTTTAAACAGTAATTACTTTTAGAGTATTGAACCACTAACTTTGGTGTTATCTATCTTCAACCTCATTTACTCATACAGTAATTTCTTTACTTTTGAAAAAAGTAAGACCATAATCATGGATAAACGAGGTGATCATCGAGAATAATTGAAATGGTAAAGACCCAAATGTTGATTGCGATTCTGCGAACAAGTATCTCTCTGGTCGTTAAAAATTGTGATCGCATTAATCCACGATTTAAATAATATTACTCCATATCACTTTTTTGGTCGTTGAAGTAAAACCCGAAGCGATGGGGTTTAGACCTTCGCATCCATTTTGTTGTTCTCAAGTTATCACTTCATCCAGAAGGCAATGAAACAAAAATAGTTGGTCAACTTCTAAATATAGTTCAAGTAATTAAAATTACGCCACAAATCCTCAAACGGTTTCGTGGTGTAGTTGGTTATCACGTCAGTCTAACACACTGAAGGTCTCCGGTTCAAACCCGGGCGAAGCCACATTATTTTCTTCGTTGCCTTTTACTTGTTTTGCATGTTATTTTTAATGGCTTTATATCTCTTGATGTATATTATGGTTTATGTTTTTTTTAAAATTATTGTCTTATAGAAGTAATTGAAATCTATTAAACAAGATTTATATTACCAATTTTTAACAATATACATTGAGATGTATCAATAGAAAATAACACACAGAACTATAGTGGACATTCAAAAAGGGACAAGGAGAGTAAGTATTTTCTTTCCAGTTTTGGCAAAACAATAATTCTAAAACCACACCTTTACACCCACATTCATGATCTCATGTAAATGTGAGTGTGTATGTGTATGTGTGTTCGGGTGTAGTGCTAAGCGCTAGCAAAGTTGTTTTGAAAAATGAGAACTTCCCAGAAAATTGAAACTATTGGCCTCAATTTTTTAACAAAGCACACAAAAATCAACTGTGATACTCCCCTGTCTCAATTTAAAGGCTCCCTATGGGAGATCGTATAACTATGAACTCAAAAAATAAATTACTTTAGGGATTAATTTTTAACTTTGTTTGCATTGTTCAAAAGATCTCGATGAGTACTTTAAAATGGTGCAAAAAAGTTCCAAAATTTTTTATGAAAAATGCGATTTTTTTTAAAGTCAAAATGACAAGACTTTACGTAAAGAGCATTTAAAATGGGACGGAGGGAGTACTATTTACGTTCTCGAGCCAACAGCTCGTAAAATTACCACTTTAGGCCCCTAATTCGAAACAAGTGTAATGACTTGTGTATGAAAGTTTTTTCTCACAAATATTTTTAACTATATGCCGATTTGAAAAAGTTCACTTTAAGCGCGTAAATCGGCTCCATACGTTCTCAGACCACATGGCAATAATAACAAAGTCTAAGAATACACCTTTAAAATGCAACTGTGTCCGGAATTGTTAGATGTACGTGGATTCATAGGCATTAACAGCTTCGGACACAATTGTGTCGGGAGTTGTGTTTCAAAAGGTGTGTTTGTAGCATTGCTTGCAATAACAGCTACAACAAAATCGCATCTTTAATCGGAAATTAGTGTACATAATGGGAAGAGATCCCGTGTTATATTTTTACAAACAAGACTTCCTAGACTGTCTTCCACACAACAGAAGAAGAAAATAGACTGCACAAGCGGAAGCATACAAAATGGAATAAACAAATGTCCAATAGTCCCAGTAACGGAAAAAGAATCCGAGCACGAGGCAACCGCGACGAACGGAAGCAAGAACTGGTGAGAATTGTTTGATCAGTTACTATTACAGTTCCATCTTGATGTGGGCACACAGCTGAGGTAGTGGCACCAGCTGCAATGATTATTTGGATTATCCCCTCGAAATAGCAGTACCAGTCCCGCCGTGATTCTGCAATTGTCAACATGAAAAAGAACGGGAAATTAGGTATTTTTTGCCACAGGAGCAATAATGTGCTTATCTGTGAATCTCATTAACAAAACGACAGAATGAGAATGAGGAAATCTAGAAGAAAGCTCTTGCACCATGCAGCATAGCAGAAAGGAAAATGGAGAAAATGATGAGATGTTCGCATAATGCTATCGAAACAATGTATTTTTCTTGATTCTAACAAGGCATCGAACAGTCTTGTGTTTTCTTTTCTAATACCGATTTGACATTATTATGCGTGCATCATAAACTTTCATTAGGGAAACACTCTTAAGAACGACAAAAGTGCTGATAGGAAAAAGACGGATGTGGTGCCCACACAAGCAATAACCAAAATTCCAGAAAGCTTAGGATTTAAGGAGAATAATTATTACCCAGCAATCAGCAAAACCAGAGCAACTGCGCAGAATACATATTGGAGAATGGAGTGCTTGGATTTGGCACGAGCCTGAGGTGGAAGATTTTGGGACTCCATCCAACCAAACTGGGGGCGGAGTAGCAACACGAAACCAAGGAAAAAACCCGTGCAGAATCCTCCAATGTGAGCAAAGTTGTCAACGTGCGGAAGAATTCCAACTGCTAAGTTGATCACAATGATGATCACTAGGGTTAATACAGCAGCAGCCTACAAAACAAGAGAGGAGGAATCACGACATGTGATACAGAATGGCCAAATTCTTCAGTTTCAAAGCCTGAACAAAGTTTTTTCTGAACCATATAAAGAGAGTTGGGACTTGGGGCAAATAAACTGCATTGCAAAATCCAACCGCTGGGTTTCTCCTATTCTTCTGGGAAAAAGAGGAAAAGAAAAGAGTAAAATAAACACGTACAAAGCAAGCATCAACAGGAACTACCTTATTGGTATAAATAGTCCAATTAGTAAAAAGCTCTGATAGCATTGCCCCAAGAAGTCCAAATAGGGCACCTGAAGCACCAACAGAAATACTGCTTCGAAGGAAAAGGCAAGAGAGTATGCTCCCTCCGAATCCTGATAACAGGTAGATTGCCCCCACTCGAACTGCCAAATAAGAAAATTTACGTGTAAGATAAACATAAGAATAATACATAGAGTCAACTCAACAGATTACGGATTTCCGTTGTCCCCAAAAAAGTTCATCCGATTACTACAGGAATGAAGCCAATCTGGAATACGAACAATACCAGTAAATACATATTAAACTGATCTAAGAATACATGTTCTATCATCTATTAGCCGAAGAGGAAAATCAAGAACTAAACGATGAAAGCCTCATAATGGGCATGATTGTGGTACAAAGGGATGCCCAAAACATTCTTGGGGGAAAAATTAACCTCGTCTTTACTAGTTTTTAAAGAAGGAAGAATGTAAGATTAGCAGGTGAAAAGATTCCTTTCTAAAATTCAGCAAGAAAAGAACTACATCCCAATGATTTCACTTGGTCATATCTATATTGGTCTAATGGATACTGCTAAACACTCTCCTTGACACGACCATTACAAGCTCAGCAAATATTTCATTCCTACAGGACTTTCAACTCCAAAGAAAACCATCATCAACATCCATGTCTCAGCTCATAGACAAGAACAGTGGAAAAGATCAGAACAGTAGAATGAACTTTCTAACATAAAAATATGAGTTAGGGACAAGTTTAGGTTCCAGTTCCATAAACTAACATAACATACCAAATCCAAATTGCTGTTCAAGGCGAATCCCAATGAACACCAAACTCAACATGTTTGCCAACAGATGAATAACACCCGCATGCAACCAGATACAAGAGATAAGTCTCCATCCCTGATGTTCATGAACTACCTTGTTCCACTCTAGTGCTCCCAATTTTTCCAATCTGCAAAAGTAGCGGCAGACACAAAATTCAGAGATACAATTACCATTTTGATTTATTTATTGAACAGTGCATGAGAGCACCCTAAAAGCTCATTTAACCCCAGGGTTCTATGCACCCTATAAAAGCTGTCACCATAACTAATTGCAAGATTCCAAGTTCCAACAATGAGAAACATACTCGCGCCACAATCAAAAACAGCAAATCACACACGTGGTGGGAGGAACATGAAAGTGAACAAGAAAATATGCAAACTATCCCAAAAAAAATGGTAGAAGCATGATAAAATCTGCTCCTCCGTTTTTCTCTATTGAAGGCATTATTAATATATATTTCTTTCAGCCGAATCTCCAATTCGTTTCTATAAGCATGTCTAAATTATGCTTAAAAACATGAAGTTTCAAAACTATGAGCCCTAAGGCCCTAACTCATTGATCAAATACAAATCAATTCATATTTCATACAATGAAAACTTGGGCATAAAAACTTAATGAAAACTAAAGAACCACTAAATTTTCATCATACATCATGCTTATTCTTGGTGAGAACTCCCAAAGGATGAACCAAGACCTAGATCAGTCAGAAAAAAAGGGGGGGAAATTGACATTGTAGCATACTAGGAAAAAAAACAGATGACTCCCACACCTCACAATGAACATCAATAACCAAAGCAAACTAAATATCAATGCACTGGGAAACCACAAAAGAAAGAAAGTTCCACATAAACACCGTGACATTGCAAAGATTTAGATGGTAAATCAAAAGATCATACAACCCAATTCAAGAAATGGATCAAACCCAAACCAGATTGAATGTAAACGACAACAAGTTTTTTTTAAATTTTTTCAGAAGTACCAAATTTATTGAGAAGTCATCAAGGTATGCCACACATGAACAATTGGAAGAGACAATACCGAAAGAGACCAAACAATATGAACAGAGCCAGTACACCTCTCAAATGACAAAAATATCTAACATTCAGGGTTAGTTTACAATCCTCTACTTCCAACTAAACGGGGGTGGCTCCAGAATTTCAGTTCTAACGGTGACAAAAAAGCAAAGAATTTTTTTTGTATAGAAAGTTCGATATAAAATAAACTTTTTTATTCTCGTTGAGAATTTATTGGGCCTAATTTATTTCATTTTGTTGAGCTAGATTATCTACTTATTCACAAACTTAAGTGAATTCTCATTTACTCTGGCCACACAGCGCCGACGACAATATTGAAGAAAGATCATATTAGGAGATGGGTAAATCAAAAAGTCACCCAACTCAAATCACTCAATCAAACCCACACCCGAACCTATAAACAACAACAAACCAACAACAGCTTTACGAGGTGGGTGTAAAAAGAAAAGAAACATTACGTAGAAGAAGAGGGCCCAAAAAGAGGGTTCTCCCTCAAGGGCTCGAACGAGAGCCGGCCGAGGAATCTGGCAACGCAACGCCCGTCAAAACCCAGGTTGTTTTTGGGGCAGTTGTTGACGATCATAACCACGATGAACATGGCCACGTTGGCGACCACAATCATGGGGACCAGCCATGAAGTCCAGAGGGTCTCCTGGGGCTCCACGTAGTACGGGGGCGAGAAGTAGCCGCCTTGCTGTTGCCTCTTGGCACCTCTCTCTGGATCTCCGTTGGCCATATTGGTTCTGAGGAGGTGGGAGGTTGATCTGTCTGACATTCGATTGAGGTTTAAGGGTTGTGGGTGCGGAATGTAATGGGGTGGGGGGAGGAAGGTTGAGGAGTGGCTTGGAAGGAAGTTGGTTAAGAGAGAGACAGAGAGAGAGAGAGAGACAGAGAGATTCAACTTGCTGAAATCATGGACACGGAAACACAGATGGCAAGTAGTAGTATTTATTTTCAGTTTGCTTTCGTCTGCGTTTAATTTTAGGTGGGTTTTAGGCAGTGAAAGTGAAACCGATAAACCATTGCCTGGAAGGAAGAAAAAGACTGTTTGTCTGCTTATTCATCCCCCCCTTTTTTTTTCTTTTTTTCTTTTTTCCCCTTATCTTTGACTACTTCATCCATTCTACTAATTTATTTAGTAGGAGTGGTAGTAGTAGTTTTTTTTTTTAAAATAGTTATATTTTTTGATTTCTTAAATTTAAGATTTAATGTTTTATCTAAATTTGAAAATTTTGTTTAACATAACTACGAAGACTATTTCCATCGGTCAAAGGCTATCTCCATTAGTCGAAGACTGAAACTTATGTAGATTTGAAACTTTTGTTTAAGAGAACTAACGAAGATTATTTCCATCAATGGGCCAGTGGAAGCGAGAAGTTCGGGTCATGTTTTGCCACAGTCCTACGATAGAACTCAACGATGCTTGAATTGGGACCGATGTGACTCCTTTTGTGACTAATGTACATTGTAAAATTGCATCTGATTCTAATGCCAATCTGTAAGAAAGTCATGTTGGTGAATTTTTTTTTTTTTTTTGACGATTCTAACCCATGAACCTTGTTATCTCGTTCTTGCTCACTCTCATGGGGTGAGCCAATGCTCTTTGCTTACCTTAATTGAACATAGAGGCGAATAGCCATAATATTCGTATTGGATATAAAATATATCATCGATTAGTAAATGTGAATAATATTTTATTCACTTAAAATAGAACAAGAACAAACAAATTGGGACGAAATATACATTTACATTACATTTTTGAAGGGAGCGGGTCCCGTCCAGTTTGGTTAATAACCAGTCTCATCCAATTTGTCTTTTTTAGGCCGGAAAACGAAGGCTCAAAACATGTTTTGATAATTAATATTCGCAAAGGATATTTTTAGTATTAACAAATGTTCTCAGCATGAACTTGGCAGGTATTATTTTTCAAAACATGTCACTGGCCGTCATTTTCCCTTTTTAGGCCATGTTTTGGGCCCACAACAAAAATCGAAAGCGTTCATTTTGTAGTCCTTATGTTCGTTGGTTATCGATTGATGCTTGATAAGTGCAATCTAGTGTGATAAGTGCACTCATTTAAAGATAAATGTGTACGATCAGGCGTCGATCGGTAACTAACGAACACCGTTTTGGGCATGATCAAAGATCTTGACGAACTCTACAAATTGAACGATTTCGACTTTTGTTGTTGGCTCGAGACAGGGCCCGCGAAAGCCAAACTGGATGGAATTGGTTATTAACCAAACTGGACAGGACACACTCTCCATTTTTAACGGAGGTGGTCTCGGTTACAGAACCATTGACTACATCGTAAGACCAAACCAATACACCAAGCTAGGGAATGCCAAAAGTATTACGGTACAGATTCAAAATACGTTAAATCTGTACCAAAGCGTACAAATCTTTTTTGGGCCCGTTATGAATCTCAAAAAAAAATATCAGAGTCGCTCATGTTATTTAAAATATTTTTTTTTATGGTCGTTGCAAAAAAAAAAAGCTCAATCCAGTATCGGAAAGGTCGTTTACGAAATATCCAACTTTGCTTTAGAATTCAAGCTTGAATTCTAGAACAAAGTTGGACATTTCGCAGATGCCCTAAACGATGACGGGTTGAGCTTATTTTTTGAACGAACCGTAAGCAAAGTATTTTAAACAAAATGACCGGTTCCGATCATTTTTTTGACATACGAAATTGGCCCAAAAAGGATTTATACGTGCTGCTACATATATTATATCTGTATCAGTAGCACCTCTCGATCTGTATGTGGGTGCAATGCATCTTAGAAAAATAAATTTTTATGCTTTTACCAGACGCGTTTTAAAAATTGAATTTGGACAAACCAAGAAAAACGATTGACTTCATCAATAGAGTTCACTCAGGTCAGGTGGAAAGGAATTAGTAAAAGCCATCAGGAGAGATGACTAATTGAACCAGTAAAATGCTTTGGGTATAAAAAGCTTATAATAAGATTAAAAAAAAAGAAGTAATAATTTAAGGTATCTTAAATTTCTTTGTAGTTATTTACTCATGATAGTCGTCTCCAATGGTTTTTTTTAATTACCACTAGTGTTAGAAAATCGGTATTCGTATGTATTTATTTATATACGCCTTTTTATTTTATCGAATTCCTCCCAAGTCAATTTAAGAGACATAATAGATTTGAAAGGGTTATTTGGACAATTTTCCTATAAAATAGAACCCAAAATTGCATTATTGAGCTCACATCTCCTGCAATATAAGCAATGGTCTTCCCTATTGTACCACGCTTTCTGCGAGACCGGTTCTTATTGATTTAAGTCTAAAATAATTACTAGTATACTTGTATAATATTGTATCTTTGCCATTCACCAAATGCATAAGATAATATATTTCAAAACATTCTAAAATCGTGACCGAACAAGAGCGATTCGATTCACGAATTGTAAATGGCCGTCTTGATTTTCGATTCGGTTGACAATTTGACAACTATGGAGGTGATAGTTCCTCTATTTTTGTCACACGTTGGCACTATTTTTACTTATTTCGCCGATAAAGTGTTGGAAACCCTTTTATCAACTACGTACAAAATAGTATTACTCAAGACGCTATTTTACTATTTTCCGACATTACCTTCAATATCATGTGAACAGAATCCTGAACTAAAGCTTGTGTGTTGCGGCCGTTTTAGGGCTTCAATTTTTTTGGATTTTAAAGGCCCTTTCTACTATTTTAACCCCTTATAATGGTCTAGCAAAAGGAGCCCATTTTTGAAGTTTCGATTTAAGCCCCTGAAATGTCAGGGCCGACTCTGCATATGAACAACTAAAAAAAAGAGACAAGGGGTCCAGCAATGAACTAATACACTATATGGATGTAATGACTCAGTACATGTTTCTGAGATTCTACAACCATGATCCAAATCATTAATTTTGTAGAGTTTGCTGAGTAGGTCATCGAAATGTTTCCGAGATTCTACCACCGTGATCCAAATCATTAATTTTGTAGAGTTTGCTGAATAGGTCATCGAAAATTTTATTTCAAAAATTATTTCGATATCGTTAACCCCTTGGTCGGCTAATATTCGTTATACAAAAAGGATAGTAGTATATAATTTTAAAAGTAAATTGTAAAACAAATCTATATTATATTGACCATGTGGTTACCGATGTCTGTTCAACTTGATTTTTAATGCAATTATAGTGTTAAATGAAGTCTACACACCTTGTCCCTAGAAGTACTACCGCAGACAAACTACTGGAGTTAATTTGAATTGCTGCCAGTTCATTAAAGAAAAGCTCAAGATAACAAACTAACTAATTTTATATATACACATTGCAATATGAAACATTAGTAGTTAGTTATGGCGTTATACAAGTTTGGGAAAAACCTAACTCCTCAAGATCACAATTTCCACTTAATTTCAAATTTTAGGATATCTCATTTAATCGAGCTTCCCTAACTCCTTTGCAGCCCTATAGCAATGCAGATTTTACTACACTAACAAGAGCCCTGCTATGCCCACCGATGGTAAACTAACGGGCACACATGGTCTATTCTGGTTTTTACACGGATGATTAGAGCTATTCAATAATTTTTTTAAAACCGAATGGGCTCATGAAAAATTAGCTCAATCCAATATGTGTAAGTGCTTCATTCAATCTTTCATTTTTTCATTCAAATTTCGATCATGAAATCTGACTGAAAAAACGGAAGAATGGATCGAGCACCTAAACATATCGGATTGATTTCAGGATTGAAATTTGAATGAAAAAAATGAAAGATTGGATCAAGCAGCCATACATTTCGAATTGAGTTGATTTCTCATGGGTCTGTTAGATTTTTTTTTTTAATTATAGAATAACTCGGATCATCTCTGCAGAATTCAAAATAGACTCCACGTGCCCGTCGGTGTCTTTGGCATTACGGCACAAACTACTATGTATCAAACTTACCTTGAAAGTAGTCCCAGACAAAAAGACTTACTGTACTATTATTCAAGAATTTTCATTTGCCGACCAACGGAAAAATAGGATAATCCAGAAATTTTTCATTACTGTTCGAGTATTATTTTTCTCACACAGTTAAGACGACCCACCATTTACTTAAAAATAGGAGTAAAAGCCAATAATGGTTATGAACCCATTGACATTTTGCACCCACGGATTGGACACAACATCTTTCTGGGTGGGCATATTTTTGACAAGTTCATATTCCTTCCTTTGCCTTTCAAGTTTAAATAGAGTACTACGGAGTAGTAGAAAACAAGAAGAGGTTGGCAGTCTAGGACAGCTAAGTCGTACCTAGTTTTGCTTGAATAACTCGCATACCATGTGGTTTTAAAGATACGTGTCCAACATCATTGGTTTAAGAGAATCTTAGGGTTTTTGCTAATCTTTTTTTAAGGGGTGTGATTAGGTCCCTTAATTAATTTGGGAAATTGTACAAACAATTTGACCAATATGAGCTTTCATACCTTATTGGTCAATTTTTTAGTACAATTTGCCAATTTAATTAAGGGTCCTAATCACACACCTTGCAACAAGATTAGCAAAAAACCTAGGATTAGCAATTTGGTTTGAATGTTCTGGCCAATGGGCTCTAACCCAATTGGCATCTCCTAGACCTCCCCCATGTAGGAGGTCAGGGTTCGAGCTCCTTCATGGGTGTTTGGAATTTAGGCCTTGCATAGCCTCTAAAACCTCTTGTGGACTAATTCTCCTGGACCTCCCCATGTGGGAGGCCAGGATTTGAGCTCCATCGTGGGTGTTTGGAATTTAGACTATGCATAGCCTCTAAAATCTCTTGTCGACAACGCCCAGCTAACTCCACAATAATGGGGGGGTTGTGTGGTGGTGTAAGTATGAAAGCTCTGGACTTTTCAGATTGAAATGCTGAAAGGATAATGAATTGGGACTAAATGAAATGATACTAGAAAGCAACATTTCGCGATCAATGCCATTTGGGTCCACCTTCTTGGGCCTACGAGTGACTCAAACTCTAGTTTACTCGCCGAATTTGTCGACCGTGTCCAAATGGCATTGATCTAATAGCAACAACACCCACTCTAAGGTAGCACATCTATTTAAGTTTATTCTAATAAAAATCATTGCCATCAATGTTTTTCAAGAAAACGCGTTGTGCGTTGTTCATATCGGTATCGTTGTTCGATCGGTCTCATCATCGACATGGATGCCAAACTTGACGCACCAAACAGAATCAAACAAAAATGGAAAATGATTTTTACACTCTTTTTTGTTAAGGGCACTTCTTTTCTTTTTTCTTTTTTTTTTTGTCTTTCAATGGAAAAAACACACAAATTTCACAAAAAGACAAAAGAAAAGAAAAGAGTATCATTAACAAAAAAGGGAGTGTAAAAATCATTTTCCAACAGTAAATACGCATAGGTGAGTTAGAAGCAATTCATTTCATTTCTTCTTTTCCCAACCCTAATCTTATCCCAGATCCGAACATAACAGTAGAACAAGCAATATTTTCTACTGGTCATATGGCAAGAACTTTCCCCATGATGAATAAAAGTAGGCTTAGCAAATATTTCACAAGTCCAAGCACTCCCCAGGTAAATAAAATGCACCCCTAACAAGTTCACCGCAAGCAGCTTTGATTCTTCCATACAAAACCTACACATGAACACCAAAAGTGTATTCCCACAAACATCTCAAGCATTAGAAGGCCTACTTAGAATTTCAGAATTTAGCAGCTACGAAATTATGATGCTTTTGCGGTTTCCCGGACTAGTGCAAGCTTAGCCAGCAAGCCACACAGCTGAAGATATGAACCTACTCCATCACAGATTCTCATGTGTGCAAATCCAGTTTCCTGCATATGGTGAGAGAGAGAGAGAGAGAGAGAGAGAGAGAGAGAGAGAGATGTAACAATGAAAATACATTTGAGCAGGCAAAAACCAAAACAATATGAAAATTAGGCCCATACGATTTACATACCTTCATGAACTCCAACTTCAGATACTCAGCCATCTCATAGTTCTTGATAATCCGGAAAAGGGTTGTGATTATATCAGTGGGGGAGTAGCCCAAATCATAAAGCTGCTTTAGACCAGCACAAGAATCATCAAATTTTCCCTCTAGTACATTACGCACAATATTCTTCACAAACAACGGATGAGGCTGGTCGCAAACCTAAAAACAATAGCGAAAATAAGTAAGACATCTGAATCTTAAATGGGGGTGACAAGCACCAAATGGCGGCTACATTTTCTTGTAGTACCTTGAAAACATTTTCTTGGTTGACAAACCGGAATCCACTGTATGTAGCTTGCAAGTTATTCAATGCCTGCCTCATATCACCATCAGCAGTGAAAATAATTGCTTCAAGGCCTTCCGGAACATAAGGAACCTTCAATGGTTAAAACATGCCTCAGTCATTCCTTTTCATCATTGTTATAGCCTATAGGTAATACTGGGTAACAGATGGTAATGAAATTTAAAGCCATCATGAATTAAAATATAACTCACAAGTTGCAAGTGATTGAAAAGATGCCACTCCAGATAACACATAATCATATTTATAGTGAGGGACTTCTAGTTTACAAATGAAATGAAAGTGCAACAATGGCCTAGACATAAGTGGCTTCAACAAACCAATAATCGCACATTTTGAAAGCTATATACAGGCTGAGCCACAAACTGACAAAAGCTTGGAGGAAAAGCAGCAGCAAATCAGATGGGCCAAGATAAGCCCCACAACACCGCAACGTAGCTTTCTTGTGTGTAAGGAATTAACAACATTCCAAAGACACTTGGAAGGTTTAGAGCTTTTTATGTCATGGAAGGTTTAGAGCTTAGTGTCTTTTTCCCTGTGTTTTTTGGTTTTCATGGTGCCTGGTACTGTCTGAGACTTCGTGCCTGTGTTATTAGGAATGTACTTCCTCTAGTTTGTTGTTTGAGTATTTTTTCTTGAGTTTGTTGAAGGTGTTTGGATTCCAAGGGCGTATCATTGATCCCCTCTTCGTGGTTCATTTGGTTCTAATTAACTTATCCCCCCCACGCCAAAAAAAAAAAAAAACTCATCCAAATACACACGGGTGTTTGGCAGAGGAAGCCCAGTGTCCATGACATGGCTCATCAAAAGAAAGACGGATGAAATGAGCAGCCAACTTGGCCACATTAGTGCACGGGAATAATTGTGTAGCTTCACAAAGTGGTTTTGAATTCTAGTAGGTAATCAAATTTATTTGTCACTTCAAAATTCATTCCAAAGCTTGACAATCCTCTAATTGCTGCCCACATTCTGAGTGTGAAAAAGGAAGATAATATAGCAAGAAGCCTGAAGAAACTTTTGAAAACTGAAAATCCAATCACAAGTCTGGGTTTGATCACCAAATTTGACCTTTGCAATGTCAACATAAAAGTATGTGGACTCTCTCAGTGAACAGTATGTGGCTTGGAAGCCACCCAAAAGATGAGATGACAAAGAGGACGCAAAATCTAATAGATTGACATACCTTTTCTGCTTCAAGGACCACCATGAGACGGCTGAGAATCTCTTGATCGGATAATCTTGAAAATCTAACGAGTGCACATCTACTTTGGATAGGCTCGATAATTTTTGAGGATGTATTGCAGGCAAGAGCAAAACGTGTGGAATTGGAATATATTTCCATTGTCCTCCTCAAGGCTTGCTGAGCTCCTGATGTCATGCTAATTTGAATACAATGGCATTAGTTTACAACCCCCAACAACGTCAAGGTACAATCTTATTAAGCTCGTGAGAGTAGAAAAAATAAATTCCAAACGGAGAACTTGTTAACAGATAAAAAGTCGAGTACATTTCCTCGGATAGGACATTGTTTTCACTTTTCAGAAGTTCAGAAAAAACAGTATTTAGTTGAAGTCTCCTCTACCAAGCCAACGCAAGAGAAGTCAATACCACGAAAATTAATATAATTGCTCACCTGTCAGCTTCATCCAATATGATTACTTTGTGCCTCCCAGGGGGTAGCGTAACTTTCTTTTGGGCAAACATCTTAACTTTGTTTCTCACAACATCAATTCCCCTAAAAGAAGGAAAGTAGATGTGAGTTATATACCTGCAGATCAACCACAGAAACTACAGGAAAGCTAAAACACCACAAACGTTCATGAACAACTTATATACCTCTCATCTGATGCATTCAACTCTAAAACTCCCTCCTTAAAATTTGGTCCCAGGAGCTCATGTGCAAGAGCTAAAATACTAGTGGTTTTACCAGTTCCAGGAGGACCCTGAAAAATTACCATGAGAAGTGCACCATAGCAGCGTTTGATTTAGTAACTCGGTCTATGAAATTTGTGGGGGAAAGAACAAAATACAGACACCACATAGGTAGGCGTATATTGTTTCTTCAAAGAGATGAGAATAAAAGATTCCTACCCTTTTAGCCCTCTTGCCAGGTAATGTGCAAACAAACTGATATCTTCCCTTAACTCAGTTAAAAGTCAGATAAACAATAGCCTAAGCATTTACAAAAAAAAAAAAAACAAACAATAGCAATCCATTGGGGGTTGATTGACAGTTAAATTTTGCATCTTACCAATGGAGAAAAATTCCATCCTGCTGGGTCATCAACTCATCCCTACCATAAGGGTAACCTTAACGACTAATGTGGCATAATTATGTTATCTGACCACCTTAGATCCGCTCAACCATGTACGGTTTCAACTAATGGATAACCCCTCTTTTTAACATTCCTCTCACTTCGAAGACAACATGTTGCAGCTTGCCCATGTAGTTTCAACTCCAAAACTAGTACACAAGTAAGTCCTTTTCACTCATTTCCAATTGGTTCTAAGTTGGATTGGAATTGGGTTGCTTTAACATAGTATAAGACTTGGGCTTTGGGAGTTTTTGGGCAAGACTCCCAATTCGTTTAGTGATTGATAGATTCCCCCTTCTTGTGCGAAAAAAATTCACTCCATCAGTTAAATCCCCACGTACAAGTCAAGAGTTGCACGTGCTGGGAGCTTTATAGCTCGTCCTCATAGAAGATAATTTTTAGTTCTGAAAGTACTATATGCATCTTAGAATCCACTCATTGATTAGTTTTGCGTCAGATACTTTACCACAACAACTTTTATTCCCATCTTTTGATTGGCAAATCCATTAACAGATTACAGTAGTGCATATTACCCATCATCCCAAATGAACTTCTATTCATTCGAAGGCTCAGTTGTAAATTGTACATCGATTCAACATACTACGCTCGCCATGTGTTTGTCATCAAACAGTGGAGTGTCGAAATATTCTACAGTGTACATAAACATGTGGAAATGCGCTAATTTTCTAGTTTTTTGGCATTTTTCCCACCTCAACCATTAGATTTCGCCGTGATGAATAACTTTGAAATGGAAGTATCAAGAAGCTTCAACTAGTTGAAGACGCACTGGGGCTTTTGACAAAACAATATGTACGTCTGTTTCCCAAAAACCCTCGGACAGTAAACCCCGGAGAGATTACCAAAAAGGACAATCTTTGTACAGCATTGTAGACATTCTTCTACAATTTACGTCAATCTTATGAGCTAATCGAGCCCTAGAATAAATATTACGCGGCAATACGAAGGGGAGGGGTTTCTTACAGATAAGATGAGGTTGGGCATGTTGCCGTCGCGAGCGATGACTTGGAGCCTGGACACGGCGTCCTCGTTGCCGACGATATCGGCCACTTTGGAGGGTCTGTACTTCTCTACCCACGGTATCTCGTACGCCTGGGTCGCTGATGACGAAGAAGAAGACGCCATTGTTCTGAGCAGAAGAAGCTCGTGGGAGTGACTCGAAGAATATGGGCTCTGCGACTCTGTCTGCAGAAAAGAAAGCCCCCCTAACCTTGTACTCTTTGGGTCAATTAACACTGATTCGCTTCCCGGATCCGGATCCTCCCCGATGGACGAGACAGTCTTGATTTGGACTGTCTATCGGCAAATTCAACGGTTCGGATTTTCTCATAACTTATTTTAGCCAAATAATTTTAATGAATTTTTTTTTTCCTCATTTAAGTTTTTTTTTTTTTTTTTACATTTGTTAATTTTTCGTCAATTTTTTGTAAATTATTATTTTATCATGACGAGAGGAATTTAAAAATTAGAAAACTAATACCGAAACTTTTTTTTTAATAAAGATAAAAATAAGCCGCTTAATCCACAAAAAATCAACACAAAACTAATAAATGCGAAAAAATTTTGAATAAAGACAAAAAAAAAAAATGTTGCCTCTCATCCCTTCAAAAACTCGTAACAAATTCCGTCATGAAACCCCCGTAAAATCACGGATAAATCAAACCACCCGGGCAACCCCGAACTGCCCTCAACATAATACTAAGAAACAGCGTGCGATCAAAATGGAAGAAAATGAAGAATTGAAACAGGAAAACAGAGACAGAAATTGGGAGATTCATGTCCCTCCTACTTGCACTCGTGCATGATCCAGCAAGTGTTTGACTGCTGCTCGGACTCTTCCTTGGTAGAAAACCAAGGTTTTCTTCTTCCCCACTATGCATTTTTCTTCATGAAAGTATCTTTATCATATCCGGTTGGTTTCCAGTAACCACTGGGAGTAGTTCGGTTTGTTCTAAAACCAATATATTATCTGGGATGATCTGATTTGTCGAAAAACCCGATTCGTGTTTGGATTCTGCGAAGAACTAGAATTACCATTTACTCATCCCCTCCTTGTTTTGCCTTCCGGGCAAATTCCCGGGATCAACTTTGTTCAATTCTGCATCTCCTACTGCGGCATGGCAGTGAAAATGATGCCGTAACCCAAACTATAAGAGCATCAACTATGGATATGGTAATTTTTCACATGTTGAAGTTAAGTGTCTATAACCTACCTATGGGTTGTCAACATGATAAGGCCGAATCTGTGCTTACAACATAGCATGGTTCGATTCCCCCTAGAGGCAAACCATGATTTAAGTGGGGGGCCATGGCAGTGGATTGCTGTGTTAGTCTTTTCCGAGGTTTAGGTTGCGCAGTCCGGTCCAATAGTGGCTCGGCTGTAGGATTGTTCCTCGGTTAAAAAAAAGAAAAAGAAAAAGAGAGAAGGTAATGTGTCTATATGGCTAAATTTAGAGATTATTTGACTTAGTTAAGTTAGATAATGGACGCATGTGAAGTATTACGGGATAGCTAAAAAGTTATTTAGTTAAAATATTTTACCTCCAATTAAATGCCAGTAGCCTTTTTTCCTCTTCTTCTTTTTCTTCTTAAATCCCAACGATGATTATTATTATTATTTTTTGCCCGATCCGAGTTTTTGAGTAACAATTTTTATTTACATATATAATTTTTGTTTGATTAGTTATACGAAAATTATTTATATGGTCACATGAAATTTTTTATTCCATAATCAATTGTGTGCGCATGCGTGTCCGGCGAGTAAATTCCTTATTGTGTGCATGTGTACATTGGACCATTTTACCCTTCCCCATTCCATACTTTCGGCCGAAAAAAGATGGAGTAGAAGAAAAGAAAAAAAAAATTCCTCATCATCCTCCAATCAAAATTCGACAACACATAATCTTTTACCCATCGGTTCATCCCCTCCAAATCTCAATAACAAACCACTTTCTTTTCTTTCATTCTCAACGGCAGAGAGAGAGAGAACAACGTGTGACAGAGGGGAGTCCGGCCACCATCACCTCCTCCGGTCACCACCAACATCATCTCTCATCACCACCGGAGCCACCCACTTCTCATTCCCAGCACCGTAACACCCACCATAACCACCGCCGGGTATCTCACCGCCGGAGCCATCACCACCGTGTTCCTCCATCTCCACCGTAACCTCCACTCCTCGTCGACCCACCACCGTGCATCCACCACCACTGTACGCCACCTTCTTCAACCGGGTCCCCACTGCCGTACTAAACCATCACCACCAACCGAGCTCCACCGTCGCTCCGACTTGCCATTCAAATCTCTCCATAAACTGTTTCGCCCGACGAGAGGTAGTTCGGAACTCACCTCCCTTAGTATATTTTTATTTATAATGGGGTACTGTGAGACTGTGAGTTTTGAATCTTGTTACGTGTTTTTACGGGATAAATACAGTAAATGGTTTAGGACGGAAAAAGGAAAGAACGGGCTGTAAATCCATTGAAGCATCAGTAACATAGTTAAGCCCCTGGGATTGGAATCTGGTAATTAAAACCGTTAATGCATCAGCTAAACCCAATATTTTCCTCCTAAACTTTTGCCTTGGCCAGCGATTGATATTTCGCTAAGTTGTAAAAATGTTGGTAGAATTTGAATGGTTTTAAGTTGGATAATTGATAGGATAACCAACTAATTAATCTCAAGTTTAGTTAATAAGAGTAGATTGGTCAAGTGAAAAATGTAGCCAAATCCTATCTCCCTACGTATGTAACGCGTTTCTATAATGATTGAAGCCTTTCGGTGCGATGATTTTCTGTCCCGATGTCACCGGTCGAGTCGGTCCGTACCTCTGTTTCGTTTTTTCCATTTTTGCCAGAGTCGCTGAAGTTTTGAAATTGTTTAATTATAGTTTAGTCCCTTGTATTTAGTTAGTTGTAAGTCCACCCTAAAGAATAAGGAAATGATAATTTAAGTCTCGTAGTTAATTAGTTTTGGTTCGATCCTAGTTTTATCGTATGATTAATTTTATCGCATGATTAAATGTTGTTAGCATGATAATTATGTTTAGTTTAAACGTGGGATTGCATGATACTTTATTGAACTTGTAAAATGGACAAATAGGTTCCCGGGGTTGGTTGCAATACGTGGATTTGCACTTATTAGACGTGAAGATAGGATTAATAGAAAAGATAATAAAGTGAGAGACTGAAATTTGGATTGGATTCCGGGCTAGGAGCCCGCAGTGACGTTTTGATTAGAGATTGATTGGTGGTGGATTTGTGAATTGTTGATTTTCGAAACCCTGGGTACAGCATGGTGGTGATCGACTCTCGGATGTTTGGACAGGACATAAGGGTGGCATTGTGCTTGCGTCACAACCCGGGCTAGACAGCGCTTGTGCGTTACCGGCGAAGTTTTATCCGAACTTATGGTCACGGATGGGTTACTCGAGTACATAACTTAGGTATCTTTCATCCGGATTTGAAAAAAGGGAGTCGGACCACACCAGTGTCTTGTGCCAGAGGTTAAGGGTAGGAACGGATCTATGGATAAGATCCAGATTTTACTTATATTGTACAAGAGCATAATGCATCAATAAAACGGAAGGGTCTATTTTTGGATGGCTAGAATGTTGGCTAAAATTGGCCAATACTTTATCACTTGCTATATTTAACTCACTCTAACCTATCCAATGCATGTTAAAAATGCCTAACTACTAGCTAGAAATTTAACATCCCCTGTTGAGGCCATCTCCAATAATGAAGAGAAGTAAGCACGGAAAGAAGCACAAATCCAAAAGGACAAAAAATTAGAATTTTTCAGACATGTTCAAAAGAAAAAAAGAAAAAGGTTGATATGCTAGGGCATAAAGAATTTTTTCCGGCCTTGACACTTTTCTCGGGAGGAGTTGGATCAGATTGTTTACTCAACTTCGGGCAAGTTACTCAACTTCGGACAAGTTGCTGAAGAGTGCCTGAAAAGTTTACAAGAGTTCCTTTCCATGAACTGCCGTAACTTACTTGCTCCTCGAACGAAAGCGGAAAGCAGAAGAAGAGGAGGGATTGTTGAGAAGCAAATTAGGTCCGAAATTTGGTCAATTAATTAATTCTATTAGTCATGTCAAAAAAAAAAAATTTCTATTACAGTAGTGTTTTTGTGTGCTCCCAATAGTTTAGAATGTTAAAAAAAGTTAAGACAGATGTTAACTGTGCAAGCTCCACAAACCTCAACTATGTGGGCCCAACACATAAATGTTCTGACAAATAGTAAAAAGCTGTCGAGCAAGGCTACAGTTCCCGACCGGAAACTCCCGACCGAAATCCCGACGCCGCGCCGGGCCCGCTCCGTCCACCGGACGGCTGATCGGAGCCGAATGTATAAAAAAAATGGAGTGTTTGGATCGGCCACCTACACACATCGGATGCTGTTGATTCTCGCGCGAAACCCACTCGGTTTTTTTTTTTTTAAAATTTTTGGTAGGCTCCAATCAGCCGTCCAATGGCCGGAGCGGGCCCGGCGCGGCATCGGGATTTCGGTCGGGAATTCCCGGTTGGGATTCCTAGGCTTTCTGAAAGCTGTTCGAGAGTGTGTTGAAAAGTAAAATTATGGGACCCACTTTGATTGAATATATTTGTATTTAATTTAACACAATGCTAACTGTACTATCGAAACCCCCCCGCCTCCGAAAAGTAAACTATTAACAACTTAACCCTTGCGGCCCGTTTGGATGCGGGGAAAGAATTGGGGGTATTAGTTAGTACGGAGGGATAAAATAGTAGGGGTATTAATTAATAAGGGATGGCCCACATTGATGTGATGTTTATGGAGGGGGTATTAAATAGTACTTCGTTTGGATGAGGTATTAGAAAGGAAGATAAAATTAGGTGGATGATGTAAAAACTATTAAATGACTTTTTTGCCCTTTCACAATCTCAAATTAGATTATGCATTATATTAATTATATAATTACAAAACTCAATTGTTTTAATTATAATGAAACTATAATAATTTATTTTTCAAAATTGTTTGATGCCATTATTCCACACCATTGAATTGGGTTGGTGGGATCAAAACAGTGGGAGTAAAACCGTGGGTTCCTAGCTTCCAAAATGACTCTCTTTCTCTCTCTCTCTCTTGGGGGCTCTGATACTCCACTCTCTCACCTCAATCTTCACTGCCTCCTATTCCTCCGCCACCATCTTACAGCGCTCACCGTCAATTTTCCGGCACCACCACCGTCTCCGCGTCCCTCCATGGCAGCTGACCACCGCCAGTTTCTTCGCCAGAGCTCTACTAACTGATCGGAACTCTTTTTGGTATAATACTCTGTAAATTGAAATGGTGTCGTGCTGCAAATTACAGAGTATTAGTTAATTTGCTTGTTTAATTTGTCTGGTTATGTTTGAGTTCTGAGTTTCATTTGTGATTTGTTGGGTGGATTTGTCTCTTCTTCTTCTTCTTAAACTGAGGTTGGGGAAGGGCGGAAGAGAAGGGGTAATCTGGTCAAAGTCCAACTGGATGACCCCGGATTATCTATGGACTGGGTTCAACCCATCCATATTTTATCCCCCCTTGGGTGGATTAAATAGTCCCAGCCATAACTTATCCGGGCATTGAAATGGGCTGCCAAACGGGGGCAAACCTTGGTTTCTGTGCTTATCCGGGCTGATAAGCTTATCCCCCTTGCTATGCCCCCATCCAAACGGGCCATTGGAGATGGCCTAATTACTTACTCCTAACATAATTTCTAGTTAACCCATCCATAGTAGATGCTATAAAAGCTAAGTACGAATTCCAGTTCGAAAGATAGCCCAACTGTTAATCTATTATATATTGATGTGCTTTATTTTTCTTTTCCCCAACTGAAAGGGGTGAGTCTCTTGAACAAATGACATTTTATTGACTTTTTTTTTATATATTAAACTTCCGTTTTCTGTTATATTCAAAACAATTTTTTGAGTTAATCATTCCATTGGAAAGAGATAAATTTTTTTACTTAAAAAACCATGTTCAAAACTTTAAAAAAATATTTGTAACAGTGAGTTTTGGAGATTTATAACCTATTTTGTGATCAAAACAAACATATTATCTTTATTTCTATTTTTTTAATATTTTACTCCGATTTTACTTTGTGCTTGATTTCTTCCGGCATATGTATGCTTAATCACAGGTACTTTGACCAAAAACTTAAAACAAAATATATAGTAGTTCACAAATTATTAACAGACGCATTAAAGAATATTTTGTTGTATAAGTTACGCTATGTTAATTTGAGTTGTTCAACGTTATTTCCATATCAAACATAAGACAAATATACCAACTATATATTTAACCTAGCTACGTGATGCAATTGACATTTTCAAAAAGAAGAAAACAATTAAATTTTCGGGACACAAAACGGCCCATCCAAATTTAACATTTGGCATATGCATAAACTCATCCAACAATATCACTCGAGGACTGTCTATTATTTAAATGCGTAATTAATGACATGTTGAACAAGTCTGGAAAAATTCAAAGCAACTTCGAAAGGCAAGAAGAACGGATAATTAAATTTAAGCCGGCCGTAATCATATCACAACCATGACAAGTGCGGAAGTAAATGAAAAGGACAAACGAACCAAAGACCAGAGTCCGAAATCAAATCGCAAATCTTCGTTTCAAAGAGGATCATTATTTTAACCAATTGTTCATATTTGATTGGAGTGCTGTAATTTTAAAGAGTTCAATTTAAAAATGTCAAGCTTTCATAGACTCTTTCAAAGAAATTATAAAACACCTCCAAATTTAAGCATGGATGGGAAAAATTAGCACCTGCTCAATTCTCTTGTATGAGATTTTATGGGATGTAAAATGAGAATTAATTAAGATGGCTTTACGAAAAATTGCAAATCGTTCATTTTATATGTATCGATGCGTACTTTGACTATAGAAAAAATTAAGTTGATTGAACATCGATATCTATTCATGTGAACGATATATTTATCTTAAGAGCAATGAATAATCACTCTTTGTGTCCATCTCTTTAAAAATAAATTTGAATTTGATTAGAACTTTATTAATGTCCAATCGTTGAGATTTTTTTTCATGATTGATTTACTCGCGTAAGCTTATCAAAATGAACGATCCGAATCTTTTTACTAAATTCAGAATAAAAGTTATTTTTATCTGTACAAAAAATTATAATACGTGAGAGAATAATTTGTCGAAATACTGCATATGATGCCTCATCCCCCGATGGTTCGAATACCTTCCACACAGCACCATCCCCCGATTCCATCCCAATAATAGACACTTTTTTTTTGATAAGTCCCAATGATAGACACTTGTGCCAACTGAGAATGGCAATATTTTAAAGTGGACAAGAAATACTTCCAAAAATAAAAATGGTAAAAAATCAATGCCCACCATCTGACAGGTTACATCCGTTGAGAAACATCCGAATATAACCCAAATTTCAGCTGTCACTTCTCAGCCCAGAAATCTAAACTTATCATCCTACCTCTGTAGATGTATATAAACTCACCCTCCCCATCAATAATTTCTCATTCTCTCTCCTCTCTCTCTCTCCAATTCACCTAATCCGGCGTTCGAAGAACACGACCAACACATACGGCGAATCGACTCGGCGAGTTAGGGCTGTTCGATCAACCAGAATGTCCACGTCGACCACCCCGACCAGATCCTCGCCCGACGAGGCGCCGCTGCTGAGCCCCGACGAGGATCGCGGCAGCCGGAGCCTCCGGCGGCAGAGCATGCTGGAGGCGGCGCGGTTCCTGCGGCGGGCCGGGAGCCGGCGGCTGATGCGCGAGCCGTCGATGCTCGTGCGAGAGGTCGCGGCGGAGCAGCTGGAGGAGCGGCAGAGCGACTGGGCCTACTCCAAGCCCATCGTGTTCCTCGACATGGTTTGGAACCTGATGTTCGTCGTGGTCGCGGTGGGAGTGATGGTCCTGAGCCGCGGCGAGTCGCCGTCGATGCCGCTTAGGGTTTGGATCGTGGGGTACGCTCTCCAGTGTGTGGTCCACATGGTTTGTGTTTCCGTGGAGTACAGGAGGCGGCGTAGGCGGTCGGTTACCACGGCCGGTGCGGTGGATGGGGGGAATGGGAATCAGTACGTTTCGTTGGCTCACCTAACCGATGACAGTACAAGGTATAACTGAAAAATGCTATATGGTCTGGATTTTAGTCACATAATCTGCATGCGTGAGCGTTCACGTCTTTTAAGAATTATAATTTGTGAGAGCACTAATTGAGAGCGGGAGCGAAGGCCCTACCAAAGGATTGTATGACTAAGGATATTAGTCACAAACTGTGCGTGCGAGAGCGTGAAAGCGAAAGTGTATTTCGAGAGCAGCAGCGAAGCGACCTACTGTTGGATTGTGTGACTAAGGGCTAAATCTCAGTCACATAATGCGCATCTTTTGAAAACATACCAAAGTATTGAAATTTGTGAGGGTGAGGATTGAGATCGCGAGCAGAGGATTGAGTGCGGGAGCGGGGGTTCCTTCCGCAGGATTATGTGACTAGTAATGCTTGTTTGATTATGAATCTTGAACTTTATAAAGTGATTTAGTTTTGAAAATTTTACATTGATCTATAGTAGGACATGGTGGCTCTTGTTTATCTTAGGGGGGTTGTAGAAAACATGACTCTCAAGTTATAAATAAAGGATATGTTAATGTATTGATGTTGTCGTCTTGAAATATTTAAACCACGTTTAGATATATGCAATTTCACATAATTTAGCATATTGACATCAAGTATTTTGGACCCATAAGAATTCCGTTGTTGGTAGTTGGTCAATATGAAAACATCATTTTCTATGCACCTCACCCGTCATTCATTCATTTAATTGCTAATTTTAGGATTCTTTCATTATTGATTTCCTTGTTGAAAGAGCTCTTTCAACCATCATAGTTGTGACCTGCATGAATGGTGGTTTCACGAGCAAATGGACCTACAAAAATGCAATGTTTTCCATTGTCTCTACCAAACTTTTTTCAATTTTGTGCTTTTCATTTCTTGATCTGTGGGATCTTCCTTTTTCATTGGACCAGTGTCGAAGTTCTACATAATGGGTGAAAACTCCTCGCCAAGTTATTTCAACAGTTAATATTGGAAGAATTGTGGATCTTTTCAAGTTTAAGTGGGTCAGCTGACCCCATAATTCTATTTTCGTCCTTCCTTTTGAGAGTAGAAGCTTTGTTCTGTGCCTGTTACTTACTGTCTTTTAATTTTACAGTAGCATGGCCAAGCACTTAGAATCTGCAAATACAATGTTCTCCTTTGTCTGGTGGATCATTGGATTTTATTGGTTATCCGTGGGTGGACCATCATTGGCAAGGGAATCTCCACAACTTTACTGGTTTGTGGACTTGGTTTTCATTAACTCCGTTCTATTTGCAGCATCATGTTAATTGTTAAGTAAACCTTATGCTTAGTTATTTTGGTTTCGAAATGCAGGGTTTCCGTACTTTTCTTGGCTTTGGACGTCTTCTTCGTTGTTTTCTGTGTTGCCCTGGCATGTGTGATTGGTATTGCGGTTTGCTGCTGCCTTCCATGTCTTATTGCAGTCTTATATGCTGTGGCAGATCAGGTAGTTGTTGCACCTGTTTCCTTGTGTTTTTTATTATCTTATGGGTTGTTTTATCCTATTTGATTTTTCCTCTAGCATGGAAGAATTCTTGCTTTGGTGAACAATGTTTTCCTACTTCCTAAATACTCTCAAACTTTAGAGTCGCTAGCTCTAACCTTGTCTCGGATGTGCATTCACTATAGTGGTTAATTCAGTTAAACAAATACTTTTCATTCTGAAATTTCATGCTCCTTTCTATTTATTATGGGTATTATATTGTCTAGCAACTCAACTACGTCTGGAGGTATTTTACTTCAATTGGGTTAAATTTCATGAGTTAGCTTTTCATCTTATGGGAAGTTGAGTTACTCATACAAACAAAAGATGAAATGATAAAAGTTAAGGATGGTACGTCTATGATCCTGTCTTTTGGATAGTTGTATTTGAATACAGTTCTTAAAGGTATTTTAAAGGTATTCCACATGGTATTTGGATAGTTGTATGAGAGCAAATATGTTGGTCTTTTCCCTTTGGATTGACAATTAGCATCTTGATAATATCACGAGGAATTCACACAGATGGTAACATTTTGGTGTCGCTTAATGGACCAAGTTTTCTTGCAATTATACGCCCGAATCCCTGATCCTTTGGTTTCTGACTCTGATGTCTGCATCTGAGGAGCATAGTTACTTCTAACTTCTAAGTTCGTGGAGTCCCTAACTAGTTAACTCTAGTATCTCTTGACAAATCTTAAACATGGAATCTTGTGGATTTAGGAGGTGGATTGATAGAAAAATCCTTTGGCTTCATTTGAGGATACATCTTACCTAAGAAGTGCTACCTTCTTAGGTGTTAAAAAAAAGGATGTTGGAATACAACACTCCAGTCCTTGCCTGCCCGCCCCCCTTAGAGAGTTAAAGTGTTTCCTAATTTGGCAAGATTTTGTGTCCAAAACATGAAATATTGAAAGTGTTGAAAGCACCCATGAAAATGAAACTTCTCTGAAAGCTAAAACTGCTTGGCGGGATAGTGTCTTAGCCAAAATTAAACCTTAGAAACAGCCTATTTCAGGTTGTCTGAATCCTAAATCTAGGCCCCTGCATCAATCTGGGGTGTTAATTCTTGTGCTCCTATAGTGCATCATCCTATCTATGAGGAGACTCCCCAGAGGCTTATGTTACAATTTCCCGATAAAGAGACTGAAGTTTGAGCCTTCCTAATATGCCTATAGACAAAGGCTAATAGGAGAACAAAAATGAATGCCTATCTCACTTCTATCTCGTTAACACGTTCACGTCCGAGTCTCCTCTATGCATCAACATATTTATTTGTAGAATGAGGAACGCTGGCTGAATTAATATCTGGATAAGAATCAATGGAACCAGTTATAATAACTTCATGCAGGAAAGTTGGTTCATAGTTGTTAAAGTTTTGTAAGATATGCTATTTTGCAATTTTGAATTGGGGCATCATAGGTGGTTTGCTCATGATGCCTAAATTTATGACCTTGAACTTTGAGGAACTATGCAAGAGACAAGGAAAACTTTTTGATAGCAGGAGGTAGAAATTGTTGGATTTCAGCCTAATCAAGCTAGGTCCTGAGGCTACTACTTCTTGATATTGACATGTGAGCTAGAGATTTGAGCCATTTCCTGTTTTTTGTTTTTCCTGGTATGAATAAGGGAAAAAGAGCCTACACCCTGTACACGAAAACTGGCGTTGTGCATTTTGTGGTATTGCCCAAGGTTGCATTTTTGTGACCATACCTAGATCACAACTATTACTTGCCTTTAAAGAGTGATTCATACTATACAATGTAATATTAATTTCACAGAATCACAATTGGTCTGATTGTTGCAATTATTTGTAGGTACTCGTTAGAGCATCATGTACTCTCTCTTATTATCGGCGTTGGAGCATCATTTGCTTAACATTCTTCCTTTTTCCTCTTGCTTGCTCCTCTTTTTATCAAAACTAGGAAGGAGCATCCAGAGATGTTGTTGAGCAACTCCCAAGATACAATTTCCGGAGGGTAGGTGATACAGACAAGCTTAGTGGTGAGGTACAAGGACCTTTCGCAGGAGTAATGACAGAATCTGGCACAGATTCACCAATTGAACACCATCTTTTACACGAGGATGCTGTAAGTTCATCCAACCCCTCTCTCTTATTACTCGGCAAAAAAGGAAAAAAAAAACTGCTTTCTCTTATTAGTTTTGTTATTCTCCTCTCTTTCTCTCTCTGAAATTGATGATTATGGTAACTGCAGGAGTGTTGCATTTGCCTTTGTAATTACGATGATGGAGCTGAGCTTCGGGAACTTCCTTGTGGTCATCATTTTCATTCCTCCTGTGTAGACAAGTGGCTATACACCAATGCTACTTGTCCCCTCTGCAAGTACAACATCGTCAAGGATAAAATCCAAGGCAGCGAACAAGTGTAGAAGAAAGTTGCCTAGGATTTAGGGTTCCCACATGTGCAACTCTGCATGCTTGCTCGAAGCTCAAGGCTTTTTATCGCGGAATCTGGTGTTATTAACCGTTTCTATTCTTCTTGTTGTGGAAGTAGTTGTGATTTGTAGGGGTGGTGCGTGTATGAGCAGGAAGTGTCGAGGATTTGTCCGTTGTTGTCCTGGGCAATCCTCCGGGGGATAGGATTATGTTGCGCGTTGTTTTTCATTTCTCCCCTCTTGGTTTCTCTTATGGGGCGAGAACAATACTGTAACAACGAAAGCAAATTCCTGTATCCAAATTATCTCCGTTAGAGTCCCGAGTTTTATATAAATGTTTAATCATTACTCTGGAGAATTTATTCTCTCCTTGAGCATGAGGACTGTCTATTTGCTGCCCTTTGTTCCCTTTCCACCTATTGATCTGTAGATCATTTCAGCTGTAACATTTTCGATCGAGTTTTTGTTTTTTTTTGCTTTTATCCTCTAAACACTGCACATTTTTTCCTATTTTGTCTTTGGACTACTTTGATGAATTTATCCCCTCAACTTTCCGATTGCTTCCTATTTCATCCAATCTTTAACGGTGTTCAATATTTTGGACGAAAGACCTGTCACATGCGATTAGAACCCAAATGAAAGGGGCAAAATTGTCATCATGTACTCACTCGATCTGTTCTTCTCCTTAACATCACTATTGCCTCCGTTATTATCTCAATGTAAGAAGGATGGGAAGAAGCTTTTTTCTAGGCTTCCTTAAAGCAGCAGGAGCTTTCTTTGGCTTGGCCTCGTTCTTGGCCTTCGTCGGCACCGCTGCCGGATCTTCTGCCACTCTGGCTTAGTAGCCGCCAGATTAGTTAACATCAATACTGCCACAACTACTTCTTCATCGGACTCGTGATCGGAATCACTCTCGGCATCTCTCTCATTGTCGTCTTTGTTCGTTCCGAGAACTCTCGATCCAAGCACTGCTCTCAACTCGTAAATTTGATTGTGATTTTGGGGTATGGGATCTAACGTTTTTCAAGCTTCAACGATATGGGAAAAGATGGGGGTAATTTGTGCCTTGACCATTCCAATATATAAGATAAGACCTAGTTGGGTTAACGTCAACCATGGCTGCCATGGTGTTTTCGGAGCTTCTGAGGGCAGCCATGGTGATGATTAGACGGGGAAAATGAATTGGATTAGAAAGAGGGAAGATAGAGGAAGAGAATAGAACGAAGGCAAGTCGAATCGGATAAGAAACGAGAGAGATATGATGCGGCAAAGTTGATCCAAAAACCAGAATTCGGTGAGAGAACGAAATGGGTTTGGTTGGGGTCTTGAAAGGGGTAATTGGGAATTGCCAATTTTGTCCCTTTTATTTGGTTTCTGACAGCATGTTATAGATTTTTTGTCCAAAATATTAAACACCGTTAACGATTAAAATAAATACTAAGAAGCAATCGAAAAGTTGAGAGAACAAATTCGTCAAATTGATAGTTCAAGTAACCAAACCATATTGGAGTACTAATTGCACGTTAACCTGCCTACCGCTTTCGTGCACCGGGCGGGACGCATGATTATGGACCCAGCTCCTTTAGAAAAAGGAGAAAATCATCTTTCCGGAGTGAAGTCGTGGGAGACTTGAGACTTCATATTTGAACTTTTCAATATTACATATATATGCATATAAGTCAAGCCGCAAAACGGTGGTTATTTTATCTTTTCAAGCCCGACAATTTCGGACTCTCCACCTCGGGTCTCCCCTCCAGTTTGCATTTTGTGTGCTTATATAGCGTCCAAGTCGATAATCAAAACCGTTTATCATGTAGATTTCCTTAGATGAGTGATTACACCAAAAAATCACGTTCATCGGATCTCTATTAATACCTGATCGAAACACGTTTATTTGATAAAAATGGTGTTGGGCACACTGGATAGGAACCCGTTGGTTGCAAGGTCATATGTTCCGATCAAGTATCAATACAAATCCGATGAACGTGATTTTTGAGATGCTCACTCGTCTCGACGAGATCTACATGATGAACGGTTTCGATCGTCGACGTAGACCCTACATGAGCCCACAAAAGTGCAAAATTGGAGGGGAGACCGGAGGGAATAACTGGACGGGAGGCGAGTCCGACAATTTCGGCCTCAAAATTTTCCAAGTCCATTTCACATCACAAAAAATCACAATCTCCAAGTGGCTACCACTAACATTGCACCAAGGGGGACAAGTTCCCTTGTACTTCCGAGCTCCAACCAAGAAAAGCGAGTGGAGTCTAGTAGATAGTAGACACACACATTTTCCATGGAGTGTTTGAATCGAGCATCTACACACATCGGATGTTGTTGTTTTTGAGTGGTCCATTTGGTTTTTTTTTTTTAGAATTTTTGGACGGCTCGGATCGACCGTCCGGTGACCGGAGTGGACCCGGTGGAGCGTCGGGATCCGATCGGGATCCCTTTGGTCGGGAACTATAGACTTTCTGTTTTCGAACGGTGCTACAGTTCCTGACCCCAAAGGAATTCCAATCAGATTCTAACGCCTCTCCGGGCCCACTCCGGTCACTGGACGGTCGATTCGAGCTGTCCAAAAATTCTATAAAAAAAAAAAAACACGAGTGGGCCAACGCAAGAATCAACGGCATCTGATGTGTGTAGGTGGTTGATCCAAACACTCCATGTTCATGTATATACAAAAACATGGAGTGTTTGGATCGAACATCTTACACACATCGGATGTTGTTGACACTCGCATAAGCCCACTCATTTTTTTTATAGAATTTTTGGACAACTCGGATCGACTGTCCGGTGGCCAAAGTGGGCCCGGCGGGACATCGGAATCCGATCAAGATCCCTTTGGTCGGAACCGTAGACTTTCTGCTTTTAGTTGGGTCTATATATCAAGTCAACTCCCACTGATTCCATGAAAAAGTCCCAGCACCTTCGCAACACAACTTTAAGACACTTTCTTCTACAGAGATGCTACCCGTACAGATTTTGTGCACAGCGATTCTGCATCAATAACGTCGTGGGGTCCATTTCACGTCCCAAACAAATAGTTCGGGTTGTTCATTAAATTTTAAAACATTTTTTCCTAGGGCTCTCGCTAAAAATTAACTCAATCTGATACCTATAAATACTTGATCCAATCATCTAACTTTTTATTTAGATTTCAAGATCCTAAAAAGTTAAATGATTGGATCAAGCACCAATAGGTATTGAATTGAGCTGATTTTTCCTAAAAACCTTTGAAAAAATATTTTACATTTAATGAACGGGTCAGATCGTTTGTGTGGATCCAGATTTAGCCCCACACCGTGATCTGTGCACAATTCCGGTGCACAAAATCTGTGTGGCTACTTTCTGTTTCTTCTCTATCTTCAATTGCGTGGGTTTACGCACCAAACAAGTAACCAGAGTTCGATTTTTGGGATCAGATTGCAAGAGAATAATTTATTATAAATTTTTTGATCTCGGTATAGATGACATGCTTTTGACTGGAGCGAAGAGAGCATAAATTGAGGCCTACATAAATTGGCCTAAACACGTTTAGCCATTCAACCAAAGAGGTTGGAGTCATTGCACACACACTCCAGCCGTGTGTGCATGTGTGAACACATGGGGTGTGGGAGAAGGAAAGTGGATCGTTGCGCAATTCATATTTTAGTAAATGTAGTGTCAAATTTTGATTCAATTAAGATGATATAGGGAATCACATTTGTGACACTTACACAACTTCACAAAATTATTCTCCTTTTGTATATTAGAATAGATTGTGGGTGGAAGTGCATGCATGTTCCAATGATATACTCTCTTCGTTCCAATTTAATTGGAATTCTATTTTTATTGGATAAAAAACTAGTTACTTCCTCCGTCCTAATTTATTTGTCCAATTTAGGGAATACAATTTTTTTAGGGAACGCAATCATTGCACCTATAAATGCTCAACTTTCCAAAAATCGCCCTCCTAACTTTCTGAAAAAGAGTACTTTAGTTCAAATGGTAAGGGACAAAAATGTAATTTTGTAGTTTTTGGTCCCTTAGTCTTCCAAAGTAGACAAACATTTTGAAACAAGTAAAAGTCAAAAAGTAGACAAACAAATTGAGACAAAAAAATATATATTTAAATCGATTATAAATTTTATATCCAATATAGATCTTGTTTGATAAATCTCGATTAATTCTATAATACAATATTTTCCAAATTATATAAAACATTATAAATTACGAGACATAATTAATTTAAATATGGCACAACTCTCAAAAAGAACAATTAAATTGGGATAGAGAGAGTAATTAACATGTCAATTTAAGTAATTCAGGCTAAGTTTCTTTTGGCTTTTTTTTGAGCTTTTTCTTGTTTTGTCCGCATCTCGAAAAGAAAGGAATCTTACGTAAGTAGAAGTGCGGTTACGGATTTCCTTTTCTATCCCCATTGAATGGTACATCTCTTTCTTTTTTCGTCTAATGTACGCCAACTTGCCTTGCAATCCTCTGACGCAAGTTCTTTGGCAGGATGCATATCTCTTGAACAATAAAGTATGTGTAGGCAGCATTATTGTTTTATCTTGACTGGCCAACATCTTTGCTGGGTCAACATCTATTCTTTCATATTGATTTTCCCGTGCACACCCGGCAGAAGGGGAAAAAGAGAATGACATAAGGTTTGATTTTTTTTCTAAATTTTTAGTTTCGCATCAATTTTTTTTTACTTTTGATTTATCTTGTTGAAACGCATTGAAAAAGTAAAAAAAATTTACTTTTTTCCAAATATTTTGAGTAAGGACAACATTTTTTAGCTCAAAAAGTCGCAAAAAGTCTACTCTCGACTTTTTGAGCTTAAAATGGTCATTGATCAAAATATTTGGGTAAAAATAATTTTTTTTTACTTTTCCGAATTGAAAAGTCAAAAAAAAAAATGGCACAAAATGAACAAGCGCGAAAAAAATTTAAATAAGAACAAAATGTTAATTTTTAGAAAAAGTTAAGTGAAATGGGGATAATGACACAAAGTTCATCAACATTTTAGAATAGAAGGGTGAAAGAAACGGTCTCATTTCAATTCGTGAACACTGTTTAAGCTATGCTCTTGTTAACCTTTTTGTCTAAACTTATTTTGATAATTTTTACTTTTTGTACTAACTTTTTGTTGAGCTTTTCATTGTAATTTATAAGATTAATCATTTGTCTCAACGAGATAAATCAAAAAGTATAAAAACATGAATCAATGTTGAAAAAAAATTCACATATATAAGATGACAAAAAAGATAGCTGCTTGATATTTTATCGTCTTAAGTGATATTTT
Source organism: Rhododendron simsii (assembly GCA_014282245.1). Classification (NCBI taxonomy): domain Eukaryota; kingdom Viridiplantae; phylum Streptophyta; class Magnoliopsida; order Ericales; family Ericaceae; genus Rhododendron; species Rhododendron simsii. Next base: position 10,151,013 of record CM024959.1, on the reverse strand, counting down.
TATTTTGCTTTTGATTAAACTTTTACTTTTTAGATTCCTTCCGTCGAGATAAATAATTATTCTAAAAAAATATAAAACGAATCTAACAAAAATTTAGAAAAAACGAAGAACATACAATAACGAAAAAGGAAAAGAAGTTTACAAATAATTGGACACTTCACTTCTCTAGTACTAGTAGGCGCTAATTCGCCATATCCGTGAACAACGAAATTGGACACTTCACTCTAGTAGGCGCTACTACTAATCCAAATGATTGGAAAAATCCAAGACGTCGATTTCGTTAATCAATCCTCCTGGCCCACCTCCTGCTCTTTACAACTAACATCAACTGTCCTTGACTCAAGCCTTGGAGCACCGTCACGTAGTGTTAGAAGGTCCCCGACACATTATCACGAGGTCGCACCATTTGTAGCGAGCCCACGTCAATATGGGATGGGGTGGGGTGAGGAGAAGGCTAGAGCAGCACGTGACGACTCTTCCGGGAGCACTTACTAGTAATCTTTCCCTCGACGCGTCTCCGCCTCCGGCAACTGTCTAACCGGAATTCCAATCACCGTCTGACCCAAACCCATCTCCGGCCAGTTTCTCCGATCATAACTACTCGGTCTCTGGCTCTGAGGGCACATTATTACAGGACCTGAACCGTCCAATTTCACCGCAATGTTAACAACCCCATGACCCCTGCAACCGTCTCTAGCCCGGAGACGGTAACTCAGCCGGCGAACGTGCCCCGCCGGCGACAACCCATCGAGTATATCGGCGGCCGGAATCTGACACCACCCCAGTTGGGTCTGACCACCCATGAGATCTTTGGTGCACAACTGGAGGTAAATCAGAGGGTGGTAGTACTGTCTTTGGTAAAAGGAGGTGGAATTATGATCCAGTGGTATATGGAACTTGTCACCCCAGCTGGGGTTTGTGCCTCCAGCGTCATCCACCGTTGTTTGGTACACGTGGACGGGCTTATCGCCGTTGGTTGATGGAACGGTGAGGGTGACAAAGGGCCTGAGCCGGCGGGGGAAGAGAGCAGAGGATTTTGGCTTCAGGTCGTCTGCTGATATGACTGTGAGTTCCATTGTAAAAATGGGTCTGGCCAAATCTTGATGTGTCAAATTCTGGTAAGTGACATGCCTCTATATATTGAAGGAGAGAGGGAGAGAGAGAGAGAGAGAGAGAGAGAGAGAGAGAGAGGTCGGTAGGTTCAGAGGCCACTCTGTGAGAGAGAATTTTCTAGGGAGGTTCAGATGCCACTCTGTGAGAGAGAGAGAGAGAGAGAGTTTTCTAGGGAGGTTAAGAGGCCACTGTGTGTGTGTGTGTGTGTGTGTGAGAGAGAGAGAGAGAGAGAGAGAGAGAGAGAGAGAGAGAGAGTTTTCTAGGGAGGTTCAGAGGCCACTCTGTGCAACTTCCTAGGGTGGAAGTAAATGGGGACTTGGAATCAAGGGCTGGCGTTTTGCCGTTTTTGGTGACTGACCGACTCTCCGTAGTTCTCAGGGAATTTTCATGTGTGAGATCATACTAGTTTATACGTCATTTTTAAGTCCATGGCGGAGCTATTGTGGGGCCGGAATTCCACCCAAATTTATCATTTGGGCTAGTTTGCATAATTTTGATATGCATAAACACACATATAATATTATAAAATTCCAATCATTATTAAAAAGTAAGAATAAATTTTATTTTGAGCACGCTAAATTATGGCAAAAGATGCTGTGCAATAATGATGTGAACGTTGTCAAATGTGGTCAAATCATATAATAGCAACAATACTCGAGTTTATTGCTGAGCAAAAAAAAATCAATACTCGAGTTTAATTCTTTATTTGATCAAAACGTTCCAAAAAAAATCTCGAAAGACTAGATTTTAGTCTTTGAAAAATCGTCCAACCAAAATTTCTTGCATAGTTGGGCTGATTGGCTCCCTTCGACTTTGATTGCGGCTGATTTTTGTCAGACCAGGACCCATGAAAAGGAAAATGCCCAGCTTAGGACAATGTAGATATGTTAAAAAATACAGATGGCTGCCAAACCAAGCATAATTATTGGAAAATTGTGCGGATGGAGTCATTTTCAATATTATCTTAGGCGATATGCACGGCTGGGCTGTAGGACCTAGGAGCCACTCACGGCAAGCGTAGAGAAACTCGATTCCTTTATTAAGGGTGTGTTCTATTAACTAAAATAAGTTACTAGTATTTTTTGAATTAAATATAATATATTGTCAAAAAATGATTTATCTCGTAAAAAATGAGAAATTATTACTTACTAAAAGATAAGAGCTTTAGCGGAACGGAGCCCAACTTGGCTTGGTATCTAGATTTGTTTTTCTTTCTTGATAGCACATATCTGGATGTCCTAGGTTAGAGGGCTCTTTTCCTAACTAGGGAATGCCGTGTTGATTGTTGCTAGTTACAGAAGCTTACCTGTACATGACCAGTTGCCCTTTGGATTGTGGGACAGCCAAGGACGGAACCAGAATTTTACTCTAGCAGTGGCAAAATGTATGCCAAAAAAAATCTAGTAGTGGCGAGACTATATAAGCTGGGCATAATTTTTTTTTTACATATAATAATTGCATTGTTTAAAATTCTTGTTGTGGCGGTCGCCGCCACTAGACCCCCCTGATCCCATTCTTGGGGACAGCCGGACAGGGAGAGAAAAAAATGGATTGTTGCACCGAAAGTGATGAGAATTGGTGAGAAAACAAAATGGACCAACAAAGATTCAATGTACCATTATTTTGCATCCTTTCTTGCCATTTTCCATCTCTTTTAGCTTTCCAAATAAATGCAATCATTCTCCTTTTCTTTTCTTTTCTTCATTTTCTCGCCGTTCCTCACCTTTGCTGTTAGGCTTTCAAAATGAAATTTCAAAATTCATCTTGCATTTCAGCTCTATACAGCGGCACAAGAGGTTGCAACTTATATCACATGAATTGATTGGTACCACAAAACAACAGACAAGGTTAAACCAACAAAAGCATTGAGACAATTGAATTTCCAATCAGAAAACTGAGTTCTATTGATAGTAGTATTTGTCTATTGACATTCAGAAAGATTGTGGAGTCACTACACTTCAATTGCACGTTGCTTCTCCTATTTCCCTTAGTTTGGCCTTGCCCCTCTAGTAAGAAAGCATAATCAGGAAGATGAACTGTCACCATATGATTCTCTTGCAGAGCTTGTAACCTGACAAGAGCGCGCAAATGGCTATAACGACGAAAGCAGCAAAAGACATGGTGACGGAGATGACTGCCGCCTTCCAAAGTGTATCTTGTCTTCTCTGTTGGATGGCCAGCACTGTCATAGAAGATGATGATATGAGAAGGTAACCTGCCAACTGTTACACATAGTAGAAGTAAATGAGTCTTTAGATAAGTCGATAAAAGAGAGAAAAGACTAACGAAGTTATGCACAGGAACAAAGGTGTGTGTGTTAAGCCCATGCTTTCTCTTATTCTTCCTACGTGACCATAGGGAACACTTTGGCATTAAGCATAGGTCCCATATAGCAATTGATCAATGATGGTTGAGTTATGCAGTGCCAGCTGATTGAAAAGGGGATCCTTTAGGGAAAGCTTTTCAATCGAATCATCCAAATGATTTTATCCACCCAGAAATATGAACTATTTGTGACAAGTGCCCACCCTTCGTAACTAGGTTTCAGTAACCGTCGTGTTTTCTATTGGGTAGCTTTTGACAACGTGGAGATGTTGAGAGACTTTTGCCAGAAACCTTTGGTTGAGAGAAAGATATTTCTTTTGATCACTCGGTATCTGGCTTAATGGACTTATGTATTTGGGGGACTAATCTCACCTGTCCACTAGAGGATGCCCAATTAAATTTGGGGAAAATTTCGTACGGACGGGCTCAACACAGGAATTGGTTGCACACGGGTATATAAACTGCATGATATAGCTAATCCTAACCATAGATGGAGTTGTTTTTGTTGGATGGAGTTGTTTATGTTGGTTTTATCACTCGGAATCTGGCTTAATGGACCAACATGTTTGGGGGACCAATCTCATCCGTCCACTAGAGGGGGCCCAATTAAATTTGGGGCAAAGTCCTCTAAGGACGGGCTCAACAGGGGAACTGGTTGCACACGGGTATATAAACTGCATGTTATAGCTAATCCTAATCATAGGTGCAGTTGCTTATTTTTGTGTGGCCCTCCACAATATGGTAACTGCTGCTAAACATGCTAATCCGTCACGTGTCCACTGGTGTTAGCCATTAGACAGCCTCTAAAAAGGCATCATGGGAAACAAATTACCTGATCAAGGATAAAGCTAAGGTAATCAGAAGCCATATCTGATATGAGAATCCCTCTGTAGGCAATGTCACTAACACCCTTAAAGAGCTGGTATGCTGAATATACAAAAGCCAGAATAGTCACAATGAAACTGTACCTGCACAAACAAAAGAAATTAGTAGTTTTATTGGCTTCAAGAACTTTATCACCTAGTTTTTGTAGAAAACTCTCAGAACCAATTCCTCGTAGCATTACTGCTAACGCTTACAATAGTTCTGGATAGTCACTGAAACTAGAATCCTCTTTGCCTGTAGTCTTCTTAGCCGACGGAGCTGCTAGCGCGAGAGCAGAGGCAAATGAGAAAATGAGAGCCAGAAACCGAAGGAAGAGACTTGAAATATATATGGAAGGTCTTGAGCTCCACCTAGTCGAAGCAACAGAAAATGAGAAAGGAGAGGGTGTTGCCAACGGTAGTGGTGCCGGAGAGTGAGTTGCTGAGGTCGGCAAAACGCCGGCCATTGATCCACAAGCAATCGCTACCATACCTCCTCCGAATTCCTTCATTGGGTATGCACTTTCTTTACCTGTGCCCTTTTCAAAGTTATTAGAAAGGCTTTTTTCAGAAGTTGCTTGTGAATAAAAAGAGGGCATCTTTCTTGAGTCTATCAAGTTAGCAACTAAACCAAGGTTGGATTGTATTATGAGCTTATCATATTTGTAAAGAGAAGGGTTTAGGTAACAAATGCATGTTATCAGCAAAGTCCATTTTGTGACTTGTGATTAACCCTTCGTCTAGCTTGGTTTTGGATAATGTTGTAACCTAATTCTAGTTAGATTTATTAACAGGGTAGGTGATGGAAAACAATGTTTGGACGTCAACAAATTTTCTATCAAATGCATGAATCTTTGCTCACACACAGAAACAATAAAGAATCACTCGCTTGGTAGAAGCAGAAATATTTATATGCAACATGCAGAAAGCTACAAATTAAGACCGCATGGTTTATATAATAAAAGGTCTTATTCAGTAGGTACACAGACAACTACATCCTGATTGCTATGGGAGGATACTGATTTTCATGACCTGAACTTGTGCCAGAATACACGGGGCTGTTGTAGTTAGCTACATGACTTCACTGGATTCGGACCCCTTGTTGCAGGAGCTAAAATGAGCCATGCTGGAAGTACTCACCAAATCTTCCTTATTCACACGCGACAGTAAATCTTCAGTCACCCTGATCATGATAGATTTGCCCTTGAATTCATAATCACCTCCTCGTCAATATGATCCGTAATTACCTACCTTTGTCAAAATCCAAGCTCTTATACTTGTTATCATCCAATGACAAAACATCGTCCCCCCAAGAATTACCACAGGTGCAAATGTTCTGCTGACCAAACATCAAGGGAACTCCAAGATACAATAGCTGTACGCATCTTGTTGGCGGAACTATTTGCCCATTCCATTTTCTCAACTGAATTGAGCCAGTTAGAAAGCAATATCATGTTATTCTTCACCATGGAGTGAAATAACTCCTTAGACTGAAGAGTACATATACCAAACCGAATCGATCCTTAACTCCCAATCAATTGCGGAATCTGCTGTCAATCGTCAAATGCAGCTTTCTTCACATTGATATATGTTAGAACTGTGGCTCATAGAGTTCTAGAAAGAAGGCCAGATACGGTTCGGTCCGTACAAGGGTATTTTTGGGATACAGACCAAATCTGATTAGGGTTAGAATAGAGTAGTTATAAATACTCTATGTTGTAAACCCTAATTGATAACTGTGATAATAAAGAACAGCAGCCGCTCTCGCTCCCGTGGACGTACCCGGTTTTGGGGAACCACGTATATCTCTGTGTTTATTCTTTACTGTTCATACTCGTAAATTGTGTGCGTGTGTGTTGATCCTAACAATATACACCAAGTTCCGTTGGACTTTTTAATCACTGCATCTGCTGGTACCCAACAGTCATAGATAACAAGACCAAATCTGTTCCCCCAAATTCTTACTTCATTTAGTACGGATGAAAGGATCCCTAAAACTACTCCAAAGTTGCATAATATTTCTTTTCACCGATAGATGATCATTAACATTCTCTGGGATGTCATCAATGAGATGAGCTTTATTTGCCCAAATTTGTCGTAAATGAGCTCGGGTGTTGTCTCCATAACAGGAATCCATTCTCCCTTTTTCGATCTTTCCGCTGTTCATTTGAATTGTACAGTAACTCGTAAGTTATCATGACTACGCACATTCATTGCTGGAATCCATCCCTCCACTACTTGTCTCCTTGCACTATATATTCTGACTACTTCTCGCCACAAAAACTAGGGGACACAGTGATGAAATTCATATTGACTTCTTTGGTGATTCTGGTGGCATAAAATTCCTCTTACCGATTTATGGAAAACTGGATTGGAACTCCTATTGAACAGGTGGCGGGCTAAGATACACTCCCTCCGTGTTCATCCACTGCGAACTCTCGGATGCCCTGACCGGATCACGATTCACCGGTGGTAGGGGTACAAATGAATCGAGTGAGTGTTTGAGCTTGGCTCGTTTTGATTTCGGTGCAACTCGCCAAACTGGCCAAGTTTTAGGGTTCAAATCAATTTCAAAAAGGAATGTGATTTTGGCACCCCATTTTTAACTAATGGCACTCCATTTTTAACTACTGGCACTCCACGTAATCAAGATACAAAATAGGATTACAGTAACCAAAATTGGAGTGCCAAATCAATACCCTTTAAAAAAACCTAGCCTTTGATTCAGTTGGCTTGCCTTCTCATCAAGCAAAACAATGACCTCAACCACCTACCAAAATTTTCCACAAATACGACTTTTTTACTTCACTTCCAGTCAAGCAAGCAAAACAGCTATTCCTAGTCCATCAATATCTAACAAAATTTCAAGGGGAATTTGCAGTTATACCTCCTGTACTAACACTAATTCGAAGATACACCTTTGTACTTCAAATTTAAGCAGTTACACATTATATACGTAAAAATATAGAGGGTGCAAGAGCAAATTTGCCTTCTTTCACTTCAAAGAACAGGGATGTAAATGCTTAAATTTAAAGTAAAAGGGATGTATCTTCAAATCGGTGATCGTACAAGAGGTGTAAGGGCAAATTACCTAATTTTCAACACATTAGGAGTACGAACGAGCCGAGCTTGCGGAGCTGAGTGACTGTTTGAGCTTGACTCGTTCATGATTTGGTGCGGCTTGAGCTTGGATCGAGCCCAAATAGTTGCTCGAGCTCGATTATATTTGAGAACTCAAGCTTGGGTCGAGTACTAAACAGGCAAAACAAACTGAGCAAAGCCAAGCCTCAAGTTGCTGGCAAAGAATGAAAGAACTAGGTAATCCTGCTACCTCTGGTTAACATGTCTCAAGTCTCAACCCATGGGTTCGGCCAAGGCAAATCTCGAAGGCCTTGGTTGGACCTCAATCAATGTTAGGGTGTAAATGAGCCGAGCCGAGCTGAGACAAGTTTTAGGGTGTTTAAGTTCAACTCGTTTAAACTTTAATGAACTCTAAGTCAAAGAGCTTGAATGGAGCACAAATATTTAACTTCAATGTATTTTAGAACTTGAACTTGGTTTGAGTACCGAACAAGCCTCAATAAGTGAGTCAACCGCATACATACAAGCCGAATTACAACTATCCCCGCTCATTTAATAAAAGACAAAAAAATTTGTTACAGCTCAGCTTGTTTACAAAATCAATTGAGCCTAGCCAAGTCGGGTCCTTACCGAGTTAAGCCTCGAGCTACTCGTACTCGCAATCAGCTCGATTTGGTTGCAACCATTCCTTACCATATCTCGAGCCACAGCCCTCATGGGTTCAAACTCCACCAAGGAAAGATCAATTTTAAACATTTCTTTTCCAAAAGTAGGGGACCAAGTCTTTGGCTTTGACTCAGTTGTCTTGCCTTGTCATTCATGCCCTCGGATCTGGATCCTCTACGAGGATTTTCCTGTGAGGATTTTGTGAGGCTTTTAACGTGGAGGTGCCAATACATTAATGAAGAGATCCAAGGGCTCCCAACATCTCATTCTCCTTGTCTAACTAAACGATGTCATTTAGGGAGAAAGTTATGGTACACAAGATATACTGTATGTCTAAATTATAACAATTTGTGATTTTCATTATGCCGATTTTTAGTTTTTTAATATATATTTATGATGCTAATTACGACTTGTACTTTAACCATAATTATTCGTACCAGAATCCATAATACTTGTACCCCAACCAAATATATGCGCACAAGATCACGAATTAAATAATGCTACCCACAAATGTTATAACAGCACCATAAATTGACGTTATCTTACCACAATGAGTCGTACCAAAAATTCTTTGACAAGTATGATATGTCATAACAAAATCAAAATATGTCGTAGCAGAATCAACAATTGTTATTCCCAACCAAAATACATGTGTAAAATATCACAAATTATATAAAATGACCACAATTGTTATGACAATACCAAAAATTGTCATTTGTTACCACAACGTGTCGTATCAAAAGAAACATATGTCATGTGCCACAAATTATGACATAACTCCTTAGATTGAAGAGTACATAAACCAAACCGAATCGAGCCTTAACTTCCAATCAATTGCAGTCGGCTACATGAATCTTAGGGTTGTCGGTTGTCCGACAACCCGGCCCGGCCCGAAAATGACTGACGGCTTAATTATGTGGTTGTGCTTTCGATCATTCAGTCTTGCTCTTGGATTTTTTTCCGTTCCTGATCGCTTACTGCTTAATCATGCTTGGTTGTACTATGGAAATGTGGTTTTTTTATGCCTGCAAGTTTGCAAATTGCAACTGTGTTTGGAATTTGGATTGAGAAATGTGGAAAATAGGGCTTGGATCGAGCTATGGGGCATGACCCAAAATATTTATTAATCCTTGGGTCATTTGGCCTGCTGAAATGGTGGAAAACTAGCCCAAAATAACTAAAGAAGTAAAAAAATAATGTCCCAGAAAATAAAACCGGCCAAACAAAATTGGCCCAATCCGATTACCCGACCGAACCCAACCAACTCAACCTGACAACGTTTCGGTCGGAGCCCGACAAATTATTAATCGAATGTACCTCATAATGATCTAACGGGGTCTTTCAGTACTATCTGTCAGCTACCTATGGAATGCACTTGAACTTCATCTAAGCCCCACACACACACCCACTCACCCCTAAGTAGCACCTTCCACGACTGTCATATAAGATTTAGTTGCCATCATTCTCCTGTCATGGTAATCGAGTACTCTACCGAGTACCGATTGGTACACCAACTGGCTTCTTGTGATTTAGCGACCTTACTTTGTTCAGTTGTTTGTGAAATGCAGCTTTCTTCACACTGATATATATCTATACCCCAGGTTCCATTGGCCTTTTTTTTAATCGCTGCATCTGCTGGTACCTAAAAGCCTTAGGTAACAAAACCAAATCTGTTCCCCCAAATTCTTACTTCCTTTGGTACGGATAAAAAGCATCCTTAAAACCAAATCTGTTCTCCCAAATTCACCCATAGATGATCATTAACATTCTCCGGGATGATGTCATTGACTACTTTGGTGATTCTGGTGGCATAAAATCCCTCTTACCTATTATGGAAAATTGGGCTGGAACTTCTATTTGAACAGGTGGCCGGGTAAGATACCCTCGGACGTCTTGGGCGGGATCACTATTCACTGGTAGAGGTACAAACGAGTCGAGTGAGTGTTTGAGATTGGCTGCGTTTTTAATTCGGTGCAGCTCGCCGAACCGAACCGAACCGAACCGAACTAAGCCAAATTTTAGGGTTCAAATCAAATTTAAACATCCCCGTACTTATTATAACTACCAGAAAGTCTACACACACATACAATCTGTGCACAGATTGTGCACAGATTTCAATGTGGGGCCCACCACGGGTCCCATACAAATTATCCGAGCCGTTCATTAAATGTAAAATATTTTTTCAAGGGGCCCCGTAAAAAATAAGCTCAATCCGATACCTATAGGTGATCAATCCAACCATATAATTTTTCATTATCCGAAAATCTAAATGAAAAGTTAGATGGTTGGATGAAGTACCGATAGGTGTCAGATTGAGCTTATTTTTTACAGTCATCCTTGAAAAAATGTTTTACATTTAATGAACGGCTCGGATGATTTGCGTGGGACCCATGGTGGGCCCCACAATGAAATCTGTGCACAATCTGTGCACAGATTGTCTGTGTGTGTAGCACAGTTCTATAACTACCCAAAGCAGGAGACCAAGTCTCGCCTTTGATTCAGTTGGCTTGCCTTCTCGTCAACCAAAACAATGACCTCGACCATCTGCCAAAATTTTCAACAAAAACACGTTACTGACTTTTTGACTTCACTTCCAGTCAATCAAAACAGCTAGTCCTACTCCCTTCTACTCCATCATTATCTAACAAAATTTTCAACACATTATTATACGAGTATTTTTCTAATGATTCACTCCTGGATCCAATTAAGCTCACCGGCCCTCCTCCCCCCTCCTCATAAATATCCATATCCATATACTCATCCGCACGAACAAAACTCTAAGAGCCCATTCTTCTAATAAAATTACATGAGATTCTGTACATCTCTTGCCCTCTCCCTTCTCCTTCTCATCACCCTCCTCTTCATCACCTCCATTTGTGCCACCACCATCGACATCACAAATAACTGCCCGGACATCATCTGGGCCGCAGCTATTCCCGGCGGCGGCCGGCCCCTCAACAAAGGCGAAACTTGGACCATCAATCCGCCAGTAGGCACAAAGGGAGCCCGGGTGTGGGCCCGAACCGGCTGCAATTTCGACAGGGCAGGCCGCGGATCGTGCTAGACCGGTGACCGCGGTGGGGTCCTCGAGTGCAAGGCCTTCGGCCAACCTCCTAACACGCTAGCTGAATATGCATTGAACCAATTCCAAAACTTGGACTTCTTTGACATATCTCTCGTAGACGGGTTCAATGTGCCGATGGATTTCAGCCCGACTTCTGGTGGGTGCACCCGCAGCATCAGATGCACTGCCGACATAAACGGGCAGTGCCCAAACGAGCTGTGGGCCCCGGGCGGGTGTAACAACCCATGCACAGTATTCAAGACTGATGAATACTGTTGCAACTCCGGAAACTGCGGACCCACAGCTTTCTCGAGGTTTTTCAAGAAAAGGTGTCCGGATGCTTATAGTTACCCTAAGGATGATCAGACCAGCACATTTATTTGTCCCGGGGGAACCAACTACAAGGTTGTGTTTTGTTCCCCAAAGAGATCTTCTGGGTTTAAGGAACTGTTACTTGTATGCGATGATAAAGAGTTATGAAATCCAAGTTCAGAACTACTAGCTATGCTAATCTGAAATCCAATTTCGGGTGTGCTTTGAAACTTGTGCTGTGTAATTTTGATTAATAAAACACAAATTTTGTACCGGTGTGTTTATAGAAAAATAAAGTGCAAAAATCATTTCCCATCATGAAAACAGTATCTTCTATTTGAAGCATAAAATTGCATTCAACAAAAGTCATCCGACACTTGCAACGATTTCCTGCCTAAACAGGAAATAAGGAATTACACCCAATCACGAAAAAATAAAGATATACAAGAAAAATAGAGAGATGATACTTATGTCTTAATCCTAAATGCGAGTCTCAGACTCTCTCCACACCGACGATGAAATTTGGCAAAGGTGGGGATAGAAATCGAGACACTCACCTCATGATGACAGAGATCCATATCAGAGCTAACAACAAAAGCCGATGGAAATCAAGACAAGAAACAACAAACAGGCTAATGAAACAGATCCCATGGACAGATCCGTACAGCCAAACGCCAACCGGCTCCGGACGAGGAAACGAACTGCCGGCGAGCTAAGATGCAGGCGATGAAATTCATGCCCCATTCTCACTACTTGTCGCCACAAAAACTAGGGGACACAGTGATGAAATTCATATTGACTACTTTGGTGATTCTGGTGGCGTAAAATCCCTCGTACCTATTATGGAACAAAATTTTTAACACATTATTATAGGAGTATTTTTCTAATGATTCACTCCTGGATCCAATTAAGCTCACCGGCCCTCCTCCCCCCTCCTCATAAATATCCATATCCATATACTCATCCGCACAAACAAAACTCCTAGAGCCCATTCCTCTAATAAAATTACATGGGATTCTGTAATTCTCTTGCCTTCTCCCTTTTCCTTTTCATTTCCCTCCACTTCACCACCACCTCCACCCACGCAGCCATTTTCAGTATCAAAAGCAACTGTCTCTACACTGTTTGGTGGGCCGCCTTACCTGGTGGTGGCCGCTGCCTTGTCCAGGGCTAGACTGACCTTAAATATTGCACCTGGCACAACTGGAGGCCGGGTGTGGGACCGAACCGGCTGCAATTTCGACGGAGCGAGCCAGGGAAGGTGCCGAACCGGTGATTGCGGTGGGGTTCTCCAGTGCCGGGGCTATGGTCAACCCCCTAACACACTAGCTGAATATTCGCTAAACCAATACCAGAACTTGGACTTCATCGACATATCCCTTGTAGATGGGTTCAACGTGCCAATGGAGTTTAGCCCTACTTCGGGTGGGTGCACTAGCACCATCAGATGCATTGCTGATATAAACGGGCAATGCCCGAACAAGCTGCGCGCCCTGGGCGGGTGTAACAACATGTGCACTGTGTACAAGACTAATCAATACTGTTGCAACTCCGGAAGTTGTGGACCCACACCTCTCTCAAGGTTTTTCAAGGAAAGGTGCCCAAATGCTTATAGTTACCGTAAGGATGATCCGACTAGCTTATTTACTTGTTTCGGGGGAACCAACTACAGGGTTGCCTTTTGCCCTCCCGACATAGCTTCTGGGATTACGGAACTGTTGCTTGTATGCGATGATAAAGAGTTATGAAATCCAATTTTAGAACTGAAAGCTATTCTTATTTGATTGTGCATGGCAGAATAAATCTGAACTTGATGTCCACATGACCACATCTAATCTGCATCCCGTTATTGGAACTTTTCATGAAGTTAGCATGGTTATGGGAAGGTTCTTTTTCGGGTGAGGCATGAGTACCACGAAGGCGAGTTTTAGAGTGCCTTTATAAAATGAAGTGCAAAAATAACTTTCCGTGGAAACATTAACACGAATAAGAAATTCCCTCCGTCCCAATTTAATTGTCTATTGTTCTATTCTAACTGGCTAAAAAACTTGTTATATGAATTTCATATCGAATATGGATTTTGTTTGATTAAAAAATGATACGAACTCCCAAAAGGACTATTAAATTGGGACGGATGGAGTATTAATAGTGGGTTTTTTTCCCCTCCCAGTGTGGTCACCAGTCGCATGATCCCTCTAAATACCACTGTGGCGTGGCCACTGGATGTTATCAATGAAGAGGCTTAAGATCAACTTCATCTGTGAAAAGATTTTGTCGTAGATGAGTTTCGGGTGCTTTCCCCGTATCAGTAATCAATTCTCCTCTTTCGATCTCTCCGCGGTTCATTCCCCATGTTTGACAGAACTCATGACCATGTCTATTCAATCGCTGGAATCCATCCTTCCACTACCTGTTTTTTCATCGATTGCTCTGACTTCTTCTCGCCACCAAAACCAGGGGGACAGAGACATGTTGGGTCCACCCGGTGGGCCTATTTTTGGTATTGGGCTGGTTTGGCCCAATTAGCTCTCCTTGTGTTGTATACTCTTGTATCCTAGTGTGGGTGTGTGTGTTGTGTGCTGCAAGAGAAAAAGAGAGAGAGCAGGAGAGATTGAGAGGAGAGTTTCATTGTATTGAGAGGAGAGAGTGAGTGATTGTGTAGCAAATCTCAGCGGTGTAATTTCTCGATATAGTGAAACCCCCTCCCCGTGGACGTAGGCCGGTTGTTTTGGCCGAACCACGTAAGTTCTCGGTATGGCTTTTTTTTTTTTTCGTGCTTGTCTGTGATTGTGCTTGTGTTTGGTGTGATTTGGGTTGGGCAAAACCCAACAAGACATAGTGATGAAACTCGTATTGACTAATAGTGCCAATTACGGAAAATTGATTTGGGACTTCTATCAAACAGTTGGAGTGCTAAGAGACTCCCAGCCCATTCGCCTAGTGCAAATCTCGATAGCCTTGGACGGATCTCGATTAACAGGCTTGCACACAAGCCGAGCCGCGGAGTTTTACGGGCGTTTCAAATTTAGTAAGCTTGAGCTCGATTTGTATTTGAGAACTTGAATTAGTTCAAGCACTAATTACCAAACACGAATCTGTAAATGAGCCAAGCTCATTCATATGAGTTGAGCTACGACTAACTTGAGTTTGGTTGATTTATTAAATGAGCCAAAAATTCTGTTTGAGCAAGATTCATTAATTTTATGATGAATCGAACTGAGTTGAGCTGAACCCTTATCAAATCGAGACTCGAGTTGCTGTCGAACAGCTCAGCTTGTTTACAATGCTCCATCAACATATGTCGAGCCACTGCCCCCATGGGTTCAAAATTTATCAAGGAAAGATCAATCTTGAAAATTCCTGTACTTGGATCAAAAAAAATAAAGACGTTCCCCTTCTTAGACCCCATGCACGAACATTTTATTATTTTTTTTAGAAAAAGTGCACGTTTTATCTTTATTCAAATTTTTTTGCGTTTGATAGTTTTGCGCTAAATTTTTATGGGTTTTGATTCGTCTCGTGGAGAGGAATTAAAAAAGTAACTTTTATCAAAATATTTTAAAAAATAACTACTTTAAGGGGAAAAAATTGACTTTGTTACTTAAATAACCACTTTAAAGATATTTTGCTTATGCAATATGGAAATAACCACTTTTAAGTTTTAAAAAATTTGAAAAATTATTTACGTAAATACAATATTTTTAATTTTTTTTAAATAAGTGCTTGTTTTTTAAGAAGGCTTAGTAGAACAGGGCATATTATTGTAAAGTTTGTGGTACCTATGTGGGCACAAACCTTCTAACCGCACATGTGGTCGGCAAACAACCAAAGGATAAAAGTAGGCAAATCAGTGTCGTGTTAAATAAATCGAAATCGTCCATTGCTGTGATTAATGGGTTCAGATTTGGTCAAAAACTCTTACCGATAAGAGTCTTCGAGAAAATCCCAACTATTAACTATACCGATGTATATACGATCTAAATTTGGACTGTCCCGTCCAGTCCAGAACTTGAACCGGAGAGAATTGGAACATGTGTTATAAACTACGAGCAAGCTTGATTGTATCAAAGTCTCGACGTCTTAAAACTCTTTTCCACATCAAAGTCGCAACACCATACATTCCTCTACACAAAGTCTATGAGGATAGAATAGCGTCACATGACTTGCTAAAACTACATTTTGGCCCTTAGTTTGATGCCTCCAAATTAGCAGTTTTCTGCTTTTGAGACTTTTCAAATCCCTTTACAAAACAACAAACAGTCCAAAATGCAGCTGAAAAATCAATCCAGCGTACGTGTTTATTTCAGTTTTAACAACATGGGCGGCTCTACCATTAATCGAGTGGGTTCAAGCGAGCGCTTGGGTTTAGAAAATTTGGCTTTTCTATGATATTGTCCGCACTTGATCGATAGTGAGAAGTGAAAATAAATAAAATTCACTTATATTTTTGAGTAAGTAAATAGATTGCTCAACAAAATAAAATAAATCAGTGCCAATCAAAAAATAAAATAAAATAAATCAGGTCTAATAAATTTTTAACTAAAACAGGAAAAAAAATTATTTAGAATTTTGTAACGATTTGATTTTCCTATACATTTTTTTCACCGCTAAACACAAATCTTGGAGGCGCCCTTTTTTAACCAGTCTTATTTAATTTATTTTTTTCATCAGTAATTACTTTTTAAGAAAAGGAAAATCATTTTTTTTAACGGCAAAATGAAAAGAGAAATTTACCTATAAGGATTTGTAACTTCGCCACTTTGCAGTTCTAGGTGACTGTATATGGATCAATTAGTATCTTGAAATCAATTTTTTTTTTCTTGAAATGGGTGATCTAACTATAACTATTTATCCCACAATTTTGCTTCTAAAAACAATAAACTGTGTTTTCGCAATTTTGTTTAGTAGTAGTAGATTTTACTTTCACCACGTGGTTAAGTCTCGTATGCCAAAAATCTCTGGGAAGCAAAAGGTTGGGATAATAATAAAGTTCCCAATTTTTCTGCCCATAGTTATTTAATTTTCGGTTATAGAGAATGGAATAATATTGCTAACCACAATAATATTTACGTGGTTCTCCCTAAATAGGGACCACAGTTCAATTCCAAATCTTTACTATATGCAAATGGGACTTCGGGTTGGTCCTGTGCAGTGAGGTGCACAACACCGTGTTGTGCATCTCTAAACCGTCGGATTGTGCATCTAACGGCTCGAATCTCATCTTGGCAACCAACGATCGAGAGCTGTTCATTGCCGAGATGAGATCCAAGCCATCAGATGCACAATTTGATGGCTCGGAGGTGCGTAGCACGGTTCTGCGCACACCACTACTCAGCACCATCTCCAATTCATGCAGATGTAGTTTGGACTCAAAATACTTTAAACTCTTAATCCTCAAATCTTACAATTTTAAATTTTTTAGAAAAGAAAATTTGAGAGAGAGAGAGAGACGTGTGGGAGAGAAAGAGAGACGTGGGGAGGGTTTGGGAGAGGAGAGAGATATTTTAGGGGAATTGAAAATTAGCTTTTATATTAGATAAAAAAAATGACAAATAAGAATCATACATTTTAGTTTTTCTTGATTTGCTTTGTTTATCCTATAGTATTTTTTAAAATTGCAAATTAATTTGAACACCCACGGGTCTTCTAATTTGAAATTTTATTTAATATTCGTCATTTGAAGTAATTTTTTTTGTTACAAATTGGTGTACTATAAATAGGAGGATTTTGTTGCCATTAAAAAAAAGTCAATGTTTTTTTCTTAAACTACTCCTACATTTTTGTCAATTAACGGTGTCTCCATTTAATACACAAAGAAACGGAAAAAGGCGCTCGTGAAATTTTTTTTGCCTCGTTCTTCGATCTGGTACAACAATAATCTATCAATATTCTAAGGGAATGTAGTTGGACCTCCCAAAAGCCTCCAAACCCCTAATCCTAATTTCCTGATTTTCAAGACAATTTTCTGGCTTTTGTATGTTTTTAATAAAAACAGTAAAACAAAAAAAAACAAAAAAAACAACCCCACGTTCAAGACTAAAAACAGTAAAACAAAAAAAAATCACCCCACGTTCAAGATCCCCACGTTCAAGACTAAAAACAGGAAGGAAAATAAATAAATAAATAAACCACCCCCACTTTCAAGATCCCCACGTTTCCTGGCTTTTCACGTTTTAAATAAAAACAGTAAAAAAAAAACCACCTCCACGTTCAAGAACCCACACCAATAACTGACTTCTCCTACTTTTTAATCTTTCTCATGCAACTCCTCCCCACTTTTTCCTTGCAACTCCTCCTCACTTTTCTTCTTCTCTTGCTCTTTTAACTCTTACCATTTCTGTACGCGTAAAAAACGAAAAGCTGCCATCCATTTCTATGAAGCCAAAAGGGGAAGATTAACATACAATTGCTGACAAGGTAAGTCCACCACTATATCTTCGTCATGTATCTTCACTGTTTTCTCACATTCTCGCTCCTAATTAATGGTACTGTTTTGATTTTTTTGTTCTCCAGATTTTGAAAGTAAGAGGTTATGTTCACTGACTACATTAACAACACCGAATTGCGTCATTGGTCAATCTCTCTTGGGTTTTTGCTGGTTGTGTAGAAATTTGCTGTTTTGGGAACTGGGTATGCACCAATGCTTCTGGGTTTTGTAATTTGTCTGAATTTTGGGTATTGGGGTTTACGGTATGAACTTGATTTTGATGCTGTTTAAAGGTTTTCAAGGTTTGATAAGCATGATTTTGTTGACCTGGTGGGGATATCAAGTTGGCTTATGAATGTTATTGTGGAGAAACGAGAAGCTATTTCGTTCCTTTTATCCGTTTGGGTTCAGTAAAATTTTAGTTGATGTCGTAGGTGGTTGAATTCCTTTCACGGCAGTATGCTCATTCTCAATTTCTTTTTCTTTGAACTGAACAATTTCGATGTCATTTTTTATGAAATTTCTGGGATTCGGATGCATTTTTGTTTGTATTATGAGTTCATAACCCATGTTTCACTCATCCTTTATGAGCTAATTCATTTGGCAAGTTTAAGGTTTTGACAATTGAAGAGTACTTAGGTATTAGATCGTGGCAAAATTGGTGGCGGCAACGACGTTAGCAAAACAATGGTGATTAGTTTGTAAATAGTTTCTTAAAACATTTTTTAAGTTGCAAGGACATTATTTATCAACTTTATCATTTTATGCATGATTGCTAGCCGTAATTGTGTTTAATGTTCACATACTAGCATTATATTTTTTCATAAACTAGCGTGCAACCCGTTCTATGCACGGGCAAAATCAACTCATTCTAGCGTTGTGTCCGTTCGAACCTACTTTTATTAATTGTCTTGTGCATCGAACGGGCACAACACTAGAATGAGTTGGTTTTGCCCGTGCATAGAACGGGATGCACGCTAGTACATATTATAAGCAAATGTGTTGAGGAGAGAGAGAGAGAGAGAGAGAGAGAGAGGTGGGGGGAGAGATAGAGGAACGTGGAAGAGGGGGGAAGAGTGTTACAGGGTATCGTCACGTGGTATTTTAAATTTATTTTCCATCACACATTTTTAGTACATAGAATGAGATCAATACTAACGTATATCGAATAAGGAATCAAAAAAGTATTCAACTACTATATTTTGTATCATTAACATTGTATCTGTTCAATACACCGAACCGAAAAAACCAAGATGATATTTTAATTCCGTGCATCCAACTTGAACAAACACTAGTCATCCACTATAAATATGTGTAGAAAAGTCTGTGTTAACAGACTTTTCTGATATAATAAACCAAGTCTGTGCTTGACTGGAATTGCAGCGAAGTGAAACAATTACCTCATCACTCATCAGCACAACATTCTCAGTTTTCTACTACTCTCTCGATCCGGATTTAATAGTATTTTTTGAAAGTTCGTATCATTTTTCAATCGATTATAACTTGTAATCTATAATGTTTTATGTAATTTTGAAAATATTGCCTTATAGAACTAATTGAGATCTATCAAATAAAATTCATATTTAACGTAAAATTTATTATCAATTTAAAGATATAACTCATTTTTTATCCAGTTAAAATTGAACGAGAAACTATTAAATCCAGACGGACGGAATAAAAAAAACAAAAAGTCTGTGGACACAGCAAATTTGTGCACAAATTGCTATGTGGGGCCTACTACGGGTCCCACACAAGTGATCCGAGCCGTTCATTATGTTTAAAACATTTTTTCAAGGGCCCTCGCTTAAAATCAGCTCAATCCGATACTTATAAATATTTGATCTAATCGTCTAACTTTTCATTCTCTAAAAACCTGAATGAAAAGTTAGATGATTAGATCGAGCATTTTTAGGTATCAGATTGAGCTAATTTTTCGTTGAGGTCTTTGAAAAAATGTTTTAAACATAACTAACGGATCAGTTATTTGTACGGAACCCTTAGTGGACCCTACAATGCAATCTGTGCACAAACTTGTTGTGTCAATAGCAAGACTAAAAAAAATAAATAAAGAGCAAGCACCCTGTGCAAACAAAACGTTGGACTCCGTGAACCGAAAGGGTTGGTTTGGTGGTGTGGGACTTAAATATTTGTTTAATCTTAAAGTTTCAGGTTTAATTATTCTTGTCAATTATTTTTAGGACTATCTAACCCCACGCTCAGGTTTGTGAAATCGCTTTAAGATGTAGGAAAAAGTGCGCATAAATTGAGAGGGTGTTCCACTTTACATTCTTCTTGAAAAAGTACTTTTTTTTCAAATTTCAAACTCAAATATAATGAAAATGAAAAATAATTTTTCTATTTTTTTTTGCACCGTATAAAAGATCTCAATGAGATCTATCAAACAAGATCCATATTGATAGAAAAATTGTTTGTGAAAACGCATGATTTTTGAGCTTGAAATTATTTTCTTTTTCTAAAAGTTCTTTTTCCACGGAACCGGAACACCACCTGACTCCGATAGCTTTGTACTGCAAAAAAAAAAAGAGAAAAAGTTAGACCACGTGACAATGACCATCCTCTCTTTGTTTTTCCAGTACTTGACTTGACTTCAAGTCAGGCCAATCACATGTCATTTCGAATGCCCAACGGCACTTACCACTTAGGGCCATTTCTGTTTCTGAAAAAATGATTTTTTTTAAAAAGAAGGTAATTTCAAGTTTAAAAATTATATGTTTATACAAATAATTTTTCTATCAACATGGATCTTGTTTGATAGATCTCATTGAAATCTACTCCCTCCGCCCGGATTTAACGGTCCTTTTTTGGAGTTCGTGCCATTTTTCAATCGATTATATCTTTCAATTTATAATGTTTTACGTGATTTCGAAAACATCGAATTAAAGAATTAATCGAGATCTATCAAACAAGATCCATATTCGATATGAAATTTATTACGGATTTAAAGATATAACCCATTTTTTAGCCGGTTAGAATAGAACTAGGGACAATTAAATCCGGACGGAGGGAGTATTATACGGTAAAAAAAAATTTAAAAATTATTTTTTATTTTCATTATATTTGAGCTTGGAATTATTTTTTTTAAAAAATAATGTTTAAAAAAAAAGCGGAACGGCACAATGGAATCCAACCAATATATACTGAACATAATTACTTCCATCAAGGTACAAAGCATACAATGAATTAATAGAACCGACACTTTGTATCAGTCAACAGAACCAACCAATGACAAAGAAAAAGGCATCCCAAAAAATCAAAAATTCTAATCAATGCATAATCATTAAACACCGTGGACATGGCAACGTTCCTCTAGAAGCACCCCAAAATTCATTCTTTCACATTGCCACGCAACAGCCGAATGTTTCTCTAATTCACACTCCTTGGTCCTAAACATGCCCAAGCTTGTTCGGTAAAGATTCACTAACAAAACTGATAAAATCCTAGCCCCAGACTAGACTAATTTTTCAAATCGCTATGATTAGTTTGGCCATCAATTTTAATCTTTTCACAAAAAAATTATAGATCGAGTTTACTCCTTAGCCTTGACAATTGAATATAAATAGGATATTACAATGTAAGTTTGAGCAAAACCCGCCACGGAAAGAAAAAAAAAATATTAAAACAAGCTATGATAAGATAAAGAAATTCACAGTTTTCATGAAATTTTCTCGCTAGTGACTCTCGTTCGAGTCTCCAAAAGGGTTTTGGATTGATGCCCCCGAATGTTCATTCTCTTCTGTTTTCTCCCTTTGAGACTTTTACACCACCCTAGCTAGCTGTCCCTCCTGTTAAATTCACTTGAAGGGAAAATTGGATCCGTAAAGGTCTGAGGACAATAGTAGATAAGGTATTCCTTGTCAAGGTTCATGCTCCACTGAAATAGTAATATGTTTGCATGTGAGGAGTTTTTTTTTTTTTTTTTTTCCACACATTATACATTCGGGGGTTAGAGGAGAGTTAGTAATTAGTTAGTCCACAAAAGATTCAAAGACTCTTCATAGTCTTGAAACCACAAACGGCCACGACTGGGCTGGAACCCTGGTCTCCTGCAAGGGGAGAACCAAGAGATGCAAACTGGGCAAGAGCCCATTGGCTGCTTGGCATCGTATCGATTGAAAACCAACCATCGTTTACGGTTTATTACAAATTTTCCAAGATCAATAATCAATCAATTGCCTGTCCTCTTCTATGCAAAATTTCCAACGGAAATCCCTTCTAGACAAAATGGCCACATTCTTTTGTATCTCACCGTTACTTGGAACACATGACTTGTCTACAAGATCAATTCATCGATACCTAAGCGAACTTTCCAACCAAAATGAAGTACGTATTATTCCCTGTAGACAAGGCCACCCTCCATCTATAAATACCCACATCCATTCACTCACATTACCACACACACCACCACCCATTAGAGCCCATTACTCTACTTCCCAATCCATAAATATACATACACAAAGCATGGCCTTCTTCAAATCACTTTCCCTGATCTCCATTTCCCTTCTCATTACCCTCCTCTTCATCACCTCCATTCGTGCCGCCACCATCGACATCACAAACAACTGCCCGGACACCGTCTGGGCCGCAGCTGTTCCCGGCGGCGGCCGGCCCCTCAACAAAGGCGAAACTTGGACCATCAATCCGGCAGCAGGCACAGCGGGAGCCCGGGTGTGGGCCCGAACCGGCTGCAATTTTGACGGGGCAGGCCGCGGATCTTGCCAGACCGGTGACTGCGGTGGGGTCCTCGAGTGCTCAGCGTTCGGCCAACCTCCTAACACGCTAGCTGAATATGCACTGAACCAATTCAACAACTTGGACTTCTTTGACATATCTCTCGTAGACGGGTTCAATGTGCCGATGGATTTCAGCCCGACTTCTGGTGGGTGCACCCGCGGCATCAGATGCACTGCCGACATAAACGGGCAGTGCCCGAGTGAGTTGCGGGCCCCGGGCGGGTGTAACAACCCATGCACAGTATTCAAGACAGATGAATACTGTTGCAACTCCGGAAACTGCGGACCCACAACTTTCTCGAGGTTTTTCAAGGAAAGATGTCCGGATGCTTATAGTTACCCTAAGGATGATCCGACCAGCACATTTACTTGTCCCGGGGGAACCAACTACAAGGTTGTGTTTTGCCCTTGAAATACTACTAGAAGATGTTTTGCAGTATGCAAGTATCGTTGCTAGTATACAATAATGAGGTTTTGAAGTCCAGTTATGAGGATTCAAAGCTATATCTCAAAGAATAAATCTGGGGACACGTAGTTATGTATGTTGCACACACATGTATCTGTACTTGCTGTAACTTGTGATGTTATCCAGAAAGGTTTTTAATTTATACTAGTATTATGAAAAGAGCCATTCACGTTTAGATTTGCCATATACTCCAGTACTCTTGCATTGGTTAAATGAGTATATAATGAGTGATAACTAAATACAGTATACAATTGGATCCTCTCCGCGAAATAACTTACACTTTTGGATCAGATCCAAAATTTCTACAATATTCATGTTTTCTTCTTCAGTTTTCTGATTTCTCGGATTGGCAGGAATATTAAAACAAATTTGAACCATTAAAAACACTATTCAACGATTGCGATCACTTAGACTGCAAAAAAGTCATTTCCTAAAGTAAACCACACCGTATATCTTTTATGCATAATTCGACGGGTACCGATACAAGAATGCACCAATTAGGGCCCTGATATTTAGATAATGATGAGTGCCTAATTCATAACTATTAAATAATAGTTCTATAGAAAATCGGGGTGGCCTGCGCCACTCTCCTTCGTATTAGATTCGCCCCAAACTTTAGCCCTAAAATCTAATACCCCGTTTGTTTAAGGATTTTGGATTCTAATCATTATTCAACTTTTCTTCAATCATTACTCTCATTTTTCTCCCTATCTCTCCTCAATCATTATTCATATTTTCAATCAATTAATATTCTATTTTTCTCTACACTCATTACTTACAAATCCAAAACCCCAAAACAAACAGGGTCTAAAGGTTGACAAGAGGACAACCGAAAGCAACAGGGACTTAACCAGGACTACAAGAGACGACATAGATGTGACAATAACCGAATAAAACCAAACTGACACTCCCAACCCGAAAGCCGCCCCAAATGTTCCGAGAATAATCCTTCACTAGATTACATTCCAATTGCAGCAACACGACCTGATGATTAACTTATAGCTGAAATGGAGATCTCCATTTGTGGCTTGAACTATCAACCAATAAGAATGCCAACGGGGCAGGCCAGGGCAAGTTTTTTTGTATCCCGACATCTCAGTAAGAATGCCAACGGGGCGGGACGGGGCAAGTTTTTCTGTACCCCGGCCGAGGTGAAAAAATTACCTCATCCCGCAAGACATCCGAGAAAAGTCGGACTTGGTGATCAATGACCATCCTCTCTTTCTTTGCATGTCCATTACTACTTGATTCGACTGCCACGTTCGTTCCTCTAGAGACACCCAAAATCCATTCTCTCACATTGACACACAACAGCCGGATGGTTCTCTAGTACCACTTCATATACAGTCCTAATTAAACATGCCCAACTGTGTTCGCTTTCGGTATCTAAACTCAATTAATATTTTTCTGTGCACGGTTTTCAATAAATTTTTTCCCTAATTATTGCTTTCATTTCTCTATCTTTCTCTCTCCACTCACTATCCCAAAAATCTTTCCCCAAAACTTAAAATAAACATTCTTCAAAATTTCAAATCCCTTTCCAATGCACGGAAGCGTATTGATTGAAATAAGAAAAACACGAAAACAAACACACAACTAACAGAGAAAATTATTTGTTTTTATATTATGGAGAAACTTAACCGAGTTGCCTTAAATCGAACAGCTCAATTTATGATAGAGAAATCATAAAGGAACTTGAAATATTAATTACTACATGAAGCTATACTTGCCCGTCAAGCCTAAGCCAAATGAAGTGAAAAGTATCAAAGGTTTGAGCCACTCAAATATGGAAACTAGAAAAAGATACCATAAATTTTACTACTGGTAATTCCTAGCCACTGTGATAAAATGGGTAGATTCTCAAGTCCAAGGTAGAGCCAAGATTGTAAAAAAATAGCAAAAAAGGAAAAGATAACCGAGTTCTCCTAATCCTAAACTTTAAAAAAATTAAGTTTGTTTTGTCATTATTTGAATTTTTTTTTGCATTTGTTAATTTTGCGTCAAATTTTCGTGGATTATTGATTCATCTCAACAAGAGGAATCGAAAAAGCAAAATATTTTTATTTTTATCCTAGCATTTTGGGAAATAACCATTTTTTAGCAAAATAAGTCAACTTATTTCATTTATTTTTGTTAGAACTAGTTATTTCTCAAAATACTTGGGTAAAAGGAAAAAAAATTTAGTTTTCCGATTCCTTTCGTCAAGATGAATCAATAAACCACAAAAGTTAGGCGCAAAACTAACAAATGCAAAAAATAAAATAAAAAAAAACAAATAAGGACCAAACAACTTAAGCCCTTTTTTTTTTCTTTTTTGTAAGTTTAGAAGAACTCCCCCGCATCTCGATCGGTTCGAATATCCGAAAGGATTTTGAACTAATGCTCCTGTTTACTCCCTTTGAGACTTTTCCACCTCCCTGGCTGTCCGTTAAATTTTTCCAATTTTGTCGGGAAAATTGGAATCGTAAAGGACCCAGGACAAGTATAGGGAACTATAGTAGGAGAAACTCTCAGACCCTCGAGAAGCCGCCCCCCCAAACCCCAGCAACCCCCAAGGGTTTTACGTCCCAATGGTTGACAGCAAAGGAGAAATTTCTCCTCCTTGTGGGGTTTTTCCATCTTCCGATCCCAGATCTCGGAGGTTTAATTTCTTCTCCTTCCCCTTTTATCCCATTCTCGTCTTCCCCAAACCACCATCTGTCGCCCTTCCTCTGTCTTCCCCTAACGATCGTTTACGGTTTATTACAATTTTCCAAGATCAATAATCAACCAATTGCCTGTTCTCTTCTATGCAAAATTTCCTACGGCATTCCCCTCTAGACAAATTGGCCACACTCACCGTTACTTGGAACACATGACTTGTCTACAAGATCAATTCATCGATATACCTAAGCGAACTTTCCAACCAAAATGAAGTACGTATTCCTTGTAGACACGACCACCCTCCCCCTATACAGGGCCGGCCTTGAGTTTTTGCAGGCCCTAGGCGAGATTCAAAATGGGACCTCTCATTTTTGTCTATATAAATTAGTAATTTGGTACAAGAACTAATATTACCGTGTGGTTTAGGGATAGCACGTGCCCCAGGGCCGGCTTATAGGGTATGCGAGGGAAGCAACCGCTTCCGGCCCCCGAATTTTGGTCCAAAATTGAGGCCCCACTGTAATGTAACTACATATTAATATTAGAATATTTCCAAATAAAAACACAAACCAAATACTTGATTCAGTGGTCACATAATATTATCATGTTATTGAGAGTGTGTGGTTCGACTCCCATACACCTCCATAATTTCAATTATATCTTTTTACATTTATAGTCACAATTGTATCCTTTTAGTTTGATTTTTTTTTTTTTGTTATTTTTTGTACTTTTATCATTTTTTAAAAAAATTCATGAATATGTAAGGGGCTCAATATAGAAAATTCGCTTCGGGCCTCCAAAATATATGAGCCGGCACTGACGCGCCCGAAACAACTTTTGTACTCCATGGTTGCGAGTTTGAGTCTGCTGAAGTACATTTTTACGCACAAATTCAAAAACTATTCACTTAAAAACTGAAAGATGCAAGAATCGAAGCAATAATTCTAAGGCAGAGTTCATACCACCAGACTACGTTAGCCCATTTGAAAAATAATGGACATACATAACACTTAACATATACCTTATTTTGGGACCCTATTAGTGGGCCAAAAATGGGAGGTCCTAGGCGGCCGCCTGGTGGGCTTATGCTTAGGGCCGGCTCTGCTCCTATAAATACACCAATCCATTTTCTCACTTTGCCACACACACCACCACCCATTAGAGCGTATTTCTCTACTTCCCAATCCATAAATATACATACACAAAACATGGCCTTCTTAAATCACTTTCCCTGATCTCCATTTCCCTTCTCATTACCCTCCTCTTCATCACCTCCATTCGTGCCGCCACTGTTGACATCACAAACAACTGCGCGACCACCGTCTGGGCTGCAGCTGTTCCTGGAGGCGGCCTGCCCCTCAACAAAGGCAAAACTTGGACGATCAATCCACCAGTAGGCACAACTGGACCCCGGGTATGGGCCCGAACTGGCTGCAATTTTGACGGGGCAGGTCGCAGTGGGGTCCTCGATTGCTCAGCGTTCGGCCAACCCCTTAACACACTAGCTGAATATGCACTAAACCAATTCAGCAACTTGGACTTATTTGACATATCTCTTGTAGACGGGTTCAATGTGCCAATGGACTTCACCCCGATTTCTGCTGCACTGCCGACAGCAACAGGGAGTGCCCGAGTGAGTTGCGGGCCCCGGGCTGGTGTAACAACCCATGCACAGTATTCAAGACAGATGAATACTGTTGTTACTCCCGAAACTGCGGACCCACACCTCTCTCAAGGTTTTTCAAGGAAAGGTGTCCGGATGCTTATAGTAACCCTAAGGATGATCAAACTAGCACATTTACTTGTCCCGGGAGAACCAACTACAAGGTTGTGTTTTGCCCTTGAAATACTCCACTACTAGAAGATGTTTTGCAGTACACAAATGAAAATATAGGTCAACATTTATTTTCAATGTTTTGTTGCTGATAAGGCACATAACCAAAGAGCCTACTCTTCTATGCATTTAAGGATTTTGATTTCATTCGCTAGAAATCACTAGAATCTATATTTTTCCTCGATTCGATCATTGAGAGGTAAAAGATTTAATCGTTTTAAGAAAAAAAGTTTTGGATTAGAATATGTGGTTTTTTTAAAATATGATTAAAAAATTAAGCATTCCGAATTTCAATCTCGTTGAACCGGTGCAAAAATCTTTTTTTTTTTTATCATTTTATCCTAAATAGTCGTAATGAATTTTGGCTCTAAAGCCTTTCAACGAACACCCTAAGACTCTTTATTTAGTTTCTTGGTTCTTAGGGTGCCCATTGAAACGCCAGAGAGCCAAAAATCCATTATGACCATTTAAGATAAAATGATCAAAAAATTAAAATTTTTACACTGGTTCAAATAGATTGAAATGTCCATTTAAGATAAAAATACGATTTTTACAATTGTTCAAATAGATTGAAATGTGAAACACTATATTTTTTAATATATAAATCGTGTAAAAAAGTATTCTAATTTTTAATCCGTTTGAACCGGTGCGAAGGTTTTATTTTTCTTATCATTTTATCCTAAATGGTCGTAATGAATTTTTGGCTGTAAGGCCTTTCAATGAGCACCATAAGATAAACTTAAAACTAAATAAGGAGCCTTTGGCTGCTCGTTGAAAGACCTTAGAGCCAAAATTTTATTATGACCATTTAAAATAAAATAATAAAAAAAATCTTTGCACTAATTCAACTGGATTAAAAATCGGAGCACTTAAATAAGAGTTCCTTTTAGGCAAGGGCATCCTCAATTTAAATAAAATGCGGACGCCCCCTTTTCTCCTCTTTTTCGATCAAATTTCGATGATCCGAGCCGCTCAACGTGATTTTAAGGGTATCCGCGAGACATCAGCATAAAAAATGATCAGGAATGGTTTGATTTGAGTAGTTTTTATTTGAACCGTTCGATAAAATACAAAAAAAAAAAAAAAAACTGCTCTGATCAATCCTTTTTTCGGTCCTTTTTTCTTACTGATTTCTCCTGAGTACTTTTAAAATCACGTTCTGAACATATTGAGTGGCTCAGATCATTACAAATTGGTCGGGAAAGGATTGTCCTCACTTTAATACGATAAGGGCGTCATTGCTTGAAGTTTTATATATTAAATAAATAAGAGAGGAAAAAGATATAATGATTATTACATAAATAAAAGAGAAATTTGATAATGGGGTGGGAGTAATTCTGGGGGGCAGGCTGGCGGGGTATTTTCCAATAAAGCTATTGGTATCTTTTGGTACCATACCGAAAATGGACCGACGGTCGCACCGGGCTAACTTCGGCCACCAGACTGTCGATCTGAGCCGTCCAAAAATTCTATAAAAAAAATGAGGGGGTCCACTTGAGAATCAATGGTATCTGATGTGTGTAGATGCTCGATCCAAACACCCCATTTTTTCGTATATAACCCCATTTTTACATTTGTTTTTTTTGTTTTTATCTAAATTATTTTTGCATTTGTTAGTTTTTCGTCAATTTTTTAGAGATTATTACTTTATCATGATAAGAGAAATCTAAAAAGTAAAAAAAATTATGTTTGAAACTTAATTTTTTTGAATAAAGACAAAAATAAGCCAATTAAGCTAATTTTTTGTCTTTATTCAAAAAAATTGAATTTCAATCGTAGTTTTTACTTTTTAGATTACTCTTGTTATGAAAAAGCAATAATTCCCAAAAATTGAACAAAAACTAACAAATGTAAAAAAGCAAAAATAATTTTTGAATAATGACAAAAAAATAAGTTGGCTTATTTAGCAGAACAACCCTTAATATTCTCTATATCTTTTTTTTCCTTTTTATTTATTTAATTTTTTGAACAAATATTTATTTAATATTATTTAAGTGCTCCGATTTTCAACAAACCATATTTATTCTTAATTTATTTAAGTTGACCAGAATTTATTAACCAAGTCTTTCCTTGTCCATTACTACTTCATTCGACTTGTCTTCAAGTCAAGTCAAGCCAACCTATTCATCATTACCTAACCAAAATTTCCAACGAAAACTACGTGGGTGTTCCACTGTCGTGGAAAAAATACTTTTTGAAAAATAATGCAATTTCAAGCACAAAAATTATGTATTTACGTAAATAATTTCTCTACCAATATAATATTGTTTGATAGATTTCATTAAGATTTTTTAAACGGTGCAAAAAAAATTGAAAAAATATTTTTAATTTTCATTATATTTAAATTTGAAATTATCTTCGTTTGAAAAAAATTATTATTTTTAAAAAGCGGAACACCACCTTAGTATACTATATACCCTGCTAGCCACACATACGTCTGTGCACAGATTTTATTGTGGAGCCCACCACGGGTCCAACACAAATAATCCAAGCCGGTCATTAAATGTAAAATATTTTTTCAAGGGTCCCTGTTAAAAATCAGCTCAATCTAATACTTATAAGTACTCGATCCAATCATCTAAATTTTCATTCAAATTTTCGGGTAATGCAAAGTTAGATTTTTAGATCAAGCGCTTATAGGTATTGGATTGAGCGGTTTTTTTATGGAGACTCTTGAAAAAAAAAATTATATTTAATAAACGACTCGGATCATTTGTGTGAGACTCGTGGTGAACCCTACAATAAAATCTATGCACAATTTGTGCACAGATTGTCTGTGTGGATAAATTTATCGGTATAGTATTTCCCGTTAAGTCAAAGCCAACCTATTCATCATTACCTAACCAAAATTTCCAAGGAAAACTATAATAGTCCATTCTCTCACATTGACACACAACAGCCGACTGGCTCTCTAGTTACTGTACTTCTATAGTCCTAAACATGCCCGGCTATGTTTGCTTTCGGTATCTGGACTCAATTTCTCTCTCAGTGAACGGTCTTCAATAAATTTTTCTTTTTAATTATTGTTTTTTATTTTTCTATCTATCTTTTTCCAATCATTATTCCAAAATTCTTTCTCAAAACTTAAAACAAATATTCTTCAAATCCCTTTCCAATGCACGTACAAAATCGTATTGAAATAAGAAAAACACGAAAACAAATGCACAAGTAACAGGGAAAATTACATTTGTTTTCATATTATGGAAACTTAACCGAGTTGCCTTAAATCATATAGATCAATTTTATGATACAGAAATCATAAAGGAACTTGAAATATTAATTACTGCATGAAGCTATACTTGCCCGTCAAGCCTATAAGCCAAATGAAGTGAAAAGTATTAAAGATTTGAGCCACTCAAATATGGAAACTAGAAAAAGAAGTCATAAATAGTCCTACCGGTAAAATCCTAGCCCCATACAAAAATAATAATGTAACTAATACTTGCAAATCCCTATGAATACTTTGATCATCAATTTGCTTTGTTTGGTTTATGGTTTGATCGAGTAGTGTTTTTGGATAATGAGTGAATAGAGTAATGATTAGAAAGAGAGGTAAAAAATGGAGAGAGAGATAGAGTGAGAAATGAGAATAATGATAGAAAAGTAAGAGAGAGAAATGAGAAAAATGAGAGTAATAATAGAAAATTTGAGAAATATTTTTTGAGTAAAGTAGTGATGTGAACAGGGATGGAGCCAGGGAGGGGCCAGTAGGGGCGGTCGCCCCTGCAAGAAGAAAAAAAAACACTA
Organism: Rhododendron simsii; assembly: GCA_014282245.1. Taxonomy (NCBI): domain Eukaryota; kingdom Viridiplantae; phylum Streptophyta; class Magnoliopsida; order Ericales; family Ericaceae; genus Rhododendron; species Rhododendron simsii. The sequence goes on along the minus strand of CM024959.1, from coordinate 10,119,721 downwards.
CTTTTATATGTAAAAAATAAAAATTCCTATGAAAGTATATAGGCTCGCCCCTGTGTATATAGGCTCGCCCCTGCGTGTTGAAATTTCTGGCTCCGTCCCTGGATGTGAACAAGGCATTAATCGTTCCAAAAAAATACTACTATAGATCGAGTTTACCCCTTGAATCTTGACAATTGAACGTAAAAAGAATACGCACGCCAATGCAAGTCTGAGCAAGCCACTGGGATAAAATCGGTAGATTCTCAAGTCCAAGGGAGAGACGAGATGGTAAAAAAATACTACTCTAGCAAAAAAGAAATTGGAACCAATTGCATCTGGGTTCGAATATCCGAAAGGGTTCTGATCTGATGCCCTCTTCTGTTTTCTCCGAGATTTTTCCACCTCCCTAGCTGTCCTTTCGTTTAAATTTTCCAATTTTATCAGGGAAATTAATTGGACTCGTATAGGACCGACGACAAGAAAGAGGGTCCCCAATAGTTAGAGAACAATTCATTCATGGAAGAGTCGTGAATAAGTTTTACAGCGCTCTATCTCGGCTGTTCAGAAGTACTTTGTACGATCCGGATTGAAACAATCTAAACCTCGTTAATTAACTTGGTCTTTACATTTGTTGTCAATTTTTTTTATCTATCTCTTTTCACTTATTACTTTCAAAAACCTCCTTAAAAAATCAAAACTAAATCCAAACGTACTTCTTGCTTCGTACGTTTCTACCTATAATAATATAGATTGAAAAACAACCCTTTCTACGGTTTGTTACAAATTTCCAAGATCAATAATTAACCAACTCTGTCCTCAAAGCAAAATTTCATACAGAAATTGACTATGGAAGTCCCTTCTAGGCCGATCGCAAAAAAAATAAAAATAAATAATAATAATAATAAAAACCCTTCTAGACAAATGGCCACTCTCTCTTTGTTTCTCACCCTCCCTTCTAGACAAAATGGTAGTCGGCTTTTTCTTTTTCTTTTTTTTTTTTGAATTTTGAAGAATGTTTTTGAGGTAATGAGTGGAAAAATATATAGATAGATAAATGACAGTAATAATTAGAAATTTTTTTATTAAAAATCGTGCAAAAAAAAAAAAAGAGGTTAATTTTTGAGACTCAAAACAAACACAATGGGTAAACTATAACTTCACTACCAAAAAAAAAAAAACTATGTAGTACATCAAAGATGAAGTCAAGCCAAGCAATTCGACTATGTACTCCCGTAGACATGGCCACTCTACCCCTATAAATTACCCAAATCCCTTCTCTCACAATGCCACAAATAACACCACACCCAACACCCCATTCCTCTAAGTTCCCACAAAGCAAGACGTTCTTCAAATCTCTTTCCCACTCCATTTTCCTTCTTACTACCCTCCTCTTCATCACCTCCACTCGTGCTGCCACTATTGACATCCGAAACAACTGTCCGTACACCGTTTGGGCCGGAGCTGTTCCAGGTGGTGGTCGTCGCCTTGATCGGGGCTAGACTTGGACCATCAATCCACCTGCAGGCACAAAGCAAGCCCGCGTGTGGCCCCGAACTGGTTGCAACTTTAACGGAGCGGGCCAAGGAAGGTGCCAAACCGGTGACTGCGGCGGGGTTCTCGAGTGCCGGGGGTATGGTCAACCCCCTAACACACTAGCTGAATATGCGCTAAACCAATACCAGAACTTGGACTTCTTTGACATATCCCTTGTAGACAGGTTCAACGTGCCAATGGAGTTTAGCCCTACTTCAGGTGGGTGCACCCGCGGCATCAGATGCACTGCTGACATAAACGGGCAATGCCCGAACGAGCTGCGCACCCCGGGCGGGTGTAATAACCCGTGCACCGTGTACAAGACCGATCAATACTGTTGCAACTCCGGAAGTTGTGGACCGACTCCCCTCTCAAGGTTTTTCAAACAAAGGTGTCCGAATGCTTATAGTTACCCTAAGGATGATCAGACTAGCACATTTACTTGCCCAGGGGGAACCAACTACAGGGTTGTGTTTTGCCCTTGAAATACTATACTGCTAGTAGATGTTTTGCAGTACGCAAGCATCGTAGCTAGTAGTTTATATATATATATATATATATATATATATATATATATATATATATATATATATATAATAACAGGGCTTGAATTCCAATTATGATGAGGATTCAAAGCTAGCTATTTGAAAAGAATAAATTCGAGCACGTACGCGTATTATGTGCACATGTGATCTGTAATTGGAATAAGTACTTGTGATCGATTTTATTTACAACTATGAAACGGTCTATTCACGTTAGATAATTTGAAGTCTTGTTAATTAGTTGTTTGTAAATTAGGTTTTGTTAATGTATGTCCCATGGGTATATGTTAGTGCTCAATAAATGAGTTCATGACTAACTCGACTCACCTAGGAAATAGTAATTCTAGTTGGCACATTGGATGAACTGAAATGTTTTCTATATTTTTTACTCAAATACCCTTTTACTTCTTCTCCCCTTTGTTTTCATTTTCCCTCCGTCTTTTTGCCCTTTCACATTTCCTAAATTTTTTCTTTCTCTAATTGTACTATCAGCTAATGACTTTCTCTAATATTGTACTATCAGTTAATGGGTTTATTAGTCTATGTTTTGATTATTTTTTTTATTAATCTATGTTTTGATGTTGTCCGTCATTGGGGATTTTTTTTTAGGCCGACCGAGCACGAATGTGAAAAAATATTCTACTAGTATGCATGGTAACCATTCGGTTCGGTAATAGGTAAAACAAAAACCACAATTACCGCAACCAAAATCGGCAGTTTTCTTTTTTTCTAAACTATAACCCAAACTGTCGATTACAGGTTCGGTTTGATTTATTACTGAAGTCAGTGGTCAACATGTTTAATCACTCCATCTTAACCGACCAAGGGCAGCAAAAAAAAAATGTAAACAATAGTAAGTGCAATTAAAACAAGATCCACCTTCAAAACACAGACAAAATGACCATAGAGTTCACAAAGACAAGAAGAGAGTGAATCCATAAAATTCAAATATACTAAAAATATCCAACAACAAAATAACATAAAATGTAAACATAAAAATAATTAAGTAGTATATGTATAATAAAGTGGGATTTTCTCCAATTGGTGCAATTTTCTTCAATTATTTTATATTTCTATATGAATTCGGAAAAGTGAAATAGGTGGGAATGAATGACAAATCTCGGAGGGAAGAGAATTTTATAGGCTATGGGTGCATCGGTGAGTTTCTTAGGAGTAAATGTCAAAGCAGGGGTTTTTTGGTCCAGTACGTAAAAATTAATCTCTTCAAAGGATCATAATTTATGACACTATTTTTAGTCTTGCATTCCCTATAAAAGTGAGCCAAAAGAGGGAGTTATTATGTTCTTAACATATGCCTTAGGACCATACATTAACGAAACCCTATAAATTAAGTCAATAGATCTTACAATGACATTGCTACATGTCTATCAAATAACTTAAACTTTTAGATTAGATCCAAAATTTCTAGTTCTGTTAATTTCCTAATCCCTCTGTTAAGGTTCTTTCTCTTCTTCCTCATCTAGGTATCAGTTCCTTTCCGAGAAGGCGAGAAAGCAGTTTTCAGGGCGTTAGTTTTCACTTTCTTTTTCTTTTTATTTTTCTTTTTTTAAATGGTAGGAGATTTCATTGATACGAGATAAACAGATCGATAACCAAAGAGGATTAAATATTCCAAACAAAGACAATAACTAAGAGGACTAGCTTCGAAAGCTTATAATTTCCGGAACCTAACAAACCAACACGACGATCCCTTGATCATCAAACAGCTTCCAACAATAGAATCTCAAAACCAACTAATGAAACCCCAACAAAACCACCGAACCGGAGGAAACCCAGCCGGGATAAACTACTGCCTTCTTTTTACCAACTACACTGAAATAAGGATAACCCAAAAAAAACTACTGCCCTGAAATAAAGCAAAACAAAAGGAGTGGACTCAGTGGAGTACCTTGCAAGAGCACACAGGTCGTTGTTGGAAATTGAATCTTCCACTGTGATTTTAAGGTTGGAATTAAATTTGATGTAGACAAAAGGCAACTTTCGCTAAAGATAACAACGCACAAAACCGACAAACTTATCGGCAATTTCCTAAGATAACAACGCAAAGTAGGCATGTGCTATTGCCTAATTTTCTTTGACCAATTCTGGGCTTACAATATTCTTACACGCCATTACTGGGCCCACCGTTTCTTCATTCCTTTGAATTTTCTTCTCCTTTTTTTTTCCAGTACATGTGGCAGTGACCGTGGATCAGTTATTTGTTTTTACACTCTCACCCTTTCAGTTGGAGGACATTAAAGTTAGTTCGATCAGACTTCGTTTCGCTAAGATTCTTATTTTTTAAATACTGGGCTATTGTTGTAGCATCTATTTTTGACTCTTGTAGCTAGTCTTGTTATCATTCATGTTCCTTCGGCTTAACTCTTGTCAACCTTAATTGGAACCTTTGGAGGCTAAAGCGGCTGGCATGCATGCGATTGTCGACGTAGCTAGGAGTACCAACCTTGTTGGGATATTGTGATGCCTCCATGCTTTAGTATATTTGTAACAATTTACATTTGAGTAATAAATTCTTTTTGTGCCGTTCAAGAAGAATTGCTCAAAAGCCAGGTTTCAGTCTATTTCTAAATATTTGGGAAAATCCTCCCTTGTTTTGGCTAAACCCTTTAGGAATATGAGCTAAATCAATAAGAACTAACCCTCGATGAACCAACCAATCGAAAAAATAGAAGTACGATAGTTTCTCATTTGCAATTGAGTTTACATTCTTTCCGGATGAGGTGAAAATCATATGGTTTTCCGCCACCCATTGTGGAACCCACTGTGCGTTCATTGTAATAATTTGAACTGTCCATCGTGTATAGCCCATAAAGTAGTACACTCAAGCAAAAAATTTGCTTAATCGGGTATCAATAACTATATCAAAAATTAAATTTTGATTTATGAAATAAACAGTCATATACAGTTTAACTTAAGAAACTAGTGACAAAAACCATGACCGACTTGTTTTATAAATTAACCAAACACGAATGTGTTTGCTCATGAAAAACTCATTTGAGATCAGTTTGTCCCATAAATAAACCAAACACGAATGTTTTTTAAAGTTCGTTAACTTTTCAAACCAAGCTCGAACACCGTGTTCGACTTATGTGGTGTTCAAAAACTTTGAGTTACTTAAGATCGATTTGTGATCGACTCGATTAATAAAACTCGCTTGAGATAGATTTTTTCTCATAAACAAACTAAGCTTATCTTGTCCCATAGCAAGCACCTTCGAAGCTCTAGCTAGTCTTTATCTTTGTTAAGCAGAGCACATAATATAGTGTAGTTTTTTTACAAACAAAAATGATACACGTACAGCAAAAGAATACACATATCACTTTTGGATCCGTTTTGGGTTCCACAAAGATGATCGGAGCCATTCATTCAGTTCAAAATTTGTTTTTAGGGTCCCTACATAAAATTATCTCAATCTGATATCATTAAAAGCGTTTACAATCATCCAACTTTGCTTCAGAATTTGGCCTAAATTCTGAAGCAAAGTTGGATGATTCATCAATGACCTTAACGATATCGGTTTGAAATGATTTTTTACAGAGACCGTAAAAATCAAATTTTAAACAAAATGAGCGGCTCTAATTATCTTTGTAGACCTTGATATGGGGTCCAAAAATGATCTGTGTATGTTGTCTATACAGCTTTTGCTATACGTGTAGCACTTCTGTTTTACAAATGGGTGGCAACATTATTGCCCTAGCTATATGGTGGTGATATTTAACAGAAAGGATAATAAGACTTTCCCATGGATGATAAGCCCCCATTATTTGACTCCAATCAAAATAGGCCTCGTGTAGCCGCCTCACTTTTACACCATAGTGGGATCTCATAAAGTTTTATTCCCTCTTGATTCAAATGATGGCTAAAACCATTGATTTACACGAGTCCAAAACCCACCCTTGTCCCTATAAATAAACCCTACCCTTCCTCATACCAAAAATATAGTAACAAGTATCATCAAAGATACAAAAACACCAAGCATGGGTTACTTGGCCAATATTCCCCTCCCTTTCTTCCTCCTCCTCAGCCTCTTCACCTCCGGCCGCGCCGCCACCTTCGAAATCCACAGCAATTGCCCCTACACACTCTGGGCCGCCGCCTCGCCCGGAGGGGGCCGCAAGCTCGAGAAGGGCCAGAGCTGGTGGCTGACGGTGCCCGCCGGCACGTCCATGGCACGGATCTGGGGCCGTACGAAGTGCAACTTCGACGGTGCCGGCAACGGCCATTGCCTGACCGGTGATTGCGGCAAGCTCGAGTGTTCGGGATGGGGCACCCCTCCGAACACCCTGGCCGAATACGCCCTTAACCAATTCGGCAACCTGGATTTCTACGACATCTCTCTGGTCGACGGGTTCAACATCCCCATGGAGTTTATCCCGACAAACAGGGCCCAGACGGACAAATGCAAGCCCATTTCGTGCATCTCGGACATCAACGGGCAGTGTCCGGGCCCGATGAAGGCCCCGGACGGGTGTCTGAACCCGTGCCAGGTTTTCAAGACCCAGCAATACTGTTGCACCGAAGGACCTTGTGGCCCGACGGATTATTCAAGGTTCTTCAAGGATAGGTGCCGTGACGCTTATAGCTATCCTCAGGATGATCCGTCAAGCACGTTTACCTGCACAAGTGGGACCGATTTTAGAGTGGTGTTTTGCCCGTGGGGGTGGGATCCACATGTCCCCATGGCCATGGAAGTGAATGGGACTAGTATTGTGATGTAAATTAAGGGGTGTTTTGAGTTTTGAGTATGCTTGTGAGCCATTTACTTTGGTGAAATAAGGTCTTTGTACTAATATAAGTGGATATTGTAGGGTGCTTTTCCATGATGCACTCTGTTGGAAGATTCGGACAGTCTATCTCGGCAATCAGTGGTTCAGATAAGAGTGCTCCGACGAATCTCAACCATTGATTGCAGAGATGGATGGTTTGGATATATCCTACAAGGCGCACTCATGGAGCGTCCTACGGTATTCCCAAATCCGTACTACTAATGAGAGTTGGAAATAGTCAGTATTGTATATATAGTCATGTTGCGGTTGTGTTGTAGCAAAGTAAATTCAACTTTGAAATAAAGAAGTGCTAATTTTGTTTGAGTTTTGATTCCATTAGACTCGATGAATAGGTGAATGGCAAGTAACTTTATATGAATCGATTATTATTATTCATCAATTAGGGCACACTTGTATGTTAATTGAACTGCATGTTTAGGCAGAGTGAATAATTGTCCATAAGAGAATTTGTATGTACTGGTGTTCTCTTTCTTCTATTGATACATAGAAAAAACTGATATGAGTCGTGGATGCATCCAATTATAATTGGAGAATCACGTAAATAAGTGTCTTGTTTTTTTGTTTTTGTTTTTGTCTTTTGCTTGATTTACTATGTGTGTGATTTTTGTATATTGGGTCGAATCCGGAATAGATTCAAAAACAATCTTCTGCTCTCTCAAACCGGCCATCGGAGTTATCTTTGCACAAACTATTTCATATTTGAGACCGCAATAATATTTTATTCAAATGCATAAAATAGAGGGGAGAGTCTTCATTAACAAGTTTATTTTAATTTCTTAAAGTTACTTTTGGCTCATATAATACTAAGGGTGCGTTTGGTTGGATGGAATGGAATTAAGAATGGAATAGAATTGCAGGAATTGAGAATGGAATAATCATTCCCATTCTCATGTTTGGTTATACTTAGGAATAGTCATTCTCATCTCCAATGGAATAGTGTGGCAATAGCAATTTTTGGAGTGACAATAGTAATTTTTGAAGTGGCAATAGTAATTTTTGGAGTGGCAATAGTGAATGTTGGAGTGGCACTAGTAATTTTGGTGTGACAAAGAAATGGAATAACAATTCCTTAGTTTTTTGGATGGAGTGACAATTCCTTTACTAAAGTGAATAGTGATTCCATTTGGAATCATCATTCCATTATTCAATGGTGAACCAAACATTGGAATTAGTAAGTAATTGGAATGACTATTCCATTCCAACCTTGATTCCATCCAACCAAACATACCCTAAGTGTGACTTGTGCTGTTGCTGCTTCTTTTTTGAATAGCAAGTGTAACTTGCCAGCTAAAGTGTGTAAACCTTCTTCCTTTCCGGAATTGAGTGGGACGTGATTATATATCATGCATGGGGTTAGGGTGCCAACCTAGCTAGTTGAGATGTTTTTCTCGGTGATGTCCTTTTGCTCTTGCCCTTATCCTTCTGTAATCATTATCCTTATCAATAAAATTCTCCTTCTTGTCGTTGAAAAAATGTGTAACTTATGCCAAATGGCCAGTTTCGAAAGTTCTGCGCAGATGGTAAATTTTGGTTCATAGACTGCAACTTATGTCACAGTTTTGAAAAAAGAGTAGCTCGACCCTATTGTAACTTTTGCTAATACAATTAACCATAGTTTTGAACATCCACACGGGAGCATGACATTGACAGCAAGTAGGAATTCTACATCCCAAACTTAACAAGAAAATTTTCGGTGTCACCGGAGCTTTTTAGGTCGTCAAATTCAAATCTTCAAAACTATATCTCGCGTAAACTTGACCAAACATCCGTTAATCTAAGAGAGACAGATAGTATAGCATTGTGGCCAATATGTGGTGTTTTATTATGCTCAGCTAGTCAAAAAGTGCATAGTCGCTGTAAAATAGAAGATAGGACTAAACTTCAGATGATAAACATCCATGCATAACCTGACTTTTCTACGTTAGGTATCATTACGTGCAACCGCCTCTACTTTATTTTTATCCTTTGATCTGATAAAGTTTATTAAGTCCTTTCCAAATCCATTAATTTATGTGAAGCCAAAAGCCCCTCCTTCCTCTATATAAACCCCACTGCATCTTAGTAATATAGTATCAAATACCACCGTGGGGTACTCGGCCACTGCCATCCCTCTGTTTCTCCTCTTGAGCCTCTTTACCTCCACCTACGCAGCCACCTTCGAAATCCGCAACAACTGCCCCTATACGATCTGGGCGGCAGCCTCACCCGGAGGCGGCCGCTGCCTAGATCGTGGCCAGAGCTGGACCCTAAATGTTGCTGCTGGAACGAAAATGGCCCGTATATGGGGTCGGACAAATTGTAACTTTGATGCTAGCGGTAGGGGGCGTTGTCAGACAGGCGATTGTGGCGGTGTCCTCCAGTGCATGGCGTGGGGTGCCCCGCCCAACACCCTGGCTGAATATGCTCTGAACCAATTTGGTAACCTGAATTTCTTCGACATATCTCTTGTCGACGGGTTCAACATCCCCATGGAATTTAGCCCTACCCGGAGCCCGTCCAGAAAATGTAGGCCCCTTACTTACACTGCTAACATAAACGGGCAATGCCCGAATCCCTTGCGGGCTCCGGGCGGCTGTGTCAACCCGTGCGAGGTTTTCAAGACCCAGGAATATTGTTGCACCCAAGGACCATGCGGCCCTACAAATTATTCAGGTTCTTCAAGGACAGGTGTCGTGATGCTTTTAGCTATCCTCTGGACGATCCTACGAGCACGTTTACTTGCCATGGTGGAACTAACTATAGAGTTGTGTTTTGTCCATTAGGCTCTAGACAATTCCCTCTGGAAATGTACGGAAGTAATAATGTGGAGTAAGACACTCAAGAGTAGCTTGAGTTCTTGGTGAAATAAGGTCATTGTGAGAGAGAGAGAGAGAGAGAGAGTTGTGCTAGTAGTTGTCCAGGTGTGTGTTGCCATAGCCGAAAAATTCTAACTTGAAATAAATTACTGGTTTGTTCCAGCTGCGAGCCATGGTTCCCTGGATGCAACTATTAATAAATTCTCACACCCTGTAGCACCATCTTTTACAATTTCACCAAGCAATGGCCCTAATAAGAGTGGTAGGCCAACTTCCACTGCATGTATTTTGGTTGTATTCCAAATGGAAAAGACAAAGATAATCTCGTCTCATAAGATAAAGAATCTGTGTGGAAATCTGTGTGGAAAAAATTTGTGGGCAGATTTACCGATTTCCTTACGAGAGATGCTAGGATTAATTACAACAAAATCATACAACATACTTACAACATCCCCCAGTAATACTTCCCTCCCAGTAGTTGTTGCATTCAGATGACAACTGTATAGATAGTAAGATAAGATTTGTTAACTAACTTCATGTTTAATTCAGCCAATTCTAAGTAGTAGACAAATGGTCACTAATTTGTAACTCTGATGAGCTAGGCTATTAGCTACAAAATGTCATTAAGGTGCGACGATGCTCTGGAAAAATGATCCATCATTTGTTGCCCCGAGTCTATATGTCGGATTAAAGTTGGATCAAATTTACTTGAAAGATCCCAAGTACATGTTGCTTATATTACGCTTTGAGAATTGGATCAAGTTTTATGTCAGCTCTAATTATATGTTGCTTCGGTTGGAGAAAAAGAGAAAGAAAAAGAAATACTATCATTTTGCTTGATAGATTCAGTGAATCAGAGTCCCTCAAAAACATGTGAATGGGGCCTACACATGTATTTTGAGTCCCACACTGAAAAGTGTGGTGAAAGGAGGCCTTGGGGCACCAATTGAATAATTTTTCGCATGCGACTAACGCATCAGTCAGACAACTAGTTTAACAAATTGGGATATATGTACAATACATAATGGAATAAACGTCACCCCTCTAGTAAATTAACGACGTCAAGTCAACTTATTTCACTTATTTTTGCTAAAAATAGTTATTTCTCAAAATATTTGGGTAAAAGGAAAAAAAAATTACTTTTCCGATTTCTTTCGTCAAGACGAATCAATAATTTACAAAAATTAGGCGCAAAATTTTAAAAAAAAAAAAAAAGGGACCAAACAACTTAAGCCCTTTTTTTTTTTTTTTTGCAAGTTTAGGAGAAACTCCCCCGCGTCTCGATCGGTTCGAATATCCGAAAAAGGATTTTGAGACTTTTCCGCCTCCCTGGGCCCTGGCTGTCCCTTCTGTTAAAATTTTCCAATTTTTTCGGGATTATTGGACTTGTAGAGTGTTGGGATTTGTTCCACATCGGTTAATTATCTCCTCCAAAACTAATATATGAGCCTGGACGGCCTTTTCACTCTTTGCCAATTGGTTTGGAGTTGGATACTTTAACATGGTATCAAAGCTAGGCTTTCGGAGGCTTTTCCCCTTTGTTTGTGCTACAGTTGCACTTTGTTTCATTGTGATTCCTGTGTTCCAGATCCTTTGTTAATCTCTCCACGTGCGAATCGGGGGATCGCACGTGCTGGGGAGTGTTGGGATTTGTCCCACATCGGTTAATTATCTCCTCCAAAACTAATATATGAGCATGGACGGCCTCTTCACTCATTACCAATTGATTTAGAGTTGGATGCTTTAATACAGAGGACCGAGATTTCTCCACCTCCCTAGCTGTCCTTTTATTAAAATTTTCCAATTTTGTCAGGAAAATTAATTGGACTAGTAAAGGACCGAGGACAAAAATGAGGGTCCCCCAATAGTTATGGGACCAGGGGACTGTGCTGCGCAGCTCCGTGCTGCGCAGCGTGCTGCACGGCCCCCGGCGCCGCCTTGCCGGCATCGGTCCGACAATCGGAGACGTCCACTGCGTAGAGCTCGTCGAATACTACAAGTGTACCAAAAATCAACCCGATCAAATATCGTTAAATACTTCATCGGAGTACATATAACTTGAAAAAAAATGAATCCTAATGGATACGAAACACTGGATCAAAACCACTGAATCCATTCTTTTTGAATTATATGTGTTCCGATGAGATACTTAGCGATATTTGATCGGGTTGATTTTTGGTACGCTTGTAGTATTCGACGAGCTCTACGCAGTGGACGTCTCCAATCGTCGGACCGATGCCGGCAAGGCGGCGCCGGGGGCCGTGCAGCACGCTGCGCAGCACGGAGCTGCGCAGCACAGTCCCCTGGTCCTAGTTATGTAGGAGAAAAACTCATTCATGGAAAGAACCGTGAATTACAGAACTCAATTTCGGCTGTTCTAAAGTGCTTTGTACGATTCGAATTAAAAACAATCTATTACGGGGAGTAAAATTTCAAAGAACTTCTGGACGGACGAAATTGCATGGAGCCATGAATAAGTTCAGTGCCGGCCCCGACATTTGGGTTGCCCAAGCCCGACCTCAAATTTGGTTGTCCCACTTAATTTTAAGTCATAAAAAAAAATAATCAAGTAAAAAAAACACAAACAAAAAGGTAAGATCTTTTCTTTCTATTCACTTCGCAAGGGAAAAGAGGTATGTCGAATCTTGCTTATTTATCTTGAGCCCTCTGTCAAGAACTAAGAGCGGAAAGAGCATAAGCAGCAATTCATAAGATAATCCAACATTTCGGCTGCGTTTTGTGCTAACGCGCGTTATATTGTGCTTTTAGCTTGAATTACATTAAAAATTCAAATTAGAAATTTTTGTTTTCTTGCATTACATATATAGGTTAGAAATCGAACCTACTAGTGATTTTGCCATTGCATATTTCCGTTGCTTGACTTTCTATTAAAAGATCCGGAATTTTATTTTGAAACCTCACTCGATTCTTGTCATTTCAGTGTTTTATTATTAGTACAATCCGATTTTTTTAAAAAAAGAAACATCTTCTTATCGCACTACAAGAAAATTAACTTGCATTGACATGCAAAAATTGTCACTATACTATATTAGTGACAAAAAATTATAGGAATTGATTTTGGCATTCCACTTTTTGATAACCACACTCCAATTTTGTATTTTAGTGTTCATGTAATGTGTATTTTGAACACTAAGAAATAAATATTGGAGTGTGGTTATCAAAAAGTGGAGTACCAAAATCAATTATCAAAATTATTGTCACAAAAATATCATTTACTAAAGTGTAGCTAAAGAAATTTAGTGACAAACATAAAGTTGTTAATATAGTCTTAGGCTCAGTGTGGACTCGTAGAAAGAAGTAAAAAAAGGAAGATTTTTAAATTTTCCTTCCCTTATTTGGTTCATAAAAAAAAGAAGAGAAAATTTTCAATATTTATTCAACCTTCTTCTAAGTTTTCTCTAATTTCCTTCTTAATTACTTATATTATTTCTCTAGGTTCCAAATAGAGCCTTAGTTTCAGTGAGAAGGTAAAAAAAAAAAAATCCAATGTTGCACACAAGAGTTGCAAGTTGAACAGGTTCCTCAAGCATGTGATGTACCAAGTACCAACAGACCAAAAGCATCCTTTTGCAAAACAGCTTCCCGCAAACTCGAACCCGCGTGACCAAGGTTTCAAAACAAGCAGTTGACCAGCTGCCCCAAAGTGTCATTTGTTACATTTCTTCATCAAAGTTTTTATATATATTATATATCTTCGAAATTTTTTTTGGGTTGCCCTGGCCCCGGGGGGTTGCCCAAGCCCGAAGGCTTGCGGGGCTTACCCCGGGGCCGGCCCTGAATAAGTTTCTCCCCAAATAGTAGATGCCACTGAAAACTCAACTCGGCCAGCATTTGTGTAATTTCCTTGTCAAGTACTTACATGCTCATCTTCCGATTGAAAAAGACCAAAAATAAATAAATAAAGAAGTACTAATTACAGGCTCCAACGAAATATCAATGGAAAATTATCAAAACGAGGCATTTCTAGGAAAACATGGTGTGGCTTGGTCTTCACACTTGTTTAGTTGGTCCAGACCCTAATTAATTAACTTGGTCTTTACATTTGTTGTCAATTTTCTCTGTCCATCTCTATTCACTTGTGCTTTCAAAAATCTCCTTAAAAAATAAAAACTAAATCCAAACGTGCTTCTAACTTCGTACGTTTCTACCTATAGTAATATAGATTGAAAAACAACCCTTTGTACTGTCTGTAACAATTTTCCAAGATCAATTATTAACCAACTCTGTCCTCAAAGCAAAATTTCATACAAAAATTGACTATGGAAGTCCCTTCTAGACCGATCTCAAAAAAATAAATAATAATAATAATAATAATAATAATAATAATAATAATAATAATCCCTCCTAGACAAATGGCCACGCTCTCTTTGTTTCTCACCCTCCCTTCTAGACAAAATGGTCGTCAGCTTTTTTTTTTTTGAATTTTGAGGAAAGTTTTTGAGGTAATGAGTGGAAAAATATATTAAAGAAAATAACTTTTTCTAGCATTTTTTGAAGCAAATTTCTTAATTGAGTCATTGTACTTTACTTATCCAAAAACTCGGAGCCTATTTTGCTATCTTTTGGGTTTTGGTTTTTTGGTTTTTTATGGTTGATATGTGAAGAGAATGGCATGTCTTGAAATGCATAAGAAGTTAAAAAAGCCCCAAATGTCCAAAAATATTCTTAGTATTGCGCCTCATTTACAATTGAGATCATTGCCAAACTCTTTAATCTTATATTGCAAAATGGTAGTTCGAAGATAAAAATAAAAACTGTGTTAACTCGCTCTATTTATTTAGCTATGACTTCTTTAAATCAAATGTAAGAACATATCATTTATAGATTATTGTTGGGAGGGAAACAAAAAGAGGTAGAACAAAAATTTTGGATCGGAGGAAAACAAAAAGGGAGAGATAAAGAATGGAGGAAAAATATACGAAAGGAGCCGTCTGGGAATCAAACGCTAGAGGCACAGCAACTTTGACAATTGCAGCGACCATTACAGCAAGCAAATGGTTGTGTTACTATGGGAAACTCTTCAACATTTATAATCTAACTCGGAAACTTTTTTTTTTTTGGTTGCCCCAGGGGGGTTGCCCAAGACCGAGGGCTTGCGGGGCTTACTCCGGGGCCGGCCCTTTATATATAGATAGATAAATGATAGAAATAATTAGAAAAAAATTATTAAAAATCGTGCACAAAAAAAGAGGTTGATTTTCGAGACCCAAAACGAACACAATGTGTAAACTATAACTTCACTACCAAAAAAAAACAAAAAACTATGCAGTACATCAAAGATCAAGTCAAGCCACGCAATTTGACTATGTACTCCCATAGACATGGCCACTCTTCCCCTATAAATTACCCAAATCCCTTCTCTCACAATGCCACAAATAACACCACCCCCAACACCCCATTCCTCTGAGTTCCCACAAAGCATGACGTTCTACAAATCTCTTTCCCTCTCCATTTTCCTTCTTACTACCCTCCTCTTCACCACCTCTACTCATGCTGCCACTATTGACATTCGAAACAACTGTCCGTACACCGTTTGGGCCGGAGCTGTTCCAGGTGGTGGTCGTCGCCTTGATCGGGGCCAGACTTGGACCATCAATCCACCTGCAGGCACAAAGCAAGCCCGCGTGTGGCCCCGAACTGGTTGCAACTTTAACGGAGCGGGCCAAGGAAGGTGCCAAACCGGTGACTGCGGCGGGGTTCTCGAGTGCCGGGGGTACGGTCAAGCCCCTAACACTCTAGCTGAATATGCGCTAAACCAATTCCAGAACTTGGACTTCATCGACATATCCCTCGTAGACGGGTTCAACGTGCCAATGGAGTTTAGCTCTAATTCGGGCGGGTGCACCCGCGTCATCAAATGCACTGCTGATATAAACGGGCAATGCCCGAACGAGCTGCGCGCCCCGGGTGGGTGTAACAACCCGTGCACTGTGTACAAGACTAATCAATACTGTTGTAACTCCGGAAGTTGTGGACCCACACCTCTCTCAATGTTTTTCAAGCAAAGGTGCCCAGATGCTTATAGTTACCCCCAAGATGATAAGACTAGCTTATTTGCTTGTCCCGGGGGAACCAACTACAAGGTTGTGTTTTGCCCTTGAAATACTCCACTACTAGAAGATGTTTTGCGGCACGCAAGCATCATTTCTAGTAGTTTCTCCCATTATAATAAGGCTTGAAATCCAAGTATGATGAGGTTTTAAAGCTAGCTAGCTATTTGAAAGAATAAATTTGGGCACGTACGCGTATTATGTGAACATGTGATCTGTAATAATTGGAATAACTTGTGATCTTTGCTCGCTGGCTGGCAAGGATTTTATTTACAATTATGATATGAAACCATCGATTCGCATTAGATATGTTACATAATTTTAAGTCTTTTTTCTTTTCTTTTCTTTTCTTTTCTTTTGGTTGGTAATGTAGAATGTTCCGGATCAGCTTGCGTGCACTTTAGACAAATTCCTAAAGCTCTTCCCACAACCGTTTCACACACTTACGCGTGAGGTAAGGTAGCGATAATTTATACTAGTAGTCTTGTTAATTGTGTATAAATTAAGTAGATCTTACAATGACATCGATACATGTCTATCAAAATTACATAACTTAAAACTTTTAGATTAGATCCAAAATTTCTAGTCCTGTTTCCTAATTCCTCTATTATAAAGGTTCTTCCTCTTCTTCCTCGTCTATAGGTATGAGTTCCTTTCATTTAACTCTTCCCGAGAAAGCAGTTTTGATCGTAATTTCTTTTTCTTTTTTTTCGAAACGATAATAGGTCATAGATATTATAAATCTAAAAAATAACACAGGAAGAGGAAACTTCATTTCTAAACAAGAAACCAAACAGAAGAAGACTCAATCCAAATACTGCACCAAACTCCAACTAAATTCACTTCTCCAAACAGACGGAGCACTGTAGAAAACAACAAAAAACATCCACACAAGGGTGATAGAAGCTCCACAAATGAGAAGATATCCCACACAGGTGACACCAAAGAAGGGAACCATAAAAAAGAAAAGAAGATAAAACCGGTAACTAAACCGGACGGAATCCGCCGTACCGGATCAAAATTTATCTACCAAGCTGTCGAATTATATGGGGGAAGAGGCGAAGGAGGGGCGTCGGATGGTGATTTGAGGAGGAGGAGGATGGGGGCTGAAGAGGGAATGAGAAAAAACCTCCGAAATCTAAGATCGAAAGATGAAAAAATTGCACAAGGGGGAGAAATTCCTCCCCTCCTGTCACCCATTGGGACGCAAAATCAAATGTGCACAAATAGAACTATATGAGCCGCATTCAACGATGAATATGGTGTAGTGTGTGGACCGCACACGTGTACACGACGAGCGGTGTGTGCAAGTCCGTGTAACATGCAAGATAGAAGACCTTTTGGACAACTTTTGAGAGGACCATTTTGGAGGTATTAAGCTCTTGTTTTCACTAACAAAAATCCCTGAAAATTTAACGCATTTTTTATCATTTTGTTTTTACTAACAAAAAACTTTCAGCAATTTATCATCTTGTTTCCACTAACAAAAAAAATTGTCAAACAAACACTTTTTTTGCTACGGTAATTCTACTCATAAATCATGAACAACAAATTCACTACCGAAAACACCAAACAACTTCTCGACCACAAATAAAAATCTACAAAATTTTCACTACCAAAAACACCCATAATCATGACATACAAGATGCTTGTTTGGGTTCTCTGCAGGATAGATTTTCGTGATTTTACATGCAATTTTCGTTACTGGTAGATGGGGTACTGTGGCTCCCGTCCTCAACTTGGGTTCCTCCTCAGTCTCCAGATAAGACTTCTCAGTGCCCTAGCTTGCAAGCAAATCACTCTCAGCAGCCATGGCCCGTGGAGTAATCAGTAATGGCTGAGCTGCTCATTTGTCTCCAGTGACATCAGAGGCGGCTCCATGTGTGTCTTTCCTTGGTCAACTGACCACTCCAATTTTTTTTTTTCCTTAGAATACATGTAAAATTTTTGGATAAGTCTTACTTTGAACACCCAATCCAATTGTCAATGAACACCCAATTCAAATGTTAATGAGAGAGGGAAAACCACAGAGAGTGAGGTTTCTGTGAGGTCAGGGTCAGCTCCGGGATAGGCCTGTCAATGGATCGGATCCGATAACGTCGATCTGATAATTTCTGAATCCGGTAATTCAAATACAGATCGGATCGGATTAAATCCGTTATCAATCCGAATCCGAACTTTATTTTTTTAAATTTTAAAAAAAAAACAGCCAAATTTTTTATTTTGAAAAAAAAAATGTTTTAAAAGTTGTATTTTTATTTTTAAATTTTTTCGGAAAATCTTTTTTTTTTTTGCTAAAATTTTTGAAGTAAGAGTTTTCAGATCGGATCCGGATTACCACTATCAAATTCGAGTCTTATCGGATTCGGGTCTTATCGGATCCGATCCATTGACAAGCCTACTCCGAAGTAAGCCCCGCAAGCCCTCGGTCTTAGACAACTTTAAAAAAATAAAATTTAAGTTACATACAAATATAAAAAAGTTTCCTATAAAAAGCATAAATCATTTCCTGGTAATGTGGTAAAGCAAGTTGTTAAAGTTCCAGGAGGACGTTTGATTCCCGAACTCCGCGCGGGGTCTTCTATTCTCCACTTTTTTTCTACCACCTCTTTTTGTTTTCGCCAAATTTTCAAAAAAGCCCTTTGAACTTGTCAAATTCGGAAAATTACTGTATTGAAAAATTTTGATTTAACAAACACAACAGTAATGTATAAGTGATATGTTTTTACATTTAATTTTAAAAAATCATACCTAAAATAAATCGAGCGAGCTACCATAGTTTTAATTTTTACATTTGAACCACCATTTCACA
This sequence comes from Rhododendron simsii, assembly GCA_014282245.1. Classification (NCBI taxonomy): domain Eukaryota; kingdom Viridiplantae; phylum Streptophyta; class Magnoliopsida; order Ericales; family Ericaceae; genus Rhododendron; species Rhododendron simsii. The sequence continues at coordinate 10,101,181 of CM024959.1, read as the reverse complement.
AGAAAGATTAAAAAGATTGGCTATAATATTAGTTGAGAATGAGGCGCTATTCCACTAAGAGTATTTTTGGATATTTGAGGCTTTTTTTAACTTTTTACGCTTTTTGAGACAGATTATTCTCCTCACATATATATCAACTAAAAAGCCCAAAAATCAAAAGTTAGCAGAACGGCCTCAAGTTCTTGGATATAAGTAAAATACGATGACTCAATTGAAAATTTTGCTTCAAAAAAGGTGAGGAGAATTTATTTTTTTTGAATCAGATCGTGTTAATCACAAAGCACTATAACCGGGGTTTACATTTTGAAGTTGATTTTTTTTGTACTTGTATATATTTTTTTATTTTGTATGACTTAATTGTAAGTGGGTAACAAAGTATGAGATTGGGGTAGGACAACCCAAATGTCCAGCCGGCACTGTGTGAGGTCTGTTTTGTAAGCAATGTAGAGGTCAGGTGAGTGAGGTGAGTTTGAAACAGAGCGCGCCCAAAGGATTTGGATAGGGCCTCAAAAAAAATTCACAAAATAACACCCAGAAACTTAACCGACTTGTTAGGAGCAGGAGTCGAACCCAGCCATCCTCGTGTTCATACTACTATATAACTACTCCTACTGGGGGCCCCTGTTTTTGGGCCAGACCATGGGCCCCAGGCCCAGGCCTCTCACGTCTTTCCCTTGGACGACCCTGGTTTGAAAGAAACCCACCTATAAAGCTCTCACATTCCGACAACCATAATTGCTCTTATTCCTCCGTAGAATACTTGATTTTAGGGAATCACGTAATTTTCTGTGTTTGTATCTGTGTGTGTTTTGGCTTTGGTTTGATCCATTCAGGGCACATCAATTTTAAGTGTAGAAACTTTTTTTCCAACATTAAAAAGAGTGAGGGAGGGTATAAGATTGGAACAACAATTGAACTTTTTTTTTTTTTTTCTACATTTTTTACTAGAAAGGAACGAGGGAGGGGATAGGAGTAGAACAACAATTACACATATCAATCCGTGTGTTTAATTAATTTACCAATGGAAATACATAATGACTTTTTTTCTTTTGATGCCTTCCCTTCGTAGAGGGAAATGCTATGGACCGCCCTCTTGATGTAAGTTTTGCACGAGTCCAAGGGCGGAGTACACTAGCTAGGGCTAAGGTGGGCTACATAGTCCACGTCACCTTCAGGAAAAAAAAAATTTATTTGTAAAAACGTAGCCCAACTTAATAATTTTACCCCAACCCATTTTGGCACAGCCCTCTCTGTTGACAGTAACGTATGTTCTCTCCCTCTCTCCTACGTTCTTTCTTTTCTGCGATCCCTCTTTGTCTCTCTTTCTCGATCCAGCAATCCAGGACCACACCTCTCTCTCTCTCTCAAACTCTCCCCACCCTAAAATAATCACCAAACATAGCCCAAGTGTAGTAGGAATTTCATCCAAGGAAACAAAAGCAGTAGCAGGCCAATCAAAACAGAAGATGACTTTCTCCCATTTGATGCCTTCCCTTCATAGAGGGAAATGCTATGAACCACCCTCTGGTGGTAGGTTTCACATGAGTCCAAAGGCGGAAGTACACTAGCTAGAGCTAAAGTGGGCTATAGCCCACGTCACCTTCAAAATATATATATATATATATATATGCAAAAATGTAGCCCAAATAATTTTACCCCAACCCATTTTGGCACAGCCCTATCCGTTAACAGTAACGTACGTTCTCTCCCTTTCTCCTACGTTCTTTCTTTTCTGTGATCCCTCTGTCTCTCCTTCTCGATCCAGCAATCCAGGACCACACCTCTCTCTCTCTCTCAAATTCTCCCCACCCTAAAATAATCAGCAAACATAGCCCAAGTGTAGTAGGAATTTCATCCAAGGAAACAAAAGCAGTAGCAGGCCAATCAAAACAAAAGATGACTTTTTTCCCTTTGATGCCTTCCCTTCGTAGAGGGAAATGCTATGGCCGCCCTCTGGCGTAGGTTTCGCACGAGTCCAAGGGCGGAAGTACACTAGCTAGAGCTAAGGTGGGCTATAGCACACGTCAACTTCAGAAGAAAAAAAAAATAGGGAAAATGACGGCCTAAGACGTGTTTTGATAATTAATACCTGCCAAGGACAAGTTAAGAACATTTGTTAATGGGCTTTTTGACTTTTTTGGTCCCCAAATTATTTCCGCCATGCCACTTTGGTCCCCAATATTTCAATTGCTAACATTGCATCCCCAAAGTATCAATTTTGTGTTCACATGGTCCCTGTGGCTCACGTCGTTCCTTCCCTCCGTCAAAACCAAGGGCAAAGTTGGTATTTTACCTCAAAACGGTGTCGTTTGGTTGGAAGAAACGGCTTTTTGACTTTTTTGGTTCCCAAAGTATTTCTGTCATGCCAATTCGGTCCCCAATATTTCAATTGCTAACATTGCATCCCCAAAGTATCAATTTTGTATTTAAATGGTCTCTGCGACTCACGCTGTTCTCTCCCTCCGTCAAAACAAAGGGCAAGTTTGGTATTTCACCTCAAAACGGTGTCGTTTGGTTGGAAACATAGATTTTTCTTTTCCATGGTTCTCTTAGGGTTCTCATTGAAAGCATTAAAGTAAAAATAATAATTATGCCCCTTTAGGATAAAATGATCAGAAAATTAAAATTTTCGCACCTATTCAAACGTGAAAATTGAAACACTTGATTTTTAGAGGCTGTTTATATATTAAAAAATATGGTGAAAAAATTAAGTGTTCAAATTTTCAATCTGTTTGAACCTGTGCAAAAATCTTAATTTTTTGATCATTTTATCTTAAAGAGTCATAATTATTTTTTTGACTTTAAGGCTTTCAATAAGAGCTCTAAGAGAACCATGGAAAAGAAAAATCTATGTTTCCAACCAAACGACACCGTTTTGAGGTGAAATACCAACCTTGCCCTTGGTTTTGACGGAGGGAAAGAACGGCGTGAGCCGCAGGGACCATTTAAACACAAAATTGATACTTTTGGGATGCAATGTTAGCAATTGAAATATTGGGGACCAAATTGGCATGACGGAAATATTTTGGGGACCAAAAAAGTCGAAAAGCCGTTTCTTCCAACCAAACGACACCGTTTTGAGGTGAAATACCAACTTTGCCCTTGGTTTTGACGGAGGGAAGGAACGGCATGAGCCGCAGGGACCATTTAAACACAAAATTGATACTTTGGAGATGCAATGTTAGTAATTGAAATATTGGGGACCAAGGTGGCACGGCGGAAATATTTTGGGGACCAAAAAAGTGAAAAAGCCTTTGTTAATGCTGAAAATGTCCTTGACATGTATTAATTATCAAAACACATTATTGGCCGTCTTTTTCCCCGAAATATATATATATATATATATATTGTAAAAATGTAGCCCAAATAATTTTACCCCAACCCATTTTGGCCCAGCCCTCTCTGTTAACAGTAACATACATTCTCTCTCTCTCCTACGTTCTTTCTTTTCTGTGATCCCTCTCTGTCTCTCCTTCTCAATCCAGCAATCCAGGACCACAACCCTCTCTCTCTCTCTCTCTCTCTCTCTCAAACTCTCCCCACCCTAAAATAATCACCAAACATAGCCCAAGTGTAGTATGAATTTCATCCAAGGAAACAAAAGTGCTTGCGACCTTAAAGTGTGTTGCAATAAGAATGCCCCAAGCGTAGGGCTAGGTCGGTTGTAGCATAATAAACTCGGAAGTCCGAGGTCGAATCCACAGGGAGCCAATGGAGCTAGGCCGGAAGGTTTGCTTTACGAAGTGTTTTTAGCGTTAGGACCGCCAACCTTTAGATTTGGCATTGAGACGGCCAACTTTTGAGTGGTGGAAATTCTAGATACCAAAGAGACTAGAAAATGGAATTTGACAAGAAATAAAAGCGGCAAGATCTAGGGGTTCATTCTGCCCATAACTTAGGCCGTTCAATACTTCTCTTTGATAACTCAAGTGAGAGACATTGTCATTTGATCTCACTCGGAAGATTTAACCACGAAAATCAAGTTTAACTCATACAACGGGGTTTGGAAATGGAAAAGAACTCGTTTAGGCATTTTATCAAACACATAGAGTGCCATGGTTCTAAGCATTGGGTGTGCCAAGGAAACTTGTCTACACGCAATCAAAGAAGTTAACAACCCTAAGTTTAGACCAAAGGTTAGAGTTCAACAAGTTCTTTGAGGCATTTTGGCAAACACCTAGAGTGACATAGCTCCAAGCATTATATGTGGCAAGAGATCAAGTCCTTGCCTACACATAATCAAAGAGGTTAACAACCCTAGGTTTTGTTACATAAAAATGAACTTAATCCATTCACAAACCACATTAAGCACAAGAAATGAGAGAAGCCATTAAACTACCTAAATCATGGGGTAGAAATCACCCCATGACCGAGCCTAAAACACTACTCACCCATAGTGGGTGTATACATAAAGCAAAATGATGAGAGAAATGAAAACATGGGCAAAAACGAAAATAAAAGCTAGATTAATGCAAAGAACAAGAGTACTTACAACATTAATGAAGAAAATCTACCCCAAAACCTTAGCAATCCCCCTCCTTTTAAGAGAGAAGGAGAGCTAGAGAAGAGAGGAGGAGAGGGAGGTAGAGAGAGAAAGGAAAAATTGAAGAATGCCCTAAAATCGGGCTAAGGGTGATATATATACCCCCTTTACACAAAAACTACAAAAATGCCACTGAAATGTTCGCGCGGGACCAAGGGATCGATCCCTAAACATTGGGGGATCGATCCCTGAGCTTTCTGGATGCTGTAGGAGCTGAAAGGGTGGGGGGATCGATCCCTAAACATTGGGGATCGATCCCTGTGCTCGCTGGATTCTGCAGGCACTTTTTCAACTTCGCGGGCTCGCTCCGGACACTCCCGAACTCGGATTTGGGTGTTCTTCGAACCGTTGGAAAGCTTGTTGAGTCTACTTTCTAACCCAAGTGGTTTGGATCAAAAGTATTTTGTACATCAAAAGATATGACGATTCTACCCTCAGTTGGTCGGAAAATGAATTGCTTTGGGTAACATCTTCGCATCTCCCTCACTTTCCTTGACCCTTGGACATCCCGAGTATGCTTCAAAGCTTCTTTTCATGACTTTTGGGACTCGGTCGCGGAGCGCCACGTGGTCTTGGACACTTGGATACTTCCGGGAGTCATCCTTGGCGTTCAAAATGCCTTATTCACACGATTTACCTGAAAACGCCAAAAACACACCTTTCGTGCAATATCGTTCAAATCAAGCAAGTAATGCACTTGTGTGTGACAAAAATGAGAGAGATAAGCCCTATTATTTACACTATTGAGGGCTTATCACACCCCCCAACTTGGACTTTGCTAGTCCCTAGCAAACTAAAGCATAAATATAACTAGTTACGCGACGCAATCTTCCCCCGAAACAAGATACGACAATTATGCTCAACGACACTCGGCAAGAATCAAGACAAACACCCCTTCGAACTCAATCACATGCAACCCACGCACATGCATACAATGAACTAAGGTGAACAAATTATGCCAACGGCCAAGCAACACACATCCACCTTGAATTTCAATTCCAGGAATCAAAAGAGCGTACTCTGATATGATCCTGAACAAAGTAATAAAGTAGAACATCCCATGATAAGCGCTAGCAAGAATCGCAATAGCAAGAGACAAAAAGCTATGCATGCTAATCAAAAGAGCGCCGACAAAGAGAGCTAAGCAATTATTCACAAACAAACTAAGCTAACGGAAATTCCATACTAAATCAGAGTTAAATATCGATCATGCATCAAAAAGAGTTAGATGAGCGTACGAAAGATCAACTAAGGACTTTAGTAGCTTATAATGACCTTGGTGCCAAGAAAAGGGAAACAAAAAGAGTAGCGGCCATAAAATTTCTGCTTGGTTTCAACTACCCTTGGCCACTACCATCCCCTAAACTACCCAACCATGGCCACATGCCGGCCGAACACCAAACAAAGTTATGAAAAATAAAGAAAAACTACTAATTATGTCCTACTAGAACTAGTACCACCGACTCCACCACACCTAGTCGTCCTCCTCTTCCGGCTCCTCACAATATTGAGCCTCGAGCTCCCCCTCCTCGTCGGACTCTTTCTCATCCAAAATATATGCTAGCCCGGAGGTCTAACCAATCCTCTCATCATAGTAGTCAACCCTCTTTTGAATCCGATTTTGCTCTTTCATAGCATTTCTTTGATTTTTCTTTGAGGAATAGGGTCATTTGAGGTGAGATTGGTAGTGAGAGAGATTGAGGGGCCAATTCCAAGAGCTTTGGAGAGGGAGATGAGAATTTGGGGCTTTAGCTTTTGAAGTGGGAAAGGAGAGATAGGGGATCACATATCAATTCTTCGCCCTTTTGCATACCAACCACTTCTATCTGGTTCACCCCATCCCAAAGCACCTTAGATCATTGAAACACAATTTCACACAACCCTCCAAACATCCGGTTCCCTAAGCTTGAGCAATAAACGGAGACTCGGACTTCGGTTCAAAATTAAGGACAAGGGGACTCTTTTGTGGTTTTATCATGCAAAAATTGCCTTGTATCATTTCCTACGTACGCCAATCAACTCCAATATGATGCATAAAAGATATCTAAACTACTTAAGTATGAACAAACAGATATTATTTACGCAAGTGCGGAAAGAGACAAACTAGCATGGGATGCTTCAAAACGAACTTCAACTCTAAGCGACGCATACTACTTAACACACCTTGGAGCTCAATTTGTTCAACAAAGTTCACGTATATGCATGCAACATGGATTCAACACATAATCAAATTCGACGGGATGCACGACTCTTGCCATTATTAAACAATTGAGCATAATCTAAGTATCTAGCACTTGAATTCCATAATTACAAGGGAAAATTACACAAAAAAGTTTAAAATTTTCCATGCAAAATTGAAAACATAACTATAACCATAATCTATCCCCCCCAACTTGAAATATGCAGTGTCCTCAATGCAAAAGATGGGAAATAAAGAGAGGGAGAACAAAAAATGTACCGACGGGGTGGAATGTCAACCACCCGATACCTCGACCAAGTTGGAGGATTTTGCGCCATCGCCTCCGTTCGTCATCGGAACCGCTTCCAAGGCCCACTCCTTCGGCCCCGCCGTCGGAACCATAGCTAGTCACACAGAGCCATCGCCGGAGCTTTTTGGTCTTACAATCGCGACACATAGTCGCACCCATGCTTAGAGCTCCTGAATGCCTCACTCACCCCGGCTTTTAGATCCAAACTACCAAGGCTGGTGCGATAGCATGTTACCCTGCAAAAGACTTAAGAACCAACTACCTACTAGGAGACAAAGACATTAGTACCGCCGGCTCATGGTAGCCCGGCAAAAAAAATTATTATTAACAAGTATTTAAACCACCGAATCGTCACGTGATTGAAACGGGTACTACTTTTCTCCCCATCTCTCACTCAAAGCGCCGTAGAATGAGTCAGACAACAACTTTGAGCTAGAGACAGGTGGCTATACCAGACCATCAAAAGAGAAAAGGAAAGGAAAAACAAAAAAGACAACCAAAAAAAAATAAAATAGAATGCCAAGTTCAAACATTTTCAGCCAAACGTGGATTTCGAACATTGATTATGCCATCAAGAGCTATTACCAAGAGCACATCACTCCACTCCAAAATCTTGGTTAAAAATTGAATTTGGCCATACCACAAAAATAGATACTTTGAGTAAAGTAATTGCCGAAGTCGTTTGAGAAATTTAAATTCAACCAAGTGAGCATTCCAAACTATATTGAGTTTCAAATTGTTGACAAAATCTACAATGTAAGGATGGTAAATCAAATCAAAGTCATCAACACCAAGAAAATCAATATGTTCCACTCCCACAAAATCTTGGAATGGTGGAGACTCAACCGGAGTGCCGACAACATCTATAGAATTCTCATGAGGAGAACATTGGACATTAAACTCATCACGGCATCCTAACTCTGAGGTTTTTTCCCAACCTAAACCGACCTTTTCAATAATGAAAAACGGCTCTATTTCCTTTTCCTCAATATTTGAGTTGGCATCTTCAACATTGACATCATTAACCCAAGATTCAGAATTTTCGGCCAATTGATCAAAGTAATCCCAACTTCCATTAACGGTTTTATCCAAAAATGCACCATCAACCATCTTTTCTACAAGCAAACGCGTTGTAGAATTTAAACTCTTATAGAAAATGGGAATCAAATGCCTTGTTTCACAGCAATGCTGTGACCAATAGAGTATGGGATATCTAAACCGCCACCAATAACATGCAAAAGACTCTTCATCAAGTTGATAAAAATTTACGATTTCACGTAGCAACATATGAGTCTCATGAATTGGGGAAAACTTTTTGAAAAATTGATTTTCCATATCTTGCCATGTATCTATTGATCCTAGGTTCAATGAATGAAACCAACTCTTAGCCCTGTCTTTCAAAGATGATGGAAATATCTCAAGTAAAGCCACTTTATCATTCATGCAAAGCTCCTCAAGTTCTACAACGTGAGCACATGGATTTTCAGAGGCTAAGCCATGAAAAGGGGGCAACACTTGAAGCATGCTCGGCTTAGAACTAAAAACACTCGCGGTTGCCATTCTACTACAAAGATAGAAATATAAATTAAAAACAAAAGATGAAATACTTACAGCGCGGTGTAAAGCAATACCTCCAAGTTAGCTACCAATTGAGTCCCCGGCAACGGCGCCAAAAATGCTTGCGACCTTAAAGTGTGTTGCAATAAGAATGCCCCAAGCGTAGGGCTAGGTCGGTTGTAGCATAATAAACTCGGAAGTCCGAGGTCGAATCCACAGGGAGCCAATGGAGCTAGGCCGGAAGGTTTGCTTTACGAAGTGTTTTTAGCGTTAGGACCGCCAACCTTTAGATTTGGCATTGAGACGGCCAACTTTTGAGTGGTGGAAATTCTAAATACCAAAGAGACTAGAAAATGGAATTTGACAAGAAATAAAAGCGGCAAGATCTAGGGGTTCATTCTGCCCATAACTTAGGCCGTTCAATACTTCTCTTTGATAACTCAAGTGAGAGTCATTGTCATTTGATCTCACTCGGAAGATTTAACCACGAAAATCAAGTTTAACTCATACAACGGGGTTTGGAAATGGAAAAGAACTCGTTTAGGCATTTTATCAAACACATAGAGTGCCATGGTTCTAAGCATTGGGTGTGCCAAGGAAACTTGTCTACACGCAATCAAAGAAGTTAACAACCCTAAGTTTAGACCAAAGGTTAGAGTTCAACAAGTTCTTTGAGGCATTTTGGCAAACACCTAGAGTGACATAGCTCCAAGCATTATATGTGGCAAGAGATCAAGTCCTTGCCTACACATAATCAAAGAGGTTAACAACCCTAGGTTTTGTTACATAAAAATGAACTTAATCCATTCACAAACCACATTAAGCACAAGAAATGAGAGAAGCCATTAAACTACCTAAATCATGGGGTAGAAATCACCCCATGACCGAGCCTAAAACACTACTCACCCATAGTGGGTGTATACATAAAGCAAAATGATGAGAGAAATGAAAACATGGGCAAAAACGAAAATAAAAGCTAGATTAATGCAAAGAACAAGAGTACTTACAACATTAATGAAGAAAATCTACCCCAAAACCTTAGCAATCCCCCTCCTTTTAAGAGAGAAGGAGAGCTAGAGAAGAGAGGAGGAGAGGGAGGTAGAGAGAGAAAGGAAAAATTGAAGAATGCCCTAAAATCGGGCTAAGGGTGATATATATACCCCCTTTACACAAAAACTACAAAAATGCCACTGAAATGTTCGCGCGGGACCAAGGGATCGATCCCTAAACATTGGGGGATCGATCCCTGAGCTTTCTGGATGCTGTAGGAGCTGAAAGGGTGGGGGGATCGATCCCTAAACATTGGGGGATCGATCCCTGTGCTCGCTGGATTCTGCAGGCACTTTTTCAACTTCGCGGGCTCGCTCCGGACACTCCCGAACTCGGATTTGGGTGTTCTTCGAACCGTTGGAAAGCTTGTTGAGTCTACTTTCTAACCCAAGTGGTTTGGATCAAAAGTATTTTGTACATCAAAAGATATGACGATTCTACCCTCAGTTGGTCGGAAAATGAATTGCTTTGGGTAACATCTTCGCATCTCCCTCACTTCCCTTGACCCTTGGACATCCCGAGTATGCTTCAAAGCTTCTTTTCATGACTTTTGGGACTCGGTCGCGGAGCGCCACGTGGTCTTGGACACTTGGATACTTCCGGGAGTCATCCTTGGCGTTCAAAATGCCTTATTCACACGATTTACCTGAAAACGCCAAAAACACACCTTTCGTGCAATATCGTTCAAATCAAGCAAGTAATGCACTTGTGTGTGACAAAAATGAGAGAGATAAGCCCTATTATTTACACTATTGAGGGCTTATCAAAAAGCAGTAGCAAGCCAATCAAAACAGGAGCAATTGCAGCAGTGGAAAAAGATAGGTCTTATCCAATTAATAATCAAACAAGTTGGCATGGTATGAGGAGCTGGCCAAAGCAACATGAGTAGAGAAGTCAAGTCCCCAATAATATCCATAGTAGCTTAGCAGCCCTGCATGCCTTTGGCACGTGCAAAAATACCACTACTTAAAAGCTTCTCATTGGAGCATTGAATATTGTCCTCCTGTACGTGTGAGATGCATGGCTGTCAAATGTCAATTCGTGCAAGGGCGGAATCAGAAATATATTCTGATCTAGGTTAATCTAAAATTTATATATTCACTTTCTAATATATATTCACTCTTGGTTTGAAGGACAAAAAAAGAGCTTTTCCTCTTCTTCTTTTTGTGGTGATTGTTCCATTATGATTTAACGGGGCGGTTTAATGGACAACTATTTAGACACCTAAAAAAATACCTCATAGTTTCCGATCAAATTTTGATGATCTGAGTCGCTCAATGTGATCAGAACATGATTTTAAGGGTACCCGCGAGAAATCAGAAAAAAAAAGACTGAAAAATGCTTGATCTGAGCAGTTTTTAGCTTAGATTTAATGAACGGTTTAATTAAAAACTGCTTAAAACAAGCACTTTCCTGTCATTTTTTTTTTGCTAATTTCTCGCGGGCACTCTTAAAATCATATTCTGCACATATTGAACGGTTCGATTATCAAATTTTGATAGGGAACCATGTGATTGAGATTTGGGGTGTTTTTTTAGGTGTCTAAATAGTTGTCCATTGAACCGCCCCGATGATTTAAACCTAAAAGAGTAAGATTGTAAGAACTAACATTTTCAACCAATTTAAGCACACCGTCCAGTGTTCTGCATCAACTAAATCAGATAAAAATCTAAGCACACCAGCCAGTGTTCTACATTTAACAACAAAAGAGCAAATTTAAGTACATCAGCCAGTGCTCTGCATTTAACAACATAAGTATAAATCTAAGCCACTGGAGCTAGCATAATAAGTGAATACTTAAGTATCTGAAGCCTTGCGATTCGACGTAATTGAGTGATATTTTTGCACAAACCTAAAAATAAATAGAGCAAGCCGGGCTCATGTGTGCTTCATCAAATATGCCATAAATGTAGCATTTGTTTCGTTGCATTCGGCTTCTCTACAGCCAACTACAGAGAAGGATGTACGTGTAATACCCGTTCCGGATATTTAGTTATTTCAATTCACATTTTTTTAAATTTTAATATGTGAAGTTGGGGTTGATTCGTAGGAGGTGGAACTTATGAGTGGTTTATGTGATTTGGGAGTTGGAGCATAAGTTTCATATGGTTCCACTTGCACTTGATAATCTTTCTTAGGCTTAATCAAAATATCCCTAATCCTATTTTGTTCCAACGTAGAGAGAGAGAGAGAGAGAGAGAGAGACGCCAGAAGGAAGAAAAGGGAAGGAGAATAAGAAGAGAGGAAGAGGAGAAAGAAGGAGAAAACCTTGGATTGATTTTCCTAGCTTGAATTGAAGCTCAAACCTGGTAATTCATATTTTCGTAAACTTGAATTCTGTGTTTTTGTTGTTGAATTTCGTATTTGAGAAGTGAGTTCGTGGGTTGGTAGTTTGGTTGAGGTGGAGTTGGGTTTTGGGTTGAACTCTTGGTGATCATGAGAGTTTAGTCCTAAATCTCATGAGTTTAAAGCTTAGAACATAAATTGATTCTTGTGTTTGATAGTTCATGCGAAGCCCTATGTTATAAAGGAGTTTGAGCATGATTTGGTATAGTTTTGATGAGTTTTTGATGTGTTTTGAGTGGAGGAAAAGGTTGGGATTTGAAAGAAGATCGAGCTGTGTTTTTGTCGAAAAACCCAGGTTGTACCGGTACTGGGTTTTGGCTGTACCGGTACAAGGTGTCCAGAGGAGGTTATTTCGGTGTTTTTGGGACCTGTACCGGTATTGGGATTTCGCAGTACCGGTACATGGGTTAAGAATCAGCATTTCTGAAGAAACTTCAAACAGGCATAACTTCTTCATCCGGACTCCGTTTTGGGCAAATTTTATACCAAAATTGATGTACTCGAAACGTACTTTCTAATGGTGATGGTTTCATAATCCAATTCTAATCCTTAAAGAAGTTATGGTCAAACTATGGTGGAATGGTTATAAGTTTCTATATAGATTTTGGAGATTAGGTGCTACTCTAACTTTATGTATGTTTTGGTATACATATAGGTCTTGAGATGGACATGGTTGTATTTGCTGGGCATTATTTAATACCTAGTTAGCTATGCAACTTGATATTAAATATCCGTTTGAATGTCTTAAGGGATGTTTGGTGACTTGGTTAAACTTTTGGCATGTGTTAGTTTGGTAAAATGTTGGGGGATGTCATCCTACATTTGTTTGAACATTCCAATGGAGTTGTATGCTAATATGAGTTAGCTTGTGACTAGGTAGCGAGTTGGTCAAATGAGAGGTGCTGAAATCGTAAGTTTGGCATACTTCAGTCGAATCAAAGTTGAGTGTGTTTGATATGGTTCTCCTCAATGAAATATTATTGTGGAGGTGAGTGTATATCTTGCTAATAGTAGCTAGCTTTCGATATGGTTATTTTTATGGGATAGTGCTATAGTGGTGGATGTATGTCATGCTAACAGATAATTTGCCTGTTGATATGCATGCATGATGATATGTATGTTTGGAGGTTGTATATCATGCTAACCAAGGTTTAGTTATTGATATGCATGTTGTGATGTGTTGATTGTACCCATTTAAGGATTGTGGAGTAAGTCACACCATATCGTGGGTCGTGCCGGCTAATTAACGGTGAATAGGAATATGGTGTGCGGGACACAATATCTTAGGTACATGGGATGTGGCAAACGTGCCACTGCATGTGATGTGATTACATTTATATTGTTGTGCATTGATCTTTGTTGCTCAGTTGAGTGGATATGTTGGTTATAATTGTTGTATACATTCGACTATTTCAATTACGTTGGTGATGTGCATTTTGGTTGATATTCCTATGGGTGTTATGGTTTTATGTTGAGCAATTCTATATCTTACACATTCTGGTTTTCCTCTTTGAATTGCCAGGTCATAGGTGGTCGTAGAGTTAGTTCACTACAGGTCGACGTTTTGGGGACACTTGGATTAGCATTGAGTGTTTGTGTCTGTAGTCGTGTTGGTTGTAGTGGGTCAAACTCTGATTTATTTATTTTTTGTTAAATTCATTTTGTGATTTCAAGTTGTAGATATCGTTGGCACCTTGTTTATATTTATGTCAAGTCATCCGCTGGGGGTTTACTCTTTTTTGTGTGTGGTTTGTCGTTTAGTGTTATTTTTTTGGTGTGGAATGCCACGTGACCGTGTCGGTTCGGGCCCACTCCGGGTGTCGTTCCGGAGCGGGGCGTGACAGTATGATTCAATTTGAACCGCATATTAACAATCAATTGTTCAGATTTGTTGAATTTATTACCGGTAAAAGATTGAAAGTAAATTTGGACCATTAAAAATACTATCCAATTGTTGCGATCATTTGGCCCGTACCTTCTTTTTTTTTTTTTTGGTCACTTGGACCGTACTTCTGCAGTCTACAAGCCAGATTCTTGTTCTTTTTTTTTTTTTTGTCAATCGATAGGATGATATTCATTGATAACAAAAGGATAACAACGAAAGAGCAGCCATCCCAAAATATGGAATATGGTAACCACAAGAGAGGCCTAAACACCACGCCGAACATTCAGTACCTCACACAACCTAATGCGCCAAACACATGGAGAACATCTCCGATCAACGCAATACTTGCCAAGCAACTAACAAGAAACCCACGTAGGGGTTAGGAAAGCCTTCTCAACGGGAGAAAAAACAGAAAGAACTGGAAAAAGATCAACAAAACAAAAAACCTACAGCAGATCATCACACCTAAATCCAGCCACCCGAAAAAATATCAACAAAGCAAAGACCCTACAGCATATTCTTGTTCGTTATTAAGCAATTTGAATCTCTAAATTAAGCAAAAATAGAATATATACTAATCCGACGAGTAAAGACAAAGGTAAGGAGTTACTGTAGGAGTCTGAGACAGAATCTTCAATGGTCCGCCCAACTTTTCTTTTCTGTTTACGGTAAACCCATTAGGAATATGAGCTAAATCGACCGGAACTAAACCCTCGATGAACCAATCGAAAAAATAGAGGTAGCATAGTTTCTCATTCTTGCAATTGAGTTTAAATTCTTTTCGGATGAGGTGAAAATCCCATGGTTTTCCGTCACCCGTTGGGGAAACCACTATGCGCGTTCATTGTAGTAATTTAAATTGTTCATTGTGTAGGGTCCGCAAAGTAGTATACTTATGCAAAAATCAGCGGAAAAATGACGGTCCATGACTTGTTTTGATAATTAACACCCGTCAAAGACAAGCTATGAACATTTGTTAATACTAAAAATGTCTTTGACGGGTATTAATTATCAAAACACGTCATTGACCGTCATTTTCCCAAAATCAGCTTTATCACGCATCAATAGCTATTTAAAAAATGGAATTTTGGTTCATAAAACAGGCGGTCATGGACATCAATAGCTATATAAAAAATGAAATTGGTTTATAAAACAGGCGATCATGGTTCTATCACTAATTTTTATTTTTTAAGTTAAACTATTCATGACTGTCTATTTTATAAACCAAAATTTAATTTTTGATATTGTTATTGATACCTGATCAAGTTGATTTTTTGCGTGGCTATGTTACTTTGTGAGCCCTACAGGTCTGTTTGATTAGTGAGATAATGGTAGAAAATGCAAGAAAGATCGAGAAATATATATATATATATATATATACTTCTTTTGTATTCATTTAGAAAGAATATCTTAGAAAGTGGTAGAAAGTGAACTTTCATGTACAACCCTCTAAATAGCTTGAGAGCTTACCTCACTTTTTTTTACAAAATGTGTAGGAAAATTTTATTTTCTCAAGAAAATCAACAATAATTACTCTAAATTCTCTCTTTACCCTCTTCCTTTTACATTTTCTCTTCTAATTTGAGCAACTTTTCTACTTTTCAAACAATGATATTTTATTATCTTTATTACTATTATTTTCTTGCAAAACTTTCATCCTAATCAAATAGATGTGAGAAAAAAATTACTTTTTCTTTTTCTTTTCTTTCACTTCACTTTCTATCATCTTCACTTTTCATTATATTTTTGTCACTAATCAAACGGGTCCTATAAGATGAACGATTCAAACTACTACAATAAACACATGTTAGGATCCACAATGGGCGATGACAGAAATCCCATGGTTTCCGCCTCATCTGAACAGAACTTGCACTTTTTGCAATTTGGTCTTCCGTCAAATACTACTAGTACTCATGGTAGCATGTACTCCAATACCACACCCTTAATCACATCTCCTGTGGTGTGTATGGTTTTGAGTTTCATTCTGCGGAATCGCCCGGAAAACGGGGGCTGGTGGATGCACATAAGATAGGAAATGACTTTTTTGTGGCTGAGGGAGGTGACTCAAAAAGGAGAGAGAGAGAGAGTGTTTTTTAAGCTGCAACTTGAGAGAGAGAGAGAGAGAGAGAGAGAGAGAGAGAGTGTGTGTGTTTTTTAAGCTGCAACTTGATTAACAACTTGTTCTTATCAAACTAAAAGGGTAAAGTGAGAGAGAGAGAGAGAGAGAGAGTTGAGCTGCAACTTGATTAACAATTTGCTCTTATCAAACTAAAAGGGTAAAGTAAGAGATTAACAATTTGCTCTTATCAAACTAAAAGGGTGCGGATCAAAAAAATAAAAACTAAAAGGGTAAAGTGAGAGAGAGAGAGAGAGAGAGAGAGAGAGAGAGAGAGACAGAGAGTCTTGAGCTGCAACTTGATTTAGCAACTTGCTCTTATCAAACTAAAAGGGTAAATCTCTTTAAAAAAAACTGAAAGGGTGAAGTGAGAGAGAGAGTGGCTGTGTTTGTTTCCCATTTTTGTTTTGTTTTTATTTTGTTTTCTAATTATTACCTTATTTCTCTCTCAAATTATTATCATATTTATTCAATTATTACTTTCTCATCTCTCTCCAATCATTATTCATCTCTTCAATTATTACCTTATTTCTCTCTCCACCCACTACCCAAACTAAATTAAACTAAACTGTCAACCAAACAAAGCCAGTGTTTTTCTTTCTTTCTCGATGTCCCGACATTGCGAAGCTCGCGCGTACACATCAATTGTGCTAAAAAACTAGTACGTACTCATTCCCTCCCAATTTATTTATTTTATCTGGGCTTTTAGGCCATTAGATGTTATGGATTTATCCATTTTGGTGTATTTTTCAACCTTTGGTTGGAAACCCTTCCCTTTCCCCCTTAATAAAATGTTACTTTTGCCGATCAAAAAAAAAATTATTTTCGAAATCACCTCAAACATTATAAATTACAAGATATAATTAATTGAAAAGTCGCACGAAATTCAAAAAATGACAAGTAAATTGGGACGGAGGGAGTACAATTTAGATAAAAATGTATGAGTTCGAGCTCGTGTTTGCTCATAAAAATCTCATTTTGAGATCTGATTGTTCCACAAAAAAATAAACCAAAACATGAATGCCTTTTAAAGTGTGTGCCTTAAACTTTCAAATCAAACTCAAACAAACTGCCACTCATCTTGTGTTCGACTTATGTGGTGTTCAAAAGATTTAAGTTATCCGAGATCATTTTGTCATCAGCTCGATTAATAAAACTCACTTGATATAGCTTGAATAATGTTCAAAACTCATTAGCTATTCGGGTAATTCGAGGGTGTTCCAGTTTCTTAAAAAATGAACTTTTAGAAAAGAAAGGTAATTTCAAGCTCAAAAATCATGTGTTTGCGCAAATAATTTTTCTATCAATATGGATCTTATTTGATAGATCTTATTAAGATCTTTTAAACGGTGAAAAAAATTAAAAAATTATTTTTCATTTTCATTATATTTAAATTTAAAATTACTTTCTTTTTGAAAAGAAAAATTTAAAAAGAAAGCGAAACGGGGCCGTCTGTCCCATAGAGAGAGCACGCCTTCGATGCTCTAGGTAGTCTTTTAATTTGTTAAGCAGAGCACAAAATATAGTTCACTTTTTAATTTGTTAAGCAGAGCACAAAATATAGTTCACTTTTTTACAAAGAGTGTTGCTAGCCGTACCGACCAAAACCCACCGAAATCGTACCGACGGCCACCGCCGGGCCGTCTCCGGCCACCGGAAGGCCGATCCGAGCCGTCCAAAAATTCTAAAAAAAAAAAACCGAGGGGGTCCACGCGGGAAGAAACTGCATCCGATGTGCGTATGGTGGTTAGATCAAGCACCCATTTTTTCGTGTATATATATATACACGAAAAAATGGGTGCTTGATCTAACCACCATACGCACATCGGATGCAGTTTCTTCCCGCGTGGACCCCCTCGGTTTTTTTTTTTAGAATTTTTGGACGGCTCGGATCGGCCTTCCGGTGGCCGGAGACGGCCCGGCGGTGGCCGTCGGTACGATTTCGGTGGGTTTTGGTCGGTCCTCATAGGATTTCCGTTTTACAAATGGGTGGTAACATTATTGCTAAAACACTCAGTATTGGCTTCCACTTCTTTCTCTGTGGGGACTGACAGCTGTCTTTCTGTGGCGACTACACGTATGGCGTTATCTCGTTAGTACTTAAGCTTCAAAGGTATTACTTTCTTACGATAGAGAATTGTCTACCTCTACCTATGATGACTCTAAACAAAACTAAAAAGAAAACAAAATCTAACTCCTCGATCGAATTCTTAACACACGTTGTTGTCCCTAGCAAATGCGCCAAAAATGCTTCGCCGGAATAGAAGTCCTAAATTAACGGGTTATCCCAAGCGTAGGGTTGAGATCGACGTAACACAATATCCGGTAAATCCATAATCGAATTCACTGAGACAGTGATGTGTGCTGACTTAAAACTCGGGTTGTTACTAATTAAACAGGCTTTTAGGTGGCCACCCCTTGTGTTTGATGTCGAGATTAACTAAAACTAGGAACTTGTTTGGTTTTTCTTTAAATAATTAAAAATGAGGTACGAACATAGAGTTTATAGCGCTCGTAATCAGTCCTGGACTTCTCTGCTCCATCGGTATTCTTAAAAACATTTGACTTTAGAGAAAAAAAACTACCTCGGAATATATGAACCTTTATAATCGTTGTTCACCCATGCGTGGCGGAGACCAAGTTTTAGTCCCCTGTACCCCGCCATTCATGGGTTCCGACAATGCGCGGGTTTGTCTAACGAAAGTTCTTTACTCACCAAAAATTGTCTTTCCATTATTATTACGAAACTGGAGCACAACGTGACTAGCCTGGCCACGGTGTGCTAATCACCTCGCGACCCTACCTATACAACAACCCCTCCATTGACAAAGGACTTGCCAAGGAAAGGTTAAAACAACTATAAACATAATTAATTATTATTACAGCGATTATGAAAGATCGGTACTAGTGCGCGCTAAAAAGGTGTTTACAACGGATGTAAGCCAAAGGCATTCTGTTCTCATGAATCTTTAAGGGAATTGCACTAATACCAATCTTAGATTCAAGTTTGGTGTAAGAAACAGCCGAGTAGTTTGCGAATTTCCACAACTAAACCTCAATCTTTACTTGTTAAGAAAATTATTTAAAGGACTAGAAATATAAAACAGAATTGAAGCAAGGAAATATAAAACTACTACTTCATTAAAAACGGAACACAAACGGATTACAAGGGTCAAGCCCTGAATGAAAGCCGTAGTGGAAGAAGGAAATTATTCGAAATGGGTTGCGGTTTTTTTGGCTGGTAAATGAAGAAAAGAAGAAGAGAGAGAGAGAGAGAGAATGTGGCTAATGGGCTTTGGGTTTTTTAGAGAGAGAGAGAGAGAGAGAATGTGGGTAATGGGCTTTGGGTTTTTTTCCTCCTTTTCCCCCTCTTTTTCCTCCCTACTTTCCTTCCCCCCTCTGACTACTCCCACTTCCTACCCCTTCTTCCTTCTTTTAATAAGAAAAAAAGAGAAAAAGAGAATAACAAAATAAAATAAAAAGAAAAAAGAGAAGGTGTCGGCCTGCTGACACCATTTTATATATATATATATATATATATATATATATATTACTTATATTGTTATATTGTATTATTATGTTACTTATATTATTATATCTATTTTATATAATAACAAGGTGCCCCAATTCCCGCTCCCCTGGTCCGGAAAGGTGCACAGTTTTGTTCTGCAGTGCTATTGATTTCCAAAACGGTGTCCAATTAGAGCCCAAGCACAGTCAAAATTCCTATTTTAATTTGGGGCTTTGAAATGACAGCATCCGCTTCATTTCTTTTTGGAAAAATGATGGTCCAGGATGTATTTTAATAATTAATACCCGTCAAAAATATGCTGAGAATATTTGTTAATACTTAAAATGTCATTGATGGGTATTAATTACCAAAACACAATATCATCTAAAAACATTTATAGAACATAAAATAATGAAGAAATTAAATAGTCATCATGTTTCGTAGACTTATTTAGGTGTCCATCCTACTCGGTTTGAATACTTAAGTCGACATCATAAAATTTAAATAATACCTAAAATATCGTTAATCATGACAAATACAGAAATCATGACAAAATAATGACAAATACAAGAATTATGATAAAGTCATCCGGAATCATGACAAAACCATCTAGAATGTAAATTTAACTTTTTATGGTAGTTTTACATCCCAAATTTCTTCGCCTATATAGTGAAAAAATTTAGGACCTTAAACTAACTTTTTGGGTTAGTTTTACATTACGAATTTCTTTACCTATATAGTAAAGAATTTTAGAATCTTAAACTAACTTTTGAGGTTAGTTTTACATCCTGAATTTCTTTACCTATATAGTAAAGAATTTTAGAATTTTAAACTAACTTTGTAGGTTAGTTTTTATCCCGAATTTCTTACATATATAGTAAAGAATTTTAGAACCTTAAACTAACTTTTTAGGTTTGTTTTACATCATGAATTTCTTTACCTATATAATAAAAAAATTTAGGACTTTAAACTACCTTTTTATGTTAGTTTCACAACCTGAATGATTTTGTCGTGATTTCTGATGATTTTTTCATGATTACCGTTGCGTTAACCAAATTAAATAAGGGATATTAACTTTGTGCAAACATAACAAAGTCAATATCTCTTATTTAATTTGGTCCGCGCAGCATCAATCATTAAAATTTAAAAAAATTATGAAGGATAATATAGGTATTATTTAAATTTCAGGATGACAACATAAGTTTTTAAACCCTCCAAGACTAGCACACAAGTATATACATAGGAGAGGACCCCTAATTAAGTCCCCCTAAAATAATAGGATAAACGTAAAGAATTAAGCACAAGAATATACAATATTGTGTGCTTATCAATTATTGTCCTATTTCTTGAATTAAGCAAATTTTTAGTGCTGGGTGGGTAAATGTGGTGTCCGCTCGGCGCATCCTAGTTATCCATTGCGTTTTTGAACGGCTCGGATTTAGAGAAAGAAAAATGAGAGAGTAAGTAAGTGTTGGAAGGAGAGAAGAGAGTGTTTCAATCCGAACTGTTCAAAAGTACATTAGACGGTCCGAATATCCCGAACGGATACCACGACAGATATACCCATTCGACAACGAAAAATTTCTCGAATTATACGACTCTCCTGTAGATGATAAGCCCCCATTCTTTGACTCTATCCCCTTGAAAATTGATCACGTGTAGCCGCCTCACTTTTTCACCAATGGTGGGATATACCCCTCGTATAAAGCTTATTCCATCTTAATAATTCAAATGATGGCCAAAACCATTAATTTACATGAATCCAAAAGCCGCCCGCCCTTGTCCCTTATAAATAAACCCCTACTCCCTCCTCATACCAATAACATACTCCACAAGTTCGAAGATACAAACCCCAAGCATGGGTTTCTTAGCCAACATTCCCCTCCCTTTCTTTCTCCTCCTCAGCATCTTCACCTCCGGCCGCGCCGCCACCTTCGAAATCCACAGTAATTGCCCCTACACAGTCTGGGCAGCCGCCTCGCCCGGCGGGGGCCGCAGACTCGAGAAGGGCCAGAGCTGGTGGCTATGGGTGCCCGCCGGCACGTCCATGGCACGGATCTGGGGCCGTACAAAGTGCAACTTTGACGGCGCCGGTAACGGTCATTGTCTGACCGGGGATTGCGGGAAGCTCGAGTGTTCGGGATGGGGCATCCCTCCGAACACCCTGGCTGAATATGCCCTTAACCAATTTGGTAACCTGGATTTCTACGACATCTCTCTGGTTGATGGGTTCAACATCCCCATGGAGTTCATCCCGACGAACAGGGCCCAGACCGACAAATGCAAGCCCATTTCATGCATCGCGGACATCAACGGGCAGTGTCCGGGCCCGATGCGTGCCCCAGACGGGTGTCTGAACCCGTGCCAGATTTTCAAGACCCAGCAATACTGTTGCACCCAAGGGCCTTGTGGCCCGACGGATTACTCAAGGTTCTTCAAGGATAGGTGCCGCGACGCTTATAGCTATCCTCAGGATGATCCTACAAGCACGTTTACTTGCACGAGTGGGACCGATTTTAGAGTTGTGTTTTGCCCATGGGGGTGGGATCCACATGTCCCTATGGAAGTGAATGGGACTAGTATTGTGATGTAAATTAAGGGGTCTTTTGAGTATTTGAGTATGCTTGTGACTTGTGAGCCATTTACGTTGGTGAAATAAGGTCTTTGTACTAATAAGTGGATGTTGTAGGGCGTTTTTCTGTGATGCACTCTGGAGGGAAGATTCGAACTGTCCATCTCAGCAATCAGTGGTTCAAATAAGAGTGCTTCGGCAAATCTGAACCATTAATTGATTGCAGGGATGAATGATTCGGATATATCCTACAGGGTGCATTACAGGGAGCGTCCTACAGCATTTCCAAATTCGTACTACTAAGGAGAGTTGGAAATAGTCAGTGTCGTATTGTCATGTTGCGGTTGTGTTGTAGCAAAGTTAAATTCAACTTTGAAATAAAGAAGTGTTAATTTTGTTTGAGTTCTGATTCCATGAGACTCGATGAATAGGTGAATGTTAATTGATTATCATTCATCAATTAGGGCACACTTACATGTTAATTGAACTGTTTAGACAGAGTGAATTGTCCATAAGAGAATTTGTATGTACTGGTGTTCTCTTTCTTCTATTGATAGATACATAGTAAAACTGATATGAGTCATGGATGCATCTAAAGAATCTGTGTGGAAAGAACTTGTGGGCTGATTTACCAATTGCAACATACTTACAACATTTCCCAGTAATACTTCGCTCTGTAGTTGTTGCATACAGACGACAACTATAGATAGTAAGATTTGTTAACTAACTTCATGTTTGATTCAACCAATTCTAAGTAGTAGACAAATGGTCACTAATTTATACTACTCTGATCGAGGCTATTAGCTACAAAATGTAATTAAGGTGCGATGATGCTATGGAAAAGTACTGATCCATCATATGTTGCCTTGAATCTACTACGGAGTATGTCGGATTGAAGTTAATTGGATCAAATTTACTTGATAGATCCTAAGTATATGTTTCTTGTATTGCGATTTGAAAATTGGATCAAGTTTTATGTCAAATCCAATTATATGTTGCTTCGATTGAAAAACAAAAACAAAGATCATTTTGGCTTGATAGATTCAATGAATCGGAGTTCCTCATAAACATGTGGCAGATCAAAAGACCCTAAAAGAGATGTCGCGTGATATTTCTGGATAAAAGACCCTATATATTTATGATCATTAATTTGCGACCTTTCCTTTTGTCAATTATGATGATCATTAATTAGGTGGCATCTTGGTGTCAAAGTTTCTTCACGTCTCTATCGCATTGAAATATCAAAACGACAAAAACAGAACAGAAAAGATGTGTACATGTCAATTGATCTCGCCTTTCCAAAAAAAAATGTCAAATGATCTGGTAAGTTACCTAACTCATTTAGGACACGTAACAGTCTGAATACCAATAAATTAGCACGCGTTTGAACAAGATGAGTAACATTATCTGGTCCACCAGCTGACTGCATGCATTCACCACACAGACAAAATATAAATAGGTAATTACCAACAATTGGCCCGTTCCACTGAGTAAAAATAAGTATGAGTACTTCTTCTTCTTTTTTTAAATTATAGATGATATATTGTGAGAGAATGACGTATGTTGAAAATCGAGAAATAAGTACTTAAAAAATAATAATCTTAACGGAACAGAATTCCATGTACATATTTTAAAAAATACTCCGTAAGTAATTTAATTAATTGAGTAGAGGTGTATATATACTGGTACTAGCATTATTAGGCAAAAATCATGGCTCCAGTATAACACCCTATTCCTGCATAGGATGACGAGAGTTTATTCCATGCTCCCAAGCCCTTTTTAACCACACATTGAATGAAGTCTACACTTATTTTGGGTCTCACACCAAAATGTGTGGTGGGAGGAGGCCTTGGATCCCACACCAAAATTATCTGTTTTTTGCATAGGACTGACGCATCGGTCAGATAACTAATTTATCAAATTATATGTACAATACATAAAGGAATAAACGTCAACTCCAGTAAATGAGGTCAAGTCAAGCGACATTTAATCTTCCCATTTCTCGCATATCGGTAAAGGCATATCCATCTTTGCTTCTTCAAGCATATCCCCAACTTTATGCCCACTTATTTTCAAAAGGATTCTCTGCAATGGCGGAACCTTGGGAGGGCTCCCTTAGGCTGTAGCCTAGGTGTGCCTTCAAAAGACCTCCAAAAAAAAAATTATATGTCATATATATTTCAGTCTAAATACTTTTAGCCCAACTCATTTTTGTTCTCAACCCAACCCACCATCCCATTCAGCCCAACCCACCAATCAAACATTATAGGATACAACTTAAATAATGTACATTTATAGATGATTTTCATAGACTATGTTTACTCTGTAAAACATCGTAGGGTACATTAGATAGTGTATGCTTTTTTGTGCTTTTCTTTTATTTATTTTTGAACATTTATATATTTATGTATGATCAGTAGCAGCTCCAGTATTTTGTATTAGGCGTTCAAAAATTTTCTTTATATAAACCCACCAATATATTCACAAGTAACACAGTTTCTTGTGTGAGTATGAATAATGAAATCAAAAACTTTCACAAAAATTGTCCACTATTCCACACAAGAACTCAAAAAAGTTATTTTAGATTAAAAAAAAAAAAACCACATTTTTTGGCAAGTGTAGATAACAATGAATTTTTTTAGTTTATGAAAAAAAAAAAACTATCTAGATTGATGGATGTTCATAGTATATTGAGGTGAGTGTTCAAATACAAAATAACGTAATTAGGCTATTTAAATTGGATTGATTTGTGGATTGTTTTTTTGGGCCTTGTATTCAAATATTTCTATATCGGGTGTTCAAAAGAAAAGTTGGCGTAAAATTTCTACATGTATTATGAACAAAAAAATTTTTTTTGAGGGTGTTCATGTGACCATCCAAGGTCAGTGTGGAGCCGCACAAGTAGTACAAGTTTGCCTTTTTCTGGTTCATGGATATAAAGTTTGAGTTAGCCTAGGACGGAATAAATTCTTGGTTCCGCCCTTGATTCTCTGCAGCATACGCGTAATGATGAAGGGGACAATGGCAATAACAGCTAACCACAGCTACCCATTATAATAGGAGTACCATCACTGCGCATTGTTGAACAGTTAATATGTCAAAATTTCCAACGGTTGCGTAATTGTTGTCTTATTTTTTGGTAAAGTTGCATAGGTTTTGTGATGAGGGGAGGGGACCATTAGAAGCCAATTGTTAAGTTATTGTAGTGATTCACACGCACAATAAGACACGGAATTAGTACATGTTTGCACTGTTATCTAGAGTAATTCTAGAGGTACAGATACCCAGACTGACCACAGATTCAGCCGAACACAGATATGTCCGAAACCGTTCGATACACGTAGGCTCCACACAATGTATGTGGGGCCCAGATACATTGGGTGGATGCGAACACGTGTTTGGATTGGTGTCCAGATCATTCCTCTTATCTATCCATCTTAGGATTTTAAGTTCATGAGCATGGTCTTACTCCACCGTCGAGAAACGCTTAGATGGTAGCTCCTTTCGAGGAAGCAGTGTCAATCTATAGGATTACCAAACATAAGAGAATGATCTTATCGTTTTAGGAGTTATATATGACCAAGTATTCGCATATGAAGCCCAAGTCCAAACAGTATCATACAAGGTGGTTAAAGACGAAATCCTGACGAACTAAAATCTAAGACTAGAAGTCAATCTGATTAGTTTTTCTTTTCTCACCTCTTCTACCTACCATCCAAGGCATCAATACTAGTTCAAAAACAACACTAAAGTAACAAGAGTCTCACAACAGTCTCCATACCAGATCATAGGAGAACGGAAACAACACTAAAGTTACAAAAGCACTGGTTAAAAAAAATACCTTCACGCAGTTGTCAGTTTAGATATCTACAAAATCCAGCATCTTTCGACACCAGCAGTCTTCTTGTTAGCAGAAACACCACCCCAGCTATCTTCTAGGACTTCCCTGTAGTTTGATTTTGTTCCTCTTTTCCTATCAAGATAGGTTGCTGAGGTGCATTATCACTGTGAACCGTTAAGTCGACATTTCCAGGGGAAAGGAATGTCGGAATATCCGGCAACTGAGTTCTAGATACCGGATTCCCCGTTGAATCGAAATCCGACAAAATATCAGTTTGGAAAGAGTTGGGTAAGCCTAAATCTGGAAGAGTATGAGATGTATCATCTAGCTGCTGGAAGTAATCCTGAAATGCAATATTATCCTCGATGGGTATTTCCCCTGTAAGAGTTTTAACAGCAAATTCTATGCATGAATCTGACCAAGAGTCTTCCAATGGGTAGAGGAATTGCGATTCAGGATTTTCCACGTTTTCCTTCTCAGTTTCCTGCCTAACTGGTTGGTCTTCTTGAACAGCTTGGTCCTCTGTAGGCTTCTTGCTTCCCTCAACAGTCTCAAACAACTGAGGGGCGCTCTGGGCCACATTATCAAGGGCTTCTGGGGTGTGGGCCAAGTTATCAAGGTCTTCTGGGGATTGTTTCGCCGCTGCACTTTCATCAGACTTTGCACTTGCTGGAACACGTTGACATAATGGAAAATTGACAGCAATATTGGGGTTGAGCCCCGCAAGTCGGTTGGAAGACCTACGCGGCAAACTAACTGCCTCCTTATTCTTGGATTTTCTAGAATTGATCTGCATTTTCCCGCTCCTTTTCATTCCCAACCCATTTTCTGCCAATTTTCCCTCTGCCACCATATCAGGTGATGGAAAGGAAACAGTCCCATTTTCCGCACAAACCATCTCACACTGATTTCCGTTACAGCCATCGGTTCTTGTCAGTGGTGAGCTGCTGGGATCATTAGTTTCCTTTGTTTCCTCTTCAATCTGTATTGTCCCTGTAAGAATTTTGACTGCAAAGTCTAGACATGGATCTGACCAAGATTCCCCAACTGGATTGACGATCTTCGATTCTACATCTGCCTCATGTTCCTCCTCAGCTCCCTGACCGGCTTCTGGAAAAGCCTCGTTTTTCAGAGGCTTATTTCTTATGTTTGACTGCTTAGCATCTAATGGAGCTTCTGTTCCAGTGAAAACATGATTTGCAATTTCTGCCCCTGAAAAAGTCTCCAACCGTTGAGGGACACTATGAACCAACAGTTTTGCTTCAGCATTTCTAGCTGCAGCTATAAGATCTCGTTTACTTAACCCCAAACTGACAACCAATTCGGGTTTGGTCCCCATAAGTCGTTTTGAAGACCTACGTGGCAGATTAACAGCCTCGTGTTTCTTGGTTTTTCTAGAGTTGATCAGCATTTTGCGGTCACTGGTACTTCCAACAACATTCACTGCTAGTTGATCAGTTCCATTTTTCTCATTAACCCTATCACATAGCTTTCTCTTGGAGCCCTCAGTCCTTGGCACATGTGATCTGCTAGGATCATTACTACACTCACTTTCAGCACACTCTTCAATTGCATGATTAAGCGAATGCTCAGCCATTGATGGAATTGTGGCATCAGCAGATACAGTCGGGCATTGCCTTTTCTCTAATCTCTTGTTTGTCACACTGTTTTCCATACCTGCAGCACGAAATCCCACCTGAGAAACAAGGACCAAAAAAAAATTTCGTACATAATCTCCTATCGCATTCTTTTTACTTACGCAGGGTAATTGCTGCCAAAGAAATGAATATCACTCATTAATCTCTTACCTTCTAGTTGTGCCTTGGTTGAATGGTGTCCTGAATGCTGCATTTTTGCTGCTGATGGAGGCTATTGAAAGACCCAAAAAGAAAGGCAAAAAAAGAAATTCTAGAATTGTTAGAACATTCCATTCATCAGAATACCTCGAAGATACTAGAAGCATACCAAATTGATTTACAAATAGGTGGAAACATCCATATGGTAATGTTAGGAATAAATGATACATCTGGCCATAAAGAATACTTAGTTTTCAAAAATCTGGGCTCGGTAAATTGAAGATAATCGGCCTTGTGGAGGTTAAAACAGTACCAGGTAACAATAGAGGAAAGAGATTAAAAACTAGATAAGGGTGATTGTACTTGTCGCCTTCTAGCCTCCGCAGATGTAGATGGCAAGTGTGCCTATAATTGACAACAAAATAATGTTGAATGAAAAATGACAAGCAACTGATGTAACAAACCATCATATCTGAGGAGCTTGAAGCAGGCATAGTCAAGGCATTAAACGATCCTAGCGTGTAAAGGCTAAGGATTTCTCTGTCCCTCGTTTGAAAGTCATGTTCATGCATGTGCATACCACTTGGAGGCTCTGCACATCTTCCAATATGAATGACAATCTTTAAACGATCTAAACACCCACACTGATCAATGCTCACAAAATTCCCGATTGAGAAATTACATTGATAAAAAAATCCAAGTACACAACTCCACAAGGAAAATTGAGCGGCTAAGGCCGTGACTCTCCTAACATGCGTATTGAACTTTTCTAGTAACTTCCCTATCAGCAAGTAATTAATGATTCCAAGTAACAAGGCCACCAAGAAGACGTACCTTTACAGAAGTCTCTTCATCTAAAAAGCTCAATTCGTGCCTCTTCCTTGGTTTGATAGCACACCTACTAATGTTGCCTGATTCCAAATAGCGCAAAGCATCTGGAACAGAGCGGAACACATATCCACTTACAGGATCCGTGTAGTACTGTAGTAATTAGATCCCCATCACGATTTCAGACAGCTTCAAATTCGAATGACTGCAACTATAGAACTAAGAAGCCTAATTCATTGGCAATGCACCCAAAACAAAATTTACGAACATACACTATATGTACTAACGTCTAACAAGATAATAAAGAAACACATGTTTGTATGTGGGGGGGGGGGGGGGGGGGGGGGGGGGGGGGGGGGGGGGGGGTGGGTTTGGTGGTGGGGGATGTGTGAAGGGAGGGAAGGAAGGGACATACATATGTGCATGCATGTATCCCCATTTATACGCGCGCACACACACACACACACACACACACACACACACATATATATATATATGGAGAGAGAGAGAGAGAGAGAGAGAGAGAGAGAGAACACAAAAGGGGTCAAAGGACGGAGGGAGAGATCTATACCGGGTCCTTTCTGATCCCATTTCTCTTTTGAATTTTGGTTTCTTTAACCCACCCTGCAGGTAGCCCATCTGGTATAGCCCTCTCAATCACAACCTAGATATCACTCAAAGAATCGGAGTTTGATCACTACCAGAGGAAAATTAAAAACATTCTCTCTTAGAATTATTCGGTATGTTATGGAACCGACCTTTTTTACAGATTCTTTGCTAACGCCTCTTTCCTTCTGTTCAGATGCGCAACTTGCCCCCTCCAAAGTTTTCATATTGCAAGACGCCTCTACCTTCAGAGAGGTTTCGCCTCCAAAGAATTCACCCGTGCTAGGCTGAAAATAAATCACAATTAATAAGAGTACTGGTAAAATGTGTTAAGCACAATATAGGTAGTAATTATGAACTTTTGGACATTTATGAAGCACTAGTTCCTTACTAGCTAAAATAAAGACAAGTTTCTCCCTTCTATCTTCTTCAACAGTAACTTCTAGCATCTACCAACACATGATAGAAGTTCTTAAAGGCCATCCTAGAAAGGGCAAATTTTTTCAAATTGCAGACAGATATAAAAGAAGCATTTCGAGGAATACATAACGGATTGGACTGATCGTGCTAGTTATTTAAAATTGAATGGTGAATGTCCTCATGTTGTTAAGTTTATCCTCCTCAAACATATCAACTCCCAGTAAATTTAGACCTGATGATTGAATGTGAGCCTGCCGTATATCGAAATACTCTCGATAGGTAGTAGGAATACCATGCTAAAACTCAACATATGCAAAAGTCAAAAAACTATAACTTCAGGATATTCTGACCAAACACTGCTGACAGAGCTGTTTCCCATTTTCTTCTGTGGGGATGTGCAGCTACCTTTTTGTTTTTGAGATATTCGGACACCTGTGGCTTTGAATAGAATTTGCTTCCAGTCAGAGGTTCAACATAGAACTGCAATTAACCAGACACAATAAGAACATACAGAGAAATGACTTCATACCAATGGTAAGATAATCATCCATTCCGTCATATTGATATGTAAACATAGTTAGCTATTACTACTTCAAACTTTAACCAACCCAAGAAACTATAGTCCCGAACATATCCAATCATTAACTTTACTTACAATCATCAATTTCAAGAACTTGCAGACTCTGAAGAAAATCATTTCTGGTATCCGAGACTTCCGTAGCTCCTTAAGTAAGATCAAGTACCCTCAGAAGAATAAGGCTATTTGCAGGCCCGGTCCAAGGGCACGATCCAAGCGGCCATTGCCTAGGACCCCAAAACCACAGCCCGAAAAGGGGCCCCATTTCATGTTTGTGTTTATATATTAGTTGTGCCAACTTCTTATCAATAGAGCTGCGTAGTTAGCAGTAAGGATGTTTGTTTCTCCAAAGCTGGTTCAAGTAAAAATCTTGCAAAACCTAAACTTTTTGTGAAGAATGCGAAAAATGTTGACCTTGCCATGTTTAGAACTCAAGACCTACCAGATTGACCGGAAGATCCTAACCACTAGGACGGATTGTTTACTCAATAAAATAGCAAACACTATTTACATAAAGAAAACTTCCGGGAAAATTATATCCCATGCAAAATCTATTTTCTCATATTTGGAGTTTTAAATTTTTTAAAAATATTTTTCCACACATGATTTACTTGAAAATTGTTATTTTATCCTTTAAGCTGCTCTTAATTGTATTTTTTTAGTTTGTATGTTACAATATATAGGGCTCCCCATTGATGTATAGGGCCGGCCCTGGGAGCCTATTTGTGATGCATGGAACTTACCTAGGGGTGTGGTGCTTGCTAACTTGTAGTTTTCATTTTTTGTAAGTTGTTCTCTTTTTTTGGATGCCTTAGTTTTCTGCTGGCCTGCCTGCGTGGGCTTTCTGTCTGGATCTGCTGGTCTCGTATAGTTGGTTGTCCTAAGTCCTGGTGTTGATTTCTGGTGTAGGATGGTGATGCATTTCTGGTATAAGATAAGATATATTAGGCATTCTTTTTTAAGTATAATCTTGGTTTTGGTCTGTTCTGGGGTATGCCCCAAGACTTTGTATTCTCTGTTTCTTTTTTTTCCGGGACCTGAAGTTAACGATCGGGCAAACCCTCTGGGCCTCCATGGAATTCGAAGATGCTACCTCATGCCCACTTGGCCAGACCGGGTTCTTTGCATTCTTTGTTTGGTCTTGGGACTTATCAAAAAGAAAATCAAGAACTTGCTTCAAGAATTGTTCACATTTACACCCTAGCGCTGAATTCATGCACTTTCAGACCCAAAAGCCTTAACCAAAACCCTAAAAGCACGAGCGAAATGAACTGAAGAAGCTCGAGTACCTTGACTTTTCGGCCGTTGGTAACTTTGACCTGCTCTTTCCAGCCGGCAGGGAGCCAGCCCGGCGACTTCCCGGCCACCATTTTCGCCGCAATCTGCCGATTCTGGCAGTCGATTGCCGGAAAGCGTGGACGGTAAACTCTCTGTCCGTGGTACTATATTACTATTATATCCGAAAAATGAAAATGGGTGACCGTATTCTTGCTCTGGCGGTACAATGAGGTGTGCTGAGGGAGTGAAGTGGGTTTTCTGGGATTTGGGGATTTATATAGTTGGAGGGTTGACGGGTGGGGTCCCCAGTAGAAACACACGTGTTCGACTTGTGCGAGTTGGGAAACACGTCGGATCTTGACTATTACTATCTGAAAATTACTCATCAGGGAAGGGAGGGCAGAGAACTACTCCTTGAAGATTCTCTTCGTTGTGATCTATGCTTTGGAAATGGAATGAGGGAATGGGAAACGTTGCAGTGCACCAGCCGCATTATACGTTCCGGCCATCCATTTCAGCATGAGTTGTTCGGATTGTTGATTGCCGAAATTCAAGTTATCCATTGTCGAAATGGATGGTCAGATCGGTCACACTACATGTGTAGTACGGATGGTGCAGCACCCCCGGAATTTAGGATGAGAGCTAGTCCAATTCTGATGGAGTGGGGGGGAGCACGAGCAGGAAAGCATTTTTAAAAGGACTAGGGTATGGTGCTGTGTTGAATGTGTTGTGCATGATGTGCCCCAAAACGACGTGTAAAAGGGTTCACCATTTGTGCTAGAAGGGCCACGTTTGGTACCCATTAAATAGGTAAGAAATGGATGATCTATTTTTATAAAAATTTTGGGACCCATCACTAGTGGCGACTCTAGAATTCCAGAGCATGAGGTCATCCATAAACGTTAATACTTTTGCCAATTATAAGACCGAAAAAATATAACATAATAATGGCAATTAATAACTTACCTCCAACAAAAATCACATTTAAAGCTCGAGAAGCGTTTCAACTTGTACACAAAAGATATCAAAATGCATATACTAATAATCTTTATTATAAGTTCTCTGACAAAAAAAAAAACTACACGAGCTTCTTTAATTGCGTTCGACACAATTTCATAATTTGAAATTATTGCATGATAGTCTCTATGTAAATAGCGTCAAAGTCTATATAATTATTTTCCCAAAAAATCAAACAACCCATATCAAGCTTGAGCATATACAAATTTCAAAGGGCAAAGCTTATAAAATTATTCATCGGTGATCGGTCAAATCAAAGACTCAAAGATAATAAAGGTGGTGAATATGTTTTGCTTTTCATTTTGTACAATGTAGCATCTAGTTTTGTATCAACTATGAAGGAAAAATTATCCTCTGTGGTGTCGCCGTAAATATCCATGGGATCAATCTATTAATTTTTAGAAAATTTTAATATTATAGTAGTAAAAATAATAATAATAATAACCATGAGGTCGCTGGATCCCGCAATCTTAGTTGTGTCGTCACCACCGCCAATTACGGATCCTACAAAGATGATTCAAACCGCAAGAAATTCTTAAAATATTTTTGTAAGGGCTGACTCAAATTACTCCTAAAATTTGCAAATAGTGAGATAGAGAGCATGAGGAATAAAAAATGCTAAGGACACATACATTTGTGCACATATCTTGCACATACATTTTAATGGGGCCCACCTCGTGTCATCATATGCAAGTCCGAACCAACATCAATAATTTTTAACTTAATGTTTTAAGAGTTTCTGTAAAAAATCAACTTGGTAGGATATCGGCAAGGGCTTTTTCAGAAATCGCAGTGCGAATCAAACTGTTTCACCCTATGATTTCTAAAAAAGCCCTTACCGATATCCTATCGAGTTGGGATTTACAGGTACTCTAATAACCAATTATTTAGAAATAATGATCAGGTTGAAGTTATA
Source organism: Rhododendron simsii (assembly GCA_014282245.1). Classification (NCBI taxonomy): domain Eukaryota; kingdom Viridiplantae; phylum Streptophyta; class Magnoliopsida; order Ericales; family Ericaceae; genus Rhododendron; species Rhododendron simsii. The sequence goes on along the minus strand of CM024959.1, from coordinate 10,067,833 downwards.
CTTGCCGAGACTCTAGAAGGTGGGCCACATAAGTCGTGATCAAAATTTGTTCTATGAACACGTGTATGTGCAAGTAGCATTCAGCTTGGAGCGAGTGAATATACATTTTTACAAAACTTTAAAAATGTGTGAAATTGATATATATATATATATATATATATCAATGCAAGTCAACCAACATCAATAATTCAGTGACCAATGTTTTAAAAAAAAAAAAAAAATAGTAGTAGTAGTACATTGCTCCAAAAGTACAACAAATTTTGCTCTTCAAGAAATAAATTTCTTTGGATCATACAGTTATCAATAACCAATCAACTTGAAATTTTACAGTGAAGTTATACTTGCCGAGCTCTAGAACATGAACATCTCGGATCAAAATTTGTTCTATGAACACGGATGAAACACATTCAGCTTGGCGCGAGTGTTCTTTTCTTTGATGTTGGTTCTTAAAAGAAGCTTCAATCATTTGAAGTAATTTAACTAAACAGTTTTAATCGTTAAAAAGGAATTAAGCGCTCTCCCTACTCAAATTATTATTTGCTGCAACAGTGTTGCAACACAAGTTGTCAAATTCTAAAAATCTATTCTTCAGTTAATCAACACCTCAAACCTACCTTATCCACATCAAATTTAAGGCCATTTCTTACCTACACAAATCGCCAAGGAAATCAGAAATCGCTTCAGAATTTTAATTTTTTTTTTTACACACTCCAAATTGCTTTGGAAGGTCTATATCGGTGATGTCACACTATATTAAACCTTGAGAATAACCATACCTTCACCTTCTGATATGAAAAACTCAACTACCTCTTGTAGGACTGATCTTACACATCCATGTCTGATTACCTTCCACGTTCCTCTGTGTTGATGCACTTGCAAAATAGAACTGAAAACAGACGAGGACAACAGAAGTCCTGCTTGGCACTGAATATACAGCAGCTAAAACATATGTTACCAGCAAATACAAACAGAAACTACATACAAGTACCGGTTAGTCCGCTAACCAGTGTGCCACTAAGCCAATCATGTTAAAGCAGCCATACAAGCATACCACACACACACAAAAAAAACCAAACAGCCATAGCACCACAGTAGGAAGCTCAAAACGCAATCATGAAGGATAGTCTTCAAAGTTCAAACATTGCATCACTGCTCCTGGCATTCCTACAAAAAGCGGGGAGGAAAAACTTCAACATGCAAGTAGTAGAACGCGTACTAACATTGTATAGCGGCATTCCATGACCATTAAAACAATCAACTATAAACTTGGGCATCAACCAAGACTTACACTAACAGACGTCCCTTCAGTTAAAAAGCTCAGTTCCTCCCTCTTCTTTGGTTTGATAGCACAAACACTCGTTTCTCCAGTTTCTAGAAAGCGCAGAGCATCTCTCTGGGAGCGGAAGACATATCCACTGACAGGATCCGTGTAATACTGAAGTAATAAGATCAACATCAAGATTCACAAAAACTTTGACTGACAAAAACTATAGAAGTTAAAAAAAAAAAAAAAAAAACCCAAATTAATAGACAATCACACTGAAACAAAATTTCTGAAGATACAATATCTATACTAAAACGTGCATGTATGGAGGAAGTGGGGAGGGATGGGGAGATCTGAACAAATAACTAAAAATATACATGGAGGTAGAGATTCAATACCGGGTCCCTTCTGATTCCCTGCGATTTCATTTGAATTTTGATTTCTTTTATCCACCCTGGAGGGAGCCCTTCAGCGGTAACCTTCTCAATCACAACCTAGATATTTCTCAAAGAATAAGAGTTTGATCTCTAGTTCAGAAAATTTAATACCACGCAAAAATTAAAATTATACAGAACATGTTATAGAACCAACCTTTTTTTTCACTAACTTTTTGCCTAAGCCTTTTCGCTTTGGTTTGGATGCACGACTTGTCCCCTCCGAAGTGTTGATATTGTCAGACCCCTCTACCTTCGAAGAGGTTTCGCCTTCTGCTAATTCTCCCATGTCAGCCTGAAAATAAAGCACATTAACAAGGAGAATTGCTATGTGTTATGCCCAGCATCTAACGGACACCTTGCCCGAGGTAAGGCGCCGGTGTCGGGTACCAACGACATTCTCTTCTCCAGAGATGCGTCCGACATTCAAAATCAAAATTATATTGAATTTCTTATCAATGTCTTTTGTTTGGACATTTCAGGAACTTTTAGAATACTCTCGGGACACACTAGGACAACTTTGGTGGACACCCAGAGTCTTCTTTTAGGGCGGACTCATGTGAGTTGGAAATGCTTTCTGCAGGAACATCTTGCTGAATGACATGTGAATGAAATCATATACAGTCTATCTCACGATTACAACTTTTAACTTTATTTTACTTAGTTTTATAAACATACAAACATAGTGAAACATATATTAATGTGTCCCAGACTAGTCATGTCCTCCGTTTTTTGCCAATTTCGGTGTGGGTCGGTGCCACATAGCCCCTTTAGCTTCTTCGATGGCAAGTTTCTAGTATTTCATCACATTACAAAAGACTTTGAAAAGGTAATACCAAGGGGCACTTCTTTTTCCCCATTGAAGACACATATAGACGAAGCTTCTGATGAAGTCTATGAAATGCAGCGGATTTGACAGATCTGACAAACTCTTGAAACATGAATGTTTAAACCAGTAAACCATCCAATTAGAATCAAGATCGTTCGAGAATTGAATATGAGCTCGCAGTTAAAATGTTAAATTGAAAAATTCGATAAGCACTATGAATACCATGATAAAAATCCACATATGCACAAGGGTCAAAAAAATTAGAACTAGATGATATTGTGAACACACATTGCTAACGGAGCCATTTCCCATTTTCTTCTGCTGGGATGAGCTATCAAGCTTTGCAGTTTTGAGGTACTCGAACACCTGTGGCCTTGAATAGAATTTGCGTCCACTCAGTTGATCAACAAAGCACTGCAATGAACCAGAAACTATAATAACACAGGTACAAATAGTATTAACCGAATTACGAAATAACAAAGATGATCTTCAATCAAACGCTATTGTGGTTTTAACTTGGTGATAGATGCAAAATGAAGTTTAATAAGATGTTCAAAATTGATGAAGGAAGCATGGTAATGTGCACATAAATTGATTTGGGTCTCTAGGCCTGCCCTCTCTGATGCCATTTGACTTTGATTTGAGGGCATGGTTCTACAACAAAACGTCCCTGTAGCTCCTCGGTTCTTGGAGGTTTAGGGGGCCACTGTTTCAGTGGTATTCTGAGAGCAGCCACTTTGTACATATATTGCCAAAGGTTAGGTCTGTCTCCAATCATCCCCTGACCATACCCCCAATGATTGGGGACTAGATAGGTTATGTTATGTTGTTGTTGTAATACGATGTTCAAAATCTGGAAGTTACCTAATTCAAGGAAAACTTGCAAGCTGTTGAATAGGTTAGGAAAGAAACATTCAGCACAAAGACTTCCCTAAAGCTCAGTGAAAATGAGGGGATATTTGTCACTAAAGGGTACTCACAGAATATAAGACTGCGTGCACATTAAAACTATTTGAGAAAAAATTAACAATGTAAGATGCATACACACTTGCAATTGTGACTTGTAAGACAATTTAGACAAAGGGTTCAAACAAATAAAAAACAACCAACCTCCTTCAACATGCTGAACATTGTGCTAAGCAGCTCCTAAACCAATGTTTGACGTGACTAATAGTGTAGGGAAATATAATTACATACCGTATGTTGTCCCATGGGATAAATGATACCACACACCCCATTTTATTATATATCCTATGCTTTGTTGGACTATACATTCAAAGTACATTTAATCCGGATATTAAGAATTTAAATAAGCATCGGACATATTGTCCCCTTGGATAATACTCCCTCCGTTCCAAAATGAGGGACCCTTTTGGGTAAGTGTGTCATTTTCAATTGCTTATATCTTTCAATATGAATGTCAAAAAATATGCAATATGGATCTTGTTTCATAGATTATAATTAGTTCTATTAAACAAAGTTTTCAAAATCACATAAAACTTCATAAATCGAAAGATACAAGCATTTGAAAATGGCACGGAGTCCCAAAAAGGTCACTCATTTTGGAACGGAGGGAGTAGTCAAATTCAACATTCCTATCCAGTACAACAAATGGGCCCTTAGGGTATTCACAGAATGTAAGAATGTGTAAACAACACTTCTTGATAAATAATAATACTAACAATATAAGATACATGTGAGAATATGGGTTACAACAAAATCCAATTCAAACAAAAAACTTTCAACGGAGTAATTAGTATGCAAAGCAACTCCTAAAACAATAGGGGATCAACAACTTTAAAGACACACTTTTGCACTTCTATTTCTTTTTAATTATGTTTAGAGAGTAGTACAAAGAGAAACACTTGACAATATTCTTAAGCAAAGAACAAAAACATAGAGCTTGTTTGTTTTAGGATTTGGATTTTGGACTCTATCTCTGCGCACAGCTTCCAATAAATTTTTTCTCCCTCCACTTATTACCCAAAATCCAAATCCAAAATCCCCAAAACGAACAGGCCCATAAATTTTGAAAGACCGAAAAAAATCACCCACAAACATCCATGGAGCTAGTATGTTAAGACAGAACTTGAAGTTTGTCCAATCAAAGGCAGGCACTTCCACCTCAGTGCCTTAGCACAACTACCAAGTGAAGTATTCCAAAACATTAATCCACCAACTCTGCCCCATTCTCATCCAGCAAAACTCTTTCTCCAATGTTACTCGTGAAACAATGACCTCAAAGATAATCATATGACATCTTGCAAATTTTCCCAGAGTACTGAAATGGGACCATGAAGGCACAGACGACGTCTACTAATTCACCTCTTCCAAGTTGGGTAATGGTCATCCAATGAGCTCTACCGCATGCATTTAAGGGAAGTGTTTCAGATCTTTCTGTAACTCTAGCAGACAAAGGGATTTTGAGAAGCACTACTGGTTTTTGGAAAAGGGAGGTCTGGCATGGTCCCCATTGTTTACGAAACCATTTCAAGATTAGGAGGATTCAGCGGCAGAGTCTATGAGGTGTTCTGCAAACCTGCTGACAAAGGATACTTTCGTTGGGCAAGGGCTAGGAATGGGGTCTTCAGCGCCTAGTGTGCCTTCCTTCAATTGGAACTCAATGGGAAAACGGCTACTTTCTTTCCTTAAATGGTATCTGGTGTATCAAGGTCCCATCCAAGGAGGCTTTCTTTTCCAAGATAGTGGATACTGAGGCGATTCTTATGACATTGGTAACTAAAGAGAAGGGCAAACATTATGATGCACCGGTGCTGCCTATGTTATTATGAGCCATGAGGAGTTAGTGAATCATCTTATGCTGAATGGTACAATAGCTGCAAATATCTGAGCTTTGTTATTCCATTGCCAAGTGTAGCATGGGTGATGCCGAGGTGGTTAATAACCTTTTTCCTTGCTGGCATGAGGGTTGTTTGAGGGTAGATATTAGGAAAGCTTGGAAGGGGAAACCTAGAGCTTGCTTGTGATACTACTCGTTTGGTAGCTGGGACATGGTGTCTTAGCTCTAGGTGGTTGTTAGGTTGTGCCTGGTTCTCTTTCTGTAATGTTGGGTCTTTCCCGTGGTTTTTAGTTGGTTTGCTTTATAAAATGGTTTAATTACCCCCAGAAAAAAAAAAAAAACTTGGAAGGGCACAAGGAGGATTTGACCTATTCATTGTATTCTTTTGCAGATGTTTGGAGGATTCTATGAAGCTGATGATATTTATGAAGTTTCTGGGTAAATGAATTGTCGCTATTGTCATTTTATATCTTCCTTCCATACAAAACTTTGGCCCTTTCCAGATATCCTTCTGGAACATTTACCTAAAAGAAAGGACAAAAAAAAAACTTTGCAACTTTCACCACTACGCATCTGCAGGTATTTACCAAAAGTGCTGCACATTTCACGCCTACAAATATGTGCAGGTAACATGCTGTGATCATTCAAATTCGCAGGTTGACATAAAAGTAACCTTCTGCATCTTATACAGGTAACCGTATCATTATTACTAACAGATTTGCAATCACCCAGAAGCCAGAAAGCAACCAAAGGATAACTAGACTAATAGACCGAGTGCAGAAATCTGTGCCAGTTGACGTGTTAAGAGGCAAAGCAAAATGGAAAGCTGCAAAAGGCATGGAGGTAACTATTCACAAAGACCAGAAGATTTGTTTCTTTTAGTACCTTGTATTTTCGTAAACTACCACTCTTAACTTTCACTTCCATGACCCATCCTTGAGGTAACCATTCAGGAGTTTCATCTGTTTCCTTCGCTGGCTGACAATAGTATATGCATAACCAGTGAGAAAAATGTAGAAACATGACAAGAGAGCTTCAACAACACAATATGTACAACTTCAAACTCACTGGCATTGGTTCTGAACTCTTCTCGTTATGCTCCGGCATTGGTTCTGACCTCTCCTTTTCCTCTGGCATTGGTTCAGACCCACCCTCCTTATGTTCTGGCTCTGAACTCCTCTTGTTTTTTCTTCCTGAACTCCTCTTGTTTTGCTCCACAATTGGCTCTGAACTACTCTCATTAAGCTTACTTGTTTGTTGAGGTTCATCACGGCAAAGATTTACCCTTTCGACATACTGAATGAGGTCTTTCTTGGTATTAAATTTCTGCCCAGTTTCACTGTTGTAGTAGTACTACAAGACCAGATACAATTCGAGGTTTATACAGCAGATCGACATACATTCCTTCTGAATTAGTGAATTGTGAATTAATAATTGCAGGTTCCAATTTAGGAATACTTCTCTTTTATTTGCAATCAAATACTGCTTCATTAATCATGGTCACATAAGAGTTTTTGACTGGTCACCGTAATTCCGTCATCATATACAAATTTTCTGAGGAAGAACGAAGAAGCTTCAGAATTATCAGTCATAAATTACACAGTTCTTGTCTTGCAAAGGGACTTTGATAATCTCAAAAATTAGAAGATCAAAGGGTGAAAAAATGTTTGAGGTTGATGAATACCTAGGACTTAGTAAAACTAAAACCTGTAGTCTTCAGCAGGTGAAGAGAAAACAAATTGTTATCTTGACTTCCATCCTATGAAGCGCACGTTCTATAAAATGTTGACGTAAGAGTATCGAGAACTGGTGTGGTAGGAGTACAGCTCTGGAATAGCAAAGTAAGTACCCAATATGCCAAAAATATATTGGGTATGTTTTGGTATGCAGATACCGCATGAGTACTTCCTCAGGTACGGCTCTGGTATGGCTCATTTTCCATTTTTATGCAGAAGATGCTTGATGTGAACAACTTCCATTTTTCCTTCCCCTTCCCATCCTAATGACGAATTTTTTTATTCCTCCTCACTATATTGTCTTTTTTGCAAAAGAACTAATTTGAAATACCCACACAAAACAAGAAATTTAGTACTGGTGGGGAAACCATAAATGGAAAAGACCATGTTTCTCTTTGGAGTCACTTCATGCAATATAAAATAAATAAAAGGAGATTTAATTATGAAAATAGCAATAAAACATAGGACGGGATTTCCGAACTACCAAATCCAAACAGAGAACCTGAGTTCTATTGTCAAGTTTATGTTCATTTGCTTAAACTTTTTGGGGAATAGATCAAACCATGCCTATGAGTGTAGATGACACTAAAGTATTCATTACCTATATCAAGATGATGTACTCCTGAATTTGTCGCTATTCCTTAAGAAGACATATATAAACTACGATAATTAACTATTGCATATACGAATTAAAGATTTACCCCAGCAGTACCCGTGACGTGTTTCTTATTAATGGTTTCGCCGAATCACCGTACTCATATGTAGTATCCATAGTGGTGCTTCATATCCCATGTCAAGTTCTTCCCATAGTTGTCAAAAGCGCGCCTAGGCGCGCGCCTAGGCGACAGGCGAGGCGAGGCGCACCTATTGCGCCTTGAGTCATCCCAGGCGCAGCGAGTTGAACAAAGCGCAGCTTAGGCGCAGGAGGCGAGAAAAGGCGAGCAGGCGAGAGGCGCAAGAAAAGCGCGCTTCTTTCAAAAATAGATCACAACCCTAGGATTTTACCCTCACTGTCAGATTTGAACGAAAATAACACAAAAGGAACATCATCTGGGCTTTGCCCTCTCACCCCTCACTCGATCTCTCACTGCCGACTGACTCTCTCACCTCTTTCAGTCAATCTGCTGCTGTCTCTCACTTGATCTCTCACGTCTTTCAGTTGATCTGCTTCTGTCGTCAATCTGTTGCTGTTGTCTACTGCAGTCATCGATCTTCTCTGAGTCTCTTGATCTCTTCTCTCTCCTGATGGTATTCTTCTCTCTCTCTCTCTCTCTCTCTCTCTCTCTCATACGTATATGTGCATGAGAAGCAAAAAGAAAAATCACGAGAGCTACCAATTTGGCTTCTTTGTAGGTATATATGTATATATGTAGGAGTAATTATTTTCATAAATATGTAGGAGTAATTATTTTCGGAAATAATGAATTAAAATATATAAAAACAAGTTCGAATTTTTTGACGTTTTAGTTTTTCTCTATGCGAGATTGGTGACTATTTAACATTTCCTGGATGTTTTTATATATCTTTTGGACGGTAAACTCATTGGCTTAGTGCTTATTACTTGACATATTAGTGTATGCTATTTTTTCTATTTTTTCCGCATAGGTGCGCCTCGCTTCAAAAAGGCGCGCGCCTCGCCTTGCGCCTCTCGCCTCAGGCCCAACAGGACTTTGCGCCTTGGTGCGCCTTTCGCCCGTGACAACTATGGTTCTTCCCTATTGTATACAGTCTAAGGGTAATGATATGTCAAGTTCTTCCCTATTGTATACAGTCTAAGGGTAATGATTTTGAAAAACAGTACATAACTCTGTATGACCACCATGCTAGAAAGATGAAACAAATGCCAATACAGTCAAGCTTAACAGTTATGTATCCATATATGTGTCCATGTATATATGTACATATATATTAAAAATAAATAAACATATACGTATCTACTACCTCCGTCCCAAAATGTTTGTCCGGGCTGCAAGACGAGGACTCAAAAATAATGCATTTCTTTCAAGAAAAAATTCAAACTTTTTTTATAATTAAAAGAACTCATTGATATCTAGTGAAATGTTGAAAAAATTTAAATTTTTCTTACAAAAATTGAATTATTTTTACGTCCTTGTTTTGCAGACCTGGCAAACATTATGGGACGGATGGAGTTGATAGATAGATAGATAGAGAGAGAGAGAGAGAGAGAGAGAGTGACAGAGGAAAATTTGATAGTGGTGGAGTTACACCTCTCATCATTCAATTTAAAATTTTCCTCCGTTAATCATTTTGCAGTTTAATTAATCACAAATGCATAATTGGTGGTTCCGTAGGACATATAAGGTAGGAGGCTCCATTGAACTTTGGATGGGTGGTGGTGTTTGACAACAAAGTTGGTGGCAGTGTGGGTGATGAGCAGTGGAGACAGAACACGCAGAAAATAAAGAAACGATTAATTATGACAACATACAAAAACTGTTAACCCTACTATACCCTACTACATTTTACATTTCACTGGTATCCAAAAGCGGTCTGATGTTCATCTTTAAAGCATGGGGAGGCTACATTTTTTTTTGGCTTAACCAACCAAACCAAGTAAGTATATATCTAACTAAAATTTGACTGCATGAATGCATTAAATCCATGTTATGCAGTTTTGGGCTTAACCACACAAGGTAATAAAAATAACCACCCAAAAATCTAAAGTCTAAAATCAATGTTCTGACTGGGCAAAATATTGAAAGCCGAAAGTTGCAGGAATTTGGCGTTGGCTAACAAGTACATCAGCCACACCTAAAGAAGTTAAGGTCTTCTCAACTCGCACGGGTCTTGGCTTTGCTGGTCTCAGTATGTGATCAGGCGCACATATACCCCGGATTTTTTTTCAGGGGATTCCTCGTCATGGGAAAAAACGAAAGCAAACAAAAAAGTAGGACCACCAGTTGAGCCCTAACTTGGATTTTAGTTTAGAAGTGACAAAAATGCACAAAACAAAATTTGTAAACGAAACTCTGTAGTTATCTTTATTTTGGGTGAAAATTTATTGGGTCCGTTTTATTTTGTTTTGTCGGGTTATATTATACACTTGCACACAAATTTAAGTAGATTCTCATTTACTCTTTCTTTTTACGAATGATCCAATGAATTGAGACAATATTAAAGAGATACCATATTATCTCTAAAAATAAACTAATTTTATTGCATTATTTGAACCCAGGGGTTCGCTTGAACCCCTTGATAATATGGTAGCACCGTCCCCGACTCCCCGCACACTTTTCTTTTCCAAACGAAGAATCATATTCACGCATATTATGAGCACAGCTAACAATCAATCAATACAGTACACCCTAGTTGCAGCTCGTGAAAACTACTGTATAAATCAAAGCACCAAGGTCAGTAAAACCAAAAGATCACTTCAATGACTAGCCAAAACAAGAAAGTTCCACCCCTTTTAACCTCCGATTCCAGAGCTAGCACTAACTAACTGTACACACATCAAAGCAGTACCGCAAATAAAGGCACTTTCAGAGTCACATAATAACCCCAATCGAAACCACGAACCCTAAAATACCAGTGAAATGAGCTCTCAAGGAGTCGGAATACCTTGAGTTTTTTTCCGTTGGTGACTTTGACCTGCTCGATCCAGCCGGCGGGAATCCAGTCCGGCGACTTCGGGGCTACCATTTCGAGAGAAGCTGAGAAGATTCCGGCAGTCGATTGCCGGAAAAGGTTGAACAGTTTCCACCGACGATAGACTGGATATCTGGTTTTTCCACTCTGTGGTGAGAGTGAAGAGAGAGTTGAGTTCGATCCTCGTGGGAGTGGGATTGAAGTTGATTGTTGGATTTGGGGAACTTCACTCTGTGCAAAAGGGGTATAAGAACACGTGTTGCGCTTTTCGAAACTTATCTCTTTTTTTCTTTTTTTTTTGTAAATAAATTAAAATCTTTAAAGTTGCTTTTCAGAAAATGGAGTTTAATTTCACATAAATGTGCAGCAGCTTTCCTATGAGTACATACAAGTATACAATGGGGGTGCATACCCCCGTTGGAACCAGGGGGCGTCCTGTCCCGGAATGTGGTGGTCGCTCCGGTCTCACTTCGATTGATCGGAAACGTTTATTTTGTAGAGTTTGTCAAGTTGAACAAGTTTGCAAAAAATTAGCTCGATCGTATATTATTAAGTTCTTAATCGAAACACATATTACTTTGAAATAATGGGCTGCAGTGGTAAGATCTAGTGTTTCGTATCCATTCTTTTCAAAATAAAGGTGTTCCGATCGAGTACTTAATAATATTTAATCGAGCTGATTTTTTGCACACTTGTTCAATTCGATGATCTCTACAAAGTGAACGTTTCCGATCAATTGGAGTGGGCCCCACACCTCGAGACAGCATGCCTCATGTTCCATCCCGCTTACATATTGCTTTGGGACTGCTCCGGGTCCCGAAACAAGGATCAAAACCGCTTATTTTGTCTAAAATATTTTTGCTTAGAAACCTTGTAAAAAGTCATCTCAATCGGATATCGGTAAGGATATTTACGAAACATACAATTTTTACTTCATAATTCAGGTTCTGATCATCTTTTGGAGCAATATGTACGTGAGGTATGTAGGCTTTGTCTGAACTCATAGCCTTTTCGAATGTGTAGTAGAAAACGACATCTCACTTCGACACAAATAAATTTGGTGAGTATCGACCGATCTTATATTCTGCATATGAAAAATTAATACATAAATTTTCAGTTATTTGATTAAGCTAAATTTTCTCGAGGTCATCAATACATATTTTAAAATTAATGAAAACAGTTTAAATTATTTGTGTGGATCCAAAAATGGGTCATGCGCGTCGATCTGTACACTAAGGGGTGTCTAGGAATCTACTTTTTGACTTTTCATTTTTAACTTTTTGGCTTTTTGATTTTTTGGATTATGGTCAGAATGTATTTTGGAGATTGAAGGAGTGTTTTGGAAATATGTGCTGAATGTATTTTGAAACAGTAGTAGTTTTTGAAAGATGAATGATGAAAATGAATTATGAATTGATTTTTTACGATATTGCCCTTGGCCTTTATTATTGTTTTAAAAAGTGTACAAATTTTATTTTCTTTTTGCCTTGGTCCGTTTCTACTATGTTAAAATAAAACAAACCACACACCCATTTTTTTTGGGTTTTAAGAAAACAAAGACCAGTTCGGAAACAAAGCATCACAAATCTCAGTGAACACCTCAACGATAACCCTATGATGGTGATGACAATTCACAGACAGAAAAGTCTTTAGGAAATCCTCCAGATCCCTAGCACCGAAAATATGCTTTTCCACAATCAACTCCACCATGGAAGTCGTGAAATCAGTGTACGGGTCGCTCGATTGCTTCTCCACCACAAAGCAACCATCCTTCACTTTTCCGTCGATGACCACGTCACTTTTCCGTCGACGACCACGACCCTTCTCCGAGCTTCTTCTCTTCTTTCGTTTCTCCTCTCTCTCTCTGGTGTGAAGTGTGAACAGGTGAGGAAGAAATAAGTGGATGAGAGGAGGGGGCAAAACTGGTAAATGAAAGGGAGGTAAGTGGGTTTGGTAATTGATCACAAAATGGAAAAATGTAAAAATGTGAAAAACACCTCCAGACTTGATTCTGGGTTTTTGCTCCAATACTGAAAAACCAAGAATCCATTCTCATAATGGGGTGCCAAACACCCAAAATAGAAAAATGAAAATCCAAAAATGGGAAAATGGGGTTCCCAAGTGCATGCTTCACAGTACCCATAAACGGGTTGGATCGATACCTCATCACCCAAAAGGCTTTCAAATTGTTTTGTAGGAGCTCTAAAATATTAATTTTAATAGTCTAATTCAAGGAAGTTGCAAGAAAAAATTGTATTTTAAGAAGAACAAATAGATAGACGCAAAACAAATTGTATTTTGTTTTGTCAAATGAAGGTTTAAATTTAAAATTACTATTAAATTTTTGGAAAAAGGAAAAACAGTTTGATCAAATATATAGTAGTAAATCTTTTTCGGAAACCTTCATTTGTGAATTGGTAATTATAATTTTAATAATATAACTTCATTTTTGGAGTACAAAACAAAATAGGATTGAGTTTTGTAGGACCGAACACACACGGTATGCAAGTATCAAAACAGTAAATAAATCAACACACAAAATTACGTGGTTCCCCAAAACCGCGTATGTCTACAAGAGCAAGAGAGCGGTTGCTATTTTTTATTATCACAATATGAAACAAAATTTACAACATATAGTATTTTATACATACTCTATTCTAACCATAATCAAGTATTTGGCTCGTTGCGCTTCACTCTGCTCCGTTTCAAAACTAACATATTTCTAGAACTCTTTAGCATCTCTTAGTACTTAACATATGAGTCACAATTCTAACAAGTTTTGCTATTAGATTCGCCCTAAATTCCGAAAAAACCCTTACTTATATACGTTTGAGTTGATTTTTATAAGACCTCTTTAAATAATGTTTTTTAAAAAATGAATGTTGTTTATCATCCTTGTGGGCTCAAAATGGCCCCCACACAAATCGTACTTGCATGATATGTGTATAGTGTATGTGTACGTAAACTAATTAATTCTTCTGGTATATTTTTTCAATCATAAAAATTACTAACATATTTTTCCATAAAAAAAGTGCATCGATATTCAAAGATAAGTATATTAATATCTATGAAATACGAATTGTTATCCAAACTTGTTTAGCATTATTTGCATACCATCTTATGCCCATTAGACGGAGGTTAACAAGACCTTATAATGTAACCAAAGCACATGTATGCTTAAAAACAGATTATAAGCCAATATAGTACTATGGCCCCGTTTAATAACCCTCTTAAGCCTTGGGATTGATAGTCCAATTCCAAAGGACTCATAAACCCTTGTTTGATAACCCAAATAAATTCGGACTAATAATCCCTTGGGATGAGTAGTGTGGCATTTAGGGGGATTCGTAATATCCCTTAGGACTTGGTATTGGTAATCCAATCCCAGGTAGGTTGATGCCAAAATACAAAGTTGTCCTTGAATTGGTAATGGAAGCTACTTTGCATAAGGTAAAAAATGGAAATATATCCTATCAATCCAATCCAATCATATGGAAACAAATATGGTATTAATAATCCAATCATTTAATCTAATTCCAAACAAACATACTTACTACTAATCCTTTCTCATTACCAATCATAATCTCATCTTCTTACGAATCTCACCCATCTATCACTGTTATCAAACAAGGCTTATATTTCTTCAACATAAATGTGATGCGAATCATAGGGAAAAATTCAAAAAAACCCCTGAACTTTGAACCTAATGTCAAATAGGCACCTGAACTTAAATAAACTTCAATTGAACACCTGAACTTTCACTCCGTTGTTCAATTTACCCCTTCCGTCTCAATCCGTGACTTTCCTAACGGCAATCGCTGAGCTGGATACTAACAGACAAAACAAAACGTTAGAGGGAGAAATTGGAGGGGAAACAACAGTGATCTGTCACCTTTTTAAGGCCTCGTTTGGCTAAATAAGCCAGTAGCCTACTGGCTTATTTTTTGTCCTTATTCAATTTTTTTTTGTATTTTTGCCTTGTTTTCTTTACAATTCAAAAAGAATTTTTCAAAAAATTCCCCCTTGATTCTTTATACTTCCAACATTTCTCTCTCTATCTCCCTCCACTTATTACCCCTACTATTTTTCAAAAAAAATTTCAAACACCAATCCAAACATAGCAGTTTTTCATTATTTTTTTTGGGATTATTGCATTGTCATGACAAGAGCAATCTAAAAAGTAACAAATTACATTCGAAACATATTTTTTTTGAATAAAGACAAAAATAAGCTAATAAGCCAATTTTTTTTGTCTTTATTTAAAAATGGATTTCTATCATAATCTTACTTTTTAGATTCCTCTTGTTATGACGATACAATAATACCCAAAAATTGACAAAAAACTAACAAATATGAAAAAAGTTGAATAAGGACAAAAAATAAGCCAGTAGGCTTATTTAGCCTAACGGGGGCTTAAAAAGGTGTCAGATCACAGTTGTTTCCCTCCAATTTCTCCCTCTAACGTTTTGTTCTGTCTATTAGTGTCCAGCTCAACGGTTGCTGTTAGGAAAGTCACGGATTGAGACACTAGGGGGTAAATTGAATAACGGAGTGAAAGTTCAGGTGTTCAATTGAAGTTTATTTAAGTTCAGGTGCCTATTTGACATTGGGTATCAAACAAGGCCTATATTTCTTCAACATAAATGTGATGCGAATCATATCAATTGATATTCTATGAACATAATTTTAACACGATGATAAGGTATTAAAAGAATTTACAAATCAAATTAACTTAATGTGTCTATTAAAAAACCCACAAATTGAAGGACAAAATCGTATAGGCTAGGATGATCCAATTCCATTTGGCTTATTTTTTAACCCTATTCAATTTTTTTCGTATTTATTAATTTTTTTGAATTATTTGTTAGTCATGATGAGAAGAATTTTAAAAAATAAAAAATCACGATCGATATTAATTTTTTTTGAATAAAGACGAAGAAATTGATTTATTGGCTCATTTTTGTTTTTGGTTTTTTTTTTAAATTTCGATTGCTATTTTTTACCTTTTAGATTTTTCTTGTCGTGATTCATAAAAAATTGACGAAAAACTAAATACTACAAAAAAAATTACATAATGAAAAAAAAGTCACAAATTAGGCGATTTAAATTTATCAAATGGAATATCTACGATTAATTATTAAGTAGCAATGATTTTTCTAGATGGGTTATAAAAACAAATGATAACTCATCAAAAAAACAATATCTTGACTTCCCTGTTGTGGTACTCTACGCTGCCTCTCTCTCATCGCGATCTGTGAGTCGCGATTGGGCCTCCTCGCCTTCTCTCTCTCGTCGACGTCTTCATCATCTTGACTTAGCCTACATCATCTACCTCTGTCATTGAAGAATCGGAGGGTCGAGCTCCAAAGGGCTGGGCTTTTTCTTGAGAGAGGGAGGGTACACAAGGAGAAGCAACCCTAGATACCCAAATCCGGTAGAAAAAGGTTGGTTTCGTTTCGTGATCAATCGTATTTTTTCAACAACGTCACATATTTGAGGCGCCACTTTGATGGATCAAGTAATCTATAGCTGATATTTTTCTGAAGTGGATAATATCTAGTTCTCCGATTGTTCAAGCACTAATCTTTGAAGGGTCGAGACTAAATTCAACGGTTTCAACAGCGGTTTTTTACTTTGTGGGTAGATGAGAGATCCATGAGCAAAGCAAAAGCATACAGATCAATTTGATCAACTAGTTTGAACAACAGTTCTCAAAGTATAGGAAAACCGGAAAAGGTCTAAGTTTTTATGACTGAAAGAAGGTAAAAAATGTGTATCCCTGTCCGAATGCAGCTTTCAATTAGGTAGAATAACTTATGTGAGATGTTAGGGTTTCCCCAATTATGAGATAAGGGAACATGTGTGAAAGAGTAAGTCCCAAATCTGATAAATAGAAAAAGGGTTGGACCTTAATACGCAATTGGGTGGCTCACCACTTACAAGGCTTAGACTTTTAAGTGGAGTCATGCAATGTAATTGGGTCCAGGTGATGTGGTGCGGATTTCATGGGTACTACTACTCCCAACAGATTTGGCCTACGCGCACGTGGGAAAGCCTCTGGTGGATCAGACTCCCAACATAGGATTCCGTTAAGGATTCAAAATTGTGTTTACTTGATAAAAATAACTGGCATTCTTATTCACTCGCGGATGCAAGCGCAAACGCGCGTGTATGGGGAAAAGCGATTACTGGAATGGGTCATGATTGCAATGTTATGTCGTCCATCCCTCTTGGTTGGTCTCTTCCTCGAGTTGTTTACGGTAGGGTAAAGTTAGCTTGGAGACAGCAATAGCCTGTTTATGGTTGACAGTCCTCTCGGTTGGTCTCTTCCTCGAGTTGTTTACAGTAGGGTAAAGTTAGCTTGGAGACAGCAATAGCCTGTTTATGGTTGACAGTTTGCTGATTTTTTGTGTTAGAGTGACATAGAAACATAGATTGTTAATGAAATTTAAGCTACTGATTAGTTGTTATTTTAGATGTTCTTATCTTGTATCTATATTCTGAGAGAAAAGTTGGAACTTTTCTTGTTTCGAGATCAAAAACGAGAATTCTCATAACGAAAATAAAGAGTTAAGTATAGCATAATAACCGAGAAGCTGTATTAGCATTAGCAATGCTTTGGATTAGATGATTTTATGGGGTTTATATACCATGTTGCTACATAGACCTATGCCATTGCCATTATGTTGCTACATATACCTATGCCATTGTCATTGTGCTGATGTTCCACATGGTACCAATGCGATTGATGTACATTCCTTGTCCGTGTATACTGTGTATGAAGACATGGTTGTTTCTGCTTTTTATAGTTGCGATGGGAACAAATTTACCAAAGTTTCTCTTCTGGCTTCATAGTTTTTGTATTTGGTTCCCATCTAATTATTAGTTTTGGATCTTTGATGTTAATCAAGCAACTTTTTGTTCAGATGACATCATTGAAGGAAAGTTTGAAACAATTTCAGAAGCGGCAAGAGAAGTGCCAAACAACCCTGACAAACATTGCAGCCAAATCAGGTTCTTCTAGGGCAACAAGTCATAAGGCTGCGCCTTCAAGCTCTTCTCCTTTAACCACCATAAAATCTCCAGCTCCAGCTGTCAAATTCTCGAACGATACAGAGAGACTTCAACACATTAACAGCATACGAAAAGGCCCTGTAGGAGCTCAGATCAAGCGTGTTATAGACTTGCTGCTAGAGGTACAAATCCACCCGTCCCCCTTTTATTTCTGTCCCTTTTCTTGAAACATATTATCTCCTCAAGAGAAGATTGTCGATAGATTTCTTGGTAAAAATAACCTTCTTCTGAGTGGATAATCACGTGTGATAAGTGATGACCTGTCATGTATGGTTAGTTATTGAAAATAATGTGTTTGTTATCAGAAACATTACGGCTCTCATGACTGTTTCAGTTAGAAATGTTGCTTATTAAGTTAAATATGGTGAGAGAATTATGGCTCTATGTAATAGACTATTCTTTGTATCGGCTCTCGTGACTGGTTCAATTATCTAGAAAAGAGCAGGCAATGTTGCTTATTAGTTAAATATGGTGAGAGAATTATGGCTCAATGAAATAGACTCTTCTTTGTATCTTCTTCTTTGGAAGTAAGATGAATGTAAGAGCCTTAGTATGCTTGACGAACGCATTTATGGGATTCCCATGCGTGAGACAAGGTCCTTCAGGAACTCAATTTGTTTAGTTTGTCCCCACAATTTTGTAGGATCACTTGTACGGGATTGAACACCCCTTGATTATTATGTTTGTTGCGTGCAGACGAGGCAAGCCTTAACACCAGAGCAAATAAATGAAGCATGTTATGTTGATATGAATTCCAATAAGGCTGTCTTTGACAGTTTGAGGAATAACCCAAAAGTGAAATACGACGGGAAATGCTTCTCATACAAGGTAAAAAAGAATCTTTTTCATATAGAAACCTGGCGGTCAATCTAATTACTATTTTCCCTCATCCCCTTTTGTGAAGGGGGAAAGAGTCTTCTTTGGCCTTTGGGATGGAATTTATTATTATTTTTTGATTTGTTTGACAGTCCAAGTATGAGCTGAAGGACAAGGCTCAACTACGAGTCCAAGTACGTAAATATCCAGAAGGTATTGCTGTCATTGATCTCAAGGATTCATACCCAACTGTCATGGAGGATTTACAGGTTTGTTTATCTTTGATTTTCAGTATGATAACTTTAAGGAAATATGTTTTCGTAGAAGAAATCCAAGTCCACGACGCACTTTTTTGAGGTTACTGTATTCACAACTAAGAAGCACTCATGCATCTAAAAGGGTGATATTAACATACATGTGTCGGGCACAGACACACACCAGACATGTACTGCACACAGCAACAGCATGCATGTCATTTTCATAGAATTTTCTGGCTGGAAATGTGGCAGATTTGTTGGGGGCACTTATGTCCTAAAAGTAAAAATTGGACACT
Source organism: Rhododendron simsii (assembly GCA_014282245.1). NCBI lineage: Eukaryota > Viridiplantae > Streptophyta > Magnoliopsida > Ericales > Ericaceae > Rhododendron > Rhododendron simsii. Next base: position 10,048,718 of record CM024959.1, on the reverse strand, counting down.
GCATGGACAAGTTGGACATCTGTAATTATTGAGAAGTTCCATGAAGGTTCAAGATAAAAACAGCTTCATGGATTAAGCCTTTAAGGAAAAATGGAAACAAAAAAAAGAGGTATTTGTTTTTCGTTTCATGACTGTGATGGAATCCTTGTACAAATATATTGGGGAGAATGGAGATACCCAAAATGGGTGAATTGGTAATTGGACTCCAAAGGAGATGATGGAATCCACTTTCTGGTAGATTCTGGCTTTTGTTGAAGAGGAGGAGATGCATTCTTCACAGTGTATCGTCGAATGAAGTATGAAAAGGGGAGGAAGAAGCTGAGCTACCTGGACGGGGGTGGTGGAAGGCGGCCTCCAAAAAGTCTTGAAACTTTGCTACATTTTGGTCTCTAATCCTCCCTGATCAAAGGGGCATAGATCAAATTGGCCAAGCTTATAGCCTCTTTATCTTCTTTTTGGGGCCTGACCTGTGGCAGGGGGAAATGGAAAAGCCTAAATGAAAGAGCATCTACCTAGTATTAAAGTTATGCTTGTGTCTAGAAATTCTTAGAAATTGTCTTGTCCTGTTGTAACCTGTCCAATATCCATATCAATTCTACTTGGTTTACAAAATACCGGAGGACTAGAGGTGACCATATCAATTCATCTTATTGGTTACCTAAACGCTTTTGCATTTGGTCTCGTGTTTGGGAGGGGTGCTTCTCATGTATTATGTTTGCACATATGCTGCATGGACTTCTCTAAACTAATGAAGCAACCTATGTTGGAGAGTCAACATAATGATGAGGGTATTTTTATTTGTTTTCAGCATGTGTTGATGGACATATATTCCATTAGGCATTTGATGCAAACCAAATCAAGGAAGATTTAATAAGAGGGAGAAATCCCTAAGGAGCAAAAGCTCTCAAAATATAATTATTTAAATATCAAAAACTACTCAATGAGGACTCTAGACACCTATTTATAGACCCACTAGCACTAAGGACACAAAATGACATATATACCCTAAACCCTACTGCATCATCACTCACCCTCTTAAAAAAATCCTAGTCCTCAAGTCTGACAACATGACACAAGACACTAAATAAAGAAAACGTAGTGTTTATTATGCAGCTTTGTATTAGACAAGTTGCATTTCCTTGGTCAAGTCACCCTTATGCAATAACCCATCTTCAATATGAGCTTCCGTTTGTGTACATCCATACTTATGTGCCAAGAAACCACCAATTTGCATACCTCTTACAGATCAACACTTCCTCAACATAGTTGATGACACTTGTTTCCAAAACATCACAAGAATCATCAACCATAGCATATAGAACTTTCAACTTCACATAATGCCCAAGACTTTCTCGAATGAACACCATGCCCAAAGGATCTTCAAGTTGTCCCAAGTCGTTTTTCTCTGTTTTGGCAACTTTGGAGCTAGTTGGGTAAAGCAACACAAACTTGAACATCTTGCACCATAGACAATTCAAGAGGCGTCTTATGGAAGCAACTATCAAGCTTTGGCTCCATCAAATCTTCTAAAACAAGCAGGACATCAAAAGCAACCTATTCATTGTCAACACTAAACTCCTCTTCGAACTCGTCATAGATTGGAACATTTTCTAATTCACCATTAGTCTTAAAGACGATAACATCATCAAAATTACTTCTAACCTTAAAGATAAAATCATTCTTAACATCTTCTCCGACCTTCAAGATGGAGTCACCTTCCAGATCATTTCCAAGTTCCTCAAGTGAGAACTCATCAAAGACAGGAAGGTCTTCAAAATCACCATCCCTAAAATCATCTCCAAGCTCCTCACGTGAGAGCTCATCAAAGATAGGAATATCATGTGAGAACTCATCAAAATACCATTGCTCCTTTTCCTTCTCAACTGCACTCGGGTTGAGGCTCGTCTCTTCCTCAAGCACATCCGGTTTGAGATTTTTGTAGGACTCAGAATGATAGTAACCATTACTATTCTTGAATGAAATGGACAAACGTTGCAACTTCTTCTCTAAAGTAGCAACTTCTCTTTTCAATAACAGAAGTTGCACCTTATCATACAAGGTAGCAACTTGTTCACTCAACTCTTTAATATCATTCCTCTTGCGATTTGAATTGCCATAAGTATCAATTTCATCACCAAAATTTCTCATAACATCTCTACCTCTACCTCCACTTCTTCCTCTACCTTGTTGAGTTATTTCAACAGGCAACTCACCATATCAACTACTAAATCAATTAAATCAAAATGAGAACCGGTCTACTCAGTCCCAAACCCAGTCAACTCGGTAGAACCTGTTAACTCAATCAACACAATTTGCAGCAAATTGCACGCAGCCTTACCCAATCCAAAACTCAGAAACCAAATCAAACTTGAATCGAACACAAATCAAAGCAAATTGCAATGAATCTCAAGAAGACTTCAAACCTAGATTGAGCAGATTTGATTTGATTTCCAGCAAAATTTGAGCACAAAATCACTGTTTCGAGTGCTGAAATTGAGAATGAATCACACCCATGAGCTGTGAAATTGGTTGAGAAATCAGATCCAAGGCTCGAATCAGACCATACATGTGAATTTTATGATGGAAAAAGGTATATGAGGGTTCAAAAGTCATGAACACACTCGATTTCGACTTCAAATAGGTCCGAAAATGGTCTATGTTGCTTCGATTAGGTCCGAACAAATCGATTAGGCAGGATCGATGTTTTTAATAGCGCGATTTGAAGGCTTTGATTCTGATTGAGGTCGATTGGGCTGGATTTAGGGTTTTAGGGGTTTGGATGATTGCGATTAGAGTCTAACAGATCGATTAGGATCTGCTTCGTAGGTTTAGAGTTCGATTTAGGAATTTAGGTAGTGTTTTGGGTCTAAGAGAGTCTGAAAACAGGTAGATCCGTTGACAAGGAACTCCGGCGAGATTTCTGGCACCGTTTTAGAGTTCCGGCAAGGTTTAGGTCTCCGGCGAGATGAAGGGCTGGGATCGAGCTAGAAGCTCTGATATCAAATGATGCAAACCAAATTAAGGATAGATTTAATAAGAGGGAGAAATCCTTATGGGATACAAAAAGCGAAAGCTCTCAAAATAGAATTCTTCAAATACCAAAACTGCCTAATGAGTACTCTAGACACCTATTTATAGATCCACTAGCACTAAGGACACAGAATGACATACATACCCTAAATCCTACTGCATCAGCATGTCCGTAGTTAGTTTGGTATTCTACATAAACTATGCACAAACTTTTGTATTATGCATGAAATGATGCGCCATTTTACCCCTTGAAGTAGAATATTCGAAGACTTAATTATTTCTTGTGTCCTTGTGTTCTTTTGACAGTTTGGAATCTTATATGTAATTGCATCCTGCACTTGGCACCTGTGTCAATTTAACACAAGTGTTAACTGAAATTCATTGAACCCAGCAACTACCTCCTTCCCACTTTTTCCTTGAATTTATCTAACAAAATCGCATGGAAATATGGGTCACCTTATATTTTGTCTTGGTATATTTTTGCCTAGTATTGCTGTCCTTATTTAATCCTCTCTTTGACCAAGTTTAGTAAGATGTTAGTGAAGGAGGATTTCCTATCTATTGGTCGGATACCACATGTAGAGCTGAAGGCAAGAACGCTGATGTGCAGATGTGTCATTTGTCTTCTTTGTGATAGGGACGATGGAATGTCTTTGTGGCAGACATTCCATCCTCTCTTTGACCAAGTTTAGTAAGATGTTAGCGAAGTAGGAATGGTCGGATACCACATGTAGAGCTGAAGGCAAGAATGCTTATGTGCAGATATGTCATTTGTCTTCTTTGTGATAGAGACGATGGAATGTCTTTGTGGCAGACATTCCATCCTCTCTTTGACCGAGTTTAGTAAGATGTTAGGGAAGTAGGAACTATCTATTGGTTGGATACCACATGTAGAGCTAAAGGCAAGAACGCTGATGTGCAGATGTGTCATTTGTTTTCTTTGTGATAGAGACGATGGAATGTCTTTCTGGTTGTCTGCCACCTCGAACACTAGTTAAATTGTTACATTGCATATTCCTTTTATTTCTATTCCCTAGAGTTTAAGAGCAAATTTTGAATGTTTGTTATTGGCTTACATGACTATCGTTTATTTCTATTCAGTAGAGTTTAAGAGCAAAGTTGTATATTCTTTACAGGCTTTGAAAACTGCTGGTGATATCTGGCTGTTGTCAAACTTCGACTCGCAAGAGGACATAGCCTATCCTAATGACCCTCGAGTTGTCATCAAGGTTGATGACGACCTGAAACAGCTATTCCGGGGAATTGAACTACCACGCGATATGCTTGACATTGAGAAGGATCTTCAGAAGAATGGGATGAAGCCTGCCACAAACACTGCAAAGAGGCGAGCCATGGCCCAGGTTCACGGCATTCCTCCCAAGCCCAAGGGCAAGAAGAAGAAGCATGAGATCAGCAAGAGGACTAAGCTGACCAACTCCCACCTTCCAGAGCTATTCGAGAACCTTAATGTTCCCGGATCTTGATGAATACTCATGCAGTCATCCTGTTTGGCTGGCAAACTTTTTTTCGGCGCAAGGTGCACTAGGGTTTGTTGATTTGTGCTTGGGATAGTTTATTTGAAAGAATAATTATAGGACTTCAGATTGACCCCCAGCTACATGAAGATGCTTGCCGCAGTTTGTCATTTTCACACCCTTCGTATTCTTGAGTTCCGGACTATATATTGTTACGAGTATTTTGTGGTGGGGGTCATTTTGTGGGGTGGTTGTTTTCAGTTGCCGGGGATCATGAATGAAATGGGAATCCGTAAAGTATTCTGAAGGCTTGATCAAAAACCAGATAGTGATAATTTGAGTGCATATCGGTTTTAGTATCTTTTAGATCGAGGAAGAGTTTCCTACTCATTAGAGTGCGAAATAATGTTAACTTCCAACTCTTGATCTCCCCATAAAAATTTTCTGGGGTTATGTGACAATTTTGCATTATTGAGGTCAGCTATATGCAAATGGTGAGAAATGTATATACCTTGTATACAATTTACTTCTGACAAGACAAATACCAGAATCTTCTGTTTGCATGAATTGATGAAATAGGTTTTGGAAAGATAATCCTGTTTTAGCTTGTCCTGCTCTTGAGAGACAAGCAGCAGGCAAGTAGTACTAGTATATTTAACCAATTCTCTTCTTTTTTTTTCAAAATTTGTTTTCTGTAGCCAGAATTCTCGTAGGGGGCAAAGAAATTAATCTAAAGATAGAATCTCTCTCTCTCTCTTAATTTAAAGATAGAATCTCTCTCTCTCTCTTAATTTAAAGATAGAATTCTTTCTGTCAGTAAAATCTCTCTCTCTCTCTCTCGTGGTGTAGTGGTGTTTACTTATGTCCTATGCATCCATTGAGCATCGGCTTGAAAAATGTGAATCTAAAAGCTTTCTCCAGTTGTGTCACTGAGTTGATACAGATATAGGGCTTGTTCGTTTGGGGGGTCTCAAAATTTTTGCGCATGGTTCCTAATAATTTTTCTCTATTTATTTCTTTCCACTCATTACTCTTAAAACCTCATTCAAAATCCAAACCGAACAGGCTCATAGAGTTCTGCATTAAATAGTCAAGATTATAGATAAGAAACATGCGGATATCTATTAAGTTATGTTTTAGATCATAAATTTGTTTTTTGTTTTTTAATAGCTAGATGTCCAGGCCAATTCGTACATGTGATAACCCCCAAATAGAGTTCCCATCGGTAAGATGTGGGAGAAATGTGTTGTATGCGATACCCACCAACTACTGTATAGCACCACTTTTTAAGTCACCTGGCTAGCAGGTCTGCTAGCGTGGGTCATTACAGGGGGAGGTTGCATCATAAGGTGGGAAATCTGTGAAAATCCACTTGTCCACATTGGGAAAATGTGAAAAATGGATGAAAAATATAAAGGGATTGCGATGAGCTATTGTATAATTTGAAATTAATTCTTTGAACCACGTGTTTAGGCTAAGGGTTAGTTGGTTAGTTGGTGCGGGTCATTACATATCTCAACGAATTTGGGGCATTAAAGTTTGCTACCTCTTGCATCTCACTATGAGGTTAGAAGTTCAAGTCTCCCCACCTGCGTGTGGGTGTTCTTCCCTTAGAGGGTTTTTCCTTTATTTCTACCCTATAGTGGGCTTATTTCTTATATTGATTGAGTAGTTGGGGTTAGTTATCTCATGGATTCTCACAATTGAATTGATGTAGTATCCCAGGTTTGTACTCTGTACTTCAAATCTGATGTAAAATGATTTCTTCTATCGATTGATCAAAAAACAAAAGTTTGCGACCAGATAAACCCTCTGGTGGCCTCAAGCCTCAAGGTTTGAAATGTTTGGTCTCCATAAAATTCAAACATGCGACCTCATTCGCACTTGGCCAAACCCCCCCGAATTTTGAATCATATATAAATATGGTTGAAAATGCAAGCTAATGGATTCTGATTCATTAGTTAAAAAACAAAAATCAAGTCAAATTTCTTTCTTTTCTTTACTCTTAAAAAATTTCGCCAAAAAAATCTCAGATCCACACACAACCTTAAATACTGGAAGACGTAACTTAATGAAGAAAATGATTTTGGTATGGCTGGATTGCGTGGACAAAGTCCAAAATCCACTGTTGACTGCTGAGGGGATGAATTCACAGCTGTCAAACAATAGTCAGAATAATGCATCACCATTTTGCTTAATACTATTTTTTACGCCGGTTGATTTTGCTACTTTCTTTTCTGTTAATGCCACTTTTCTGTAAGTGTACATTTGCAGGGAAGTGGCATTAACAGAAAAGAAATTAGTGACAAAATCATTTCCCTAATTTAAACATCCTTTCAATTGTTAATTAATTAATTTGCCGGTGTTGACTTGTTCTGCTATATTTTTAAGTAACTACACTTGTTTACATGTTTGTTTACTTGCTTTTAGTGGATGACTTTATTAACCCAATTTTCTTAGTAGTTGGTCGTATTTTAATGTGGAATGCTTTCTTGGATGCTTTTTGGGCACAAACTCTCTTCTTTCATCCACTTCTGACTTTTTTTGTCTTTTAAACATTGAAATTTGTGTCAAAACGGACGCGAATCGCCTTTCTATTATGGAGTTTTCGAAGCTAAAGCCATCTATATACATATATATATATATTTGTGTGTGTGTGTGTCTTAACATGGTAGGATACTTTCTCATTAATAAAAAATACTGCTTCAAGACCCAATTTCTGTTCAATTTTCTTCGATGGGTCGATGATTGTTCTCATCTTAATAATTCAAAACTATCCATTATCGGTCCTATGTGTGGGTCATTATGGTATTAGACACGATAATTTCGGTTATGCTCTATTTAATAATGGTTTTTTCTTTAAAAAAAAAAATGGTCGACAAGGTTGATTTGTCAAATAGCCCATTTATTACTGTAGCTTATAAGATAACCATGACCAAATTACTTGGCTACAATTAGTGAACCAGTCTAATTCTTTTCTTGACTAATTCGTTCACAAGAACAAGAAAATCACACCTCAGTTTATGGAATAATTACTTATTAGTGTTTTCAGAGCAGTGTCGTACGATCCTAAAACCACACATTGTAACGACCAGCCCCAACTGACCTGGTAACTATTCACCTAATTACGTGACTCAAAAGGTTAATCTCAAATTAACAGTAGTTGGTCGGCCTTGTCTTATATTTCACAACCTTTTCTCATTTTCCACCGACGTGGGATCCGTGGAAGGGGGTGTCACAACAATATTCACGAGGAATAAACATGAATTGTTTAGTTTGCGGAGTAATTATGTACGTGGTGCCCAACTTCCTCTACAACCGCACCATCACATAGAGTTAACGCTCAACCGTTAATTCTATTATGAGTATGTAATTTTAAAGGGAGTTAGGTTCTTCGTTGCAGAGCTTGAAAAAAACTTTTTTCCCCTTCAGTTTAAGGGATTTGGGGAGCAGTATTTAGCAATTTTCAATCTTATCATCTATCTCGGTAATTGATGATCCGAATTTTAAAAGAACAAATTCTTACGGTTTCTCCTACAAGAGTTTTTTTAAAATTCGAACCGGCTAAAAACACTCTAAGCGTGGCTGTTGGTAAAAGAACTGCAACCTCCAAGTCCCTGTTTTTGGGACCCGTGGTGGACCAACTGGGGTAGATAACGCACGCTGCAGCCTCCATTTGTTTATGACTACAGTACTATATTTCAAACTTCTGTCATGAAGGTTACAATGACGTGTTTCTCTTCACCCACCGGCCGCATTCTCCGCATCATTTTGCGGCCTACCGGAAAATAGAAAAATTCCGGCGACAAACACAACTACTAGTAATTCTTTTTTTAACAACTCGGGTGTCCGAACAAGTTTACGCGCACCTTATCTAATTCTGGGAGATCAATCCCACCGTCTACTCGCGAGAGTACCGATTGAAGTCAGAGCAAGAACAAACACAACTATATGTATACCTCCAACTTCGTGTGTACTCTTTGTGTATTTAATCAAACCAAAATTGCCATATCTTCCAATCACTTATGAAAGAATTTGACATTCTATTTCAACTGTATCATCTATCTATTATACATCCTTCACTGGCAAAGAACTAAAGAAACAAACAACCACAAAAAAGATTCACACTATAAAACTGCAAAAAAACCTGAGGCAGCAACTTAATCAATTGTGAAGCGGGTTCGGACCCGTCGGAACGGTTCTGTAGGAAGCTTCGTAGACCGGGACGTCGGCCTTGTCGCCATTTCCCGATCCGGCAGGGGCTGCTGCCGCTGCCGCTGCAGAGAAATAATTCGAAAATCGGGAATCGAATTCGGCCGAAGTCCGATGTGTTTCTTCTCTGGCAAGTCTCGGAATTTGGCGACCGTTGGAGAGGTGGGCGGCGGCGAGGATCAACACGACCAGGAGGGCGATAGCAGACTGTTGAATGCCCATGAATTTTCTTGGATTTCTGGGTTATGGAAATAAGGCTGGGGCAGGAGCTAGCAGAGGAAGGAGCAGAGGTTTGAATTTGGAGTTAATTTGTTCACTTTTGTGAAGGCAGGTGAGAAGTCCTTTTTATCAAGGCACTGAACAGTAAAATACTGTGGTCAAGACAGAGACTAGTTAAAAAAAAAAGGGGAAGAAATTAGTAATAAATACTCACAATCTGGGTGTGGTGTGAAATGACATAAACACCCTTGCAGTTCTTTTTAGGTGTGAAATTGCGTGCAGGGGATACCAGCTGATTAGGGTAGTTGCCAAATTATTCAAGGGATATTATTAGTCCTTGCATTGATTAATAAGTATGAAAACAAGAACTGGTATTATATAGGTGCACACGGCGAATTAGAGTTCATTGTCGTATGTAATAAGTCAAAGGTGTGGTGATTATGCTGCAAAGAAAAACAAAAAGGGTGTGGTACGGTGCTTTATTAGTGCCTTTTTTTTGGGCATCATTTTATTTGATTAAATTTGGAATCGATCGATGGCAACGACCACAGAGCCTTGAATCCGAGAATATGCCATGGACCACAACCTTGAATCCGAGTTACACCCTGTTGTGCGGAAGCGTTAACAAACACATACACAAACAAAACAAACGTGATTATTGTTGTACGTGTAATTGAACAAGCCACATGTGAGAGAGAGAGAGATTACAGAAAACACAGAGATATATGTGGTTTGATAACAAATATTTACTCCACGGGCAATCAAATGATAGAAGGTTTTACTAATTGGAAGAAAACAGATGCCAAAAGGCTACATATGAGATTTCTCAAAGTTCCACTATTGCCTCTCAAAGAAAAAACTACTGTGAATGCTATACAATAAGCTAAGAACCCTAGAAACGGCTTATATACTGAACTGTTCAAACTGGGCTTGTTCGTTTTGATATTACTCATTCAAAAATGCTAAGGACACATACATTTGACAAATAGCATGACTGTTACTCATTGCCCACGTGGTTCAATAATTTTCTATCCTTTATAAGTGGTCCAGTTGATCATATCCTTAACTAGAGTAGCTAGCTTCCTATATATGCTCTCAGTACGTGGCTAGTTTCTTTGCCTTTCGGTTCTTCAGTATTTTTCCAACAGTCATTAGCTACCTAAAACTTCCAACCTTATGTCCGCCAATTGTTTGATGGAGACGCATTGCCTCTGTTAATGCACACAGACAATATTTTCTCCCATACTTTCCACTAAGTTTGTTATGGGTTTTCTTGTTCTTATAACCGGATGTCTGAATCAGCTTGCGAAAATCTCAATTAATTCTGGAGCCTTAAAGTGATGATCGGACAAATCCTCTAGTTGCCAAGTTTGAAATGTTTGGCCTCGTGAGATTTGAATATGCGTCCTCATGTTTGGCAAAACTCCTAAGGCTCAGTTTGGATGCCTGTAATATTTAGTAGGAATAGGAAGGAATCAAATTCCAAGTATAACCTAAGTACGTAATTCTATTTCGACATTTGAATTAATTTAGCAATCTTCTCCGGGAAATTTTTTTTAGTCAAAACAATTTTTTCTTTTTGTATGAATTGAGTCAAGAATCTATGATTCACGTGGGGTTGGAGTGATCAAATTTCTACTTAGCTTCGGAAATGTGATTTTTGGTTGAATATATCATTAGGAATCACATTTTTAATCCTGTCAATTCGAAACGTAGGAAATGTGTAAAAATGATACCACATTCTCACTCCCCCTCAAAATTCTTGCCATCCAAACTAAACCTTAGGGTTAAGTTTTTAATGGGCTTCCCGAGGCAAGCATGGTCATTGTGCTCCTTGTGGAACACTAGGGGGGTTTTTTTTTTTGGTTTTGAGGGTAAAGAGTGAAAAGTGATAGATATTATAATAGTATTAAGTAAAAAAAAAAATTATTGAAAACCGCGAGGAGAGCGAGGGGTTGGATTTCGAGACCCAAAACGAACACCGTCCAGACTTATTAGCAAGACCGTTCTGCTTAACCTGGAGGTTTCGAGCGTTGACTTACATCAAATGAGAATGGGGGATCGATCGATTAAAACAAGCTGCTACTAGTATTTATTCAATCTATGGGTGGAGAGACTACTTAATTAGAGGTGCAAATTACTCATAATTCATAGGGCAGACACCGTGGCCTACAAGTGATGCACACACATGTTGTCCAATCCAGTAATTCACTGATTATTGTGGGTGGAGATTGGACATTGTGGACTTCCCATTTCTGTCCGCTTCAATTTTTTCTCGCACTTTTCACCCATTTTTGGTTTTTTTTGAGTCATTTAATTTCACATCGCCTTTTTCTTTTACTATATATATATATATATATATATATATATCTTTATTATAAAACAGAAGGGAGTTGTTGGAATGACTAGGATTCATTTGATCCAAAGGTTGAGAGGCATTCTCCTCATTTCATAAAAGAGCTCATAGTTTTCACTTAAATTACACAACTGCCATCCCTTTCTAATAGGAATGTGTAGTGCCGTAGGCGCAGAATAGCATGTTTTGGACGCATATTTTGTCACTTTGCATGTGAAGTTTTAATAGTAGTATTATTTTCTTGGAAACGAGTTCTCGCCGATAAGGGTCTCGGCCAAGGGTTAGATCTGTCGGGTAGGCTCCACCGGTAACTCTCATGGATGGGATCAGGAGAGGTCTAGTGGCGGCGACTGCCACGACAAGAATTTTAGAAAATACAATTATTATATATAAAAAAAAATTATGCCTAATTTATATAGTCTCGCCTCTATTAGATTTTTTTAGAATATATTTCGCCACTGCTAGAGTAAAATCCTGGTTCCGTTCTTGGTAACTCTTACCTCAAGAATCTCATGCATCGTGAAAAATTGCAGTTTTTTGCTTTGAAAATAACTTTTGCAAATTTGGGAAATACTTCTGCTGTTTCTTCACATGGAAGTTATTGCCAGAAGCTTTTTATGAAAATAGTTCATCGAAGAAGTGTTGTGTTGTTAACGGGAAACAAAACACGAAAAAAAAACCCCCGGTACCAAACATTATGTTTTAACTTGTAATTTTGGGAATTTTTTTTTTTATAGATGCAACGGTTATTTGTAACGTACTATCACATGATGTGGATCTCAGGTATGTCTAAGTCTCACGCATGTGATAGGAGCGTTACAAATAACTGTCATATTAAAAAGTTTCGCGTAATTTTGGAGTGATAGTAACACCGTAACAATGACATGACGTGGTTTGATGAGCATTTTGCTTGGAAAGATTGCATGTTTGGAAAGGAAAGGCGAGGAGAATGTAAGCAAAAAATATCGGCCTTGTTCGTTTGGTAATTTTGGGAATTTTAGTTTTGGTAGTGGAAGGAGAGAGAGAAATAAGATAATGAGTGGAGAGAGATAGAGAGAAATGAAATTAATCATTGGAGAAATAAGGTAATGATTGAAAAACAAAGTTAAAACAAAGTAAAGTATCAAAACGAACAAGGCCGGTCATTTTCTGCAATTTATTCCAGCTCAAATTATTAGTCCTGCATGGACCCATTAGATTATAATTAATGTCAATATGAAGCTATTAAAGTCAAATTATAGCCAAAGGACGCAACTAAATCATACTTATTGGTTTCCACACTCGAAAACTACAGGGAAACAAAAACAGATTTTGATTTCCAATCGATTTTCTAATCAATCCTAATCCAACCTCACATCAACAAATTAATTTAGAGAAATGGACCGAATGGTGGTTTGGCATTTTTCATGCATGAATAGGGCGATACAAATCAAAGTCTAAGTGATTTTTCCTTTCAAATGTTGCATCAAAATGGATCACCAATCATATTTTCGAGTTCATGAAAAGCCATACGATATTATATCCAAAATAACAGAGAGGAGAATCTAAACACGACCCGTCAAGAAAGATGGAAAAAGGAGAAGAAGCAAAGTAGGAGAAGTTTCTATTGTATCTAGACACGACCCTCATGCTCGTAACGCAAGACAAATCGAAAACGAGTTCCACTATAGTTCAAGTCTCAGGAGGAAAAAACTCTACGGGTGGATGGAGGTTATGGAATGTGGTGAGGCAGAAGACGATGGTCGTGGTTGTAGGCGTGGAAAGGACGACGGCTAGATGGTCGAAGGCGAGAAGAAGATGGCGGTGGCTAGGCGATGGGAGGCGAGTAGAAGATGGCAGCGGCTAGTCCCAGTTTGATAGTATAATACAAATAATTGTATTCTCGTACCGCTTGCAATGAAAGGAAAAATGAGCAAACTATATAAGCAATAAGCAAATAAACAAGGAATTAAAGGGCCCTCGACAAATTAAGAACCCAAGTGTAGTTTTTTTCTTTAATCCTAAACCCAAGTGTAGTTGATCATGGTTCTTTAATAAAGATGGATTTGTTCACAACAATAGTATGCTGCCTAGTGGCATGGGTGTCTCGTCGGTCGTGGGTGGTTCAGTTTGGTGGCGTTTTGATCTGGATCTGGTGGGCATAGGCGGTGGGCGGTGGTGGGGTGGTGTTTCGGTAGTTTTTTTCTAATTTCTGTTTTGCAGGTTTTTCATATATCTAGAAAATGATCGGTGAAGATGGTGGTGTTGATTGGTGGTGGTTCAATCCGGCGGTAGTGAGGTGGTTGTTGCCCCCATGGTTGGGTTGCTCTGGTCATTTTGTGTGCCGAAGTCAGGTCGACGGCTACTCCGGGCTCTCATCCAGGCACGGGGCCAGTAGTTCATCCTTCTGGGTTGTTTCTGTTCATCGGTGGAGATCGTGTTTGTGCTGAGGTTCATTGGGGCTTGCTGAAATTGGTGGTGGTTTGCTCCCCTTTGCCTTGATTGTTTTGATTTTCATTGTTGTAGGCCAGTTTTCGCTGCCGGTTTTTACATCTCGGAGAGGCCGGTTTGGCTTAACGGCGAGGCTGATTTTCCGGTGGTTTGTTGCAGCGGTGGAGATTGAAGTAGTTAGGGTTTGGGTGGGCCGGTCCTTCGGTGGACCGGGTTAGGGTGTTTGGGCTTTTTGATCTGTTTTATTTGGGTGTTGAGTTGAGCTTTATCGTTGTTTGTTTTGGATCCTTGTAGACCTTTGGTTGGTTTGAGCTTTGCCCGTGTGATGTATTATCCAACTTTTTGTTGGATCCCCTTCCCCTTTTCTCATTTTAATAAAATTTCATCTTTTGCCGATACCAAACCAAACCAAACAAAACCGAGCCTTAAGCCTCAATCACTTGGAGTCAGCTACATGAATCATTTTCCTCCATTGAACTTTGTCAATGGTCACTTATTCACACAAACCTACATCTTTTGCCGATAAAAAAAAAAACAATTGGATGCTGCCCAAAGTCTAACGTGGATTTTTTAACACGACTGAGACTGTCCAATTTTAACTGACCAGAAAAAATATTTTTTTTTTTTATCCGAGAAAAAAGAAGAATTTTGAATTAGGTTTGTGGGGTTCCTGCAGAGCAGCTATTAGTCAAATTTTGGGGGGAAGTGGATATCTAATTTGGAATTAATTCACTGGGTAGAGGATATTTCTAAGGGACAAAGCCAGAAAATTTTCTTGTGTTGATCATTCTCACAAGTAATCATTTTCTGACTTTTATGAAAACTTGATTGGAGTAGCCAGGCTTGAATAACCTATGAAAACATAAGCCCATCGGCCATCAATGTCTTTCTTGTCTGGTAAAGTCTCCTTGGACAAATTTTGGGGAGGGGTTGTTTGTTTTGGCATGGTCTCTTTAGTTGTTTTTTCTTAATCATTATAAGACTCAGGTCAAATTTTTACCTAATACTTTTTGTTTCGATGAGAAGAATCGGAAAAGTATAAAAATATAACCCAACGTTGAAATTTTTTTATTTAAGACAATGAAAAAAACCCAAAATTTTTTTTAGGTCTTTTTGGTCGTATTACATGAACTTTCAACTTTCGTTTATGTTACTATATATTTCCGTTTATGTTACTATACATTTCTGATTTCTCTCGTCAAGACAAAAAATATGATACAAAAATTTGAGCAAATCATGTAAAGATTAAGGGAAAAAAAACATGCCAAAAAGTCCCTAAAAAGCTTTGCCTAAAGAGAAAAATCTAATCTCCCTCTCTCCAGTGTCGTCATATCGAATTCATAGGTCAAATCCTTTTACAAGATTTCAGCAATTCGCTATGATACCAAGACTAACACTCCATAATCTAGGGGAGGAAAAAGAATTTTGATGACATTACGATCAAACAAGGATTTTTTCCAACTGAGTGAAGACTACTTATGATTAGTTGCTTCAAGACTTCAAACCAAAACCACCTAACGAGACCTAGTGAACACTCACTAGGCTACCACCTCAGGCGGTCACAAAGAGGTTATTCCCCCTTGTTTTTGCTGATTCTAGAAAATGGTTCCAATATAGCAACGCAAAATGGATCGCAGCGCTAAACAAAATGCAATTTTGAATAATTTGGGGCGAGCATATAAGCATCTGAAAGGTAACAAACTCATCCGTAATTCATAGAAGAAGATGCAACTTCTGGACTCAGATTACACAAAATTTTGTCCTGAATGCAATGGGGCTTGCTCTCGGTCAGAATGCAATATCTTCACTACCCTTCCCCCTCCAACTAGAAATAATTAATGGCTGAAGCTATAATCCTAAAAGTGGTTGTAATGAAATCAGGGCATCCAGCCACTGTATCTACTTTCACTGGCAATACCGTCCCTTCTTATCAGCAACACAATCTTCATAGGAGCATGGAACTGTTCTGAGTGTGATCGCCAAAAATACAGAGTCTCTTTCGTTTTGTGGTACTAGCCAAATGTAGGACAGCATATGGTACCTTCTTCATGATAAACAGTTCATAGATTCTCGCAACCACTATCTGCGAATCTTTATTCCACGGATGTCTTTCAAGCCCATTTTTAGAGCAGTCTTCCTGAAGAGAGCTGGAGTTTTCTCTAAGCCAATAGAATGACAAAACTGGTTGGCTAGCTCGACAAGTGTAGATTTATCTCTTCCAATTTCCTTGATTGAGTTGTAGTACCCGAGCCAAGCATGATAAGCTGCTTCTTTCATGCTAGTATCAATCTTTGCCATTGAATTCTCTATCTGCAATTCGACAAATTAAACAACCATTAAGTGTAGCACGAGTTTCTGTTCTAGTTGATTTGGATAAAGAAGTTGCGCATCTAAAAAACCAGAATCCAAAAATGCATATGTATTATATATACATAGGACGTGTGTGTGTGTGTGTGTGTGTGTGTAGAGAGGGAGAGGTCTCCTGAAAAGACCTATATTAAACAAGGCTTCCGAATAGGCAGGCAATGGGTATCCTGCATTGTCTACAATTATTAGATCAGTGCCGCTAATAGCCCGCTATAGTGCTATTTGTGGCATCGATGTATTCCAGATATTAAAATCAATCAGTAGTATGAGGTCAAGAACTAGAATCAACACATGATACGAAGTATCAAAATTCAAAACTAATTGAGGTTCACTAGTCAAAAACAGATACTTCATTTCCCATCTCAAAATTATAGGTCATACTTCCACTTTCATTTCCAAAGAGAATAATTTTGGTAAGCTCTGATAATTGAGTTTGACTTGAACCTTTATTTTCACGTCTGGATCTAGCTGTGGGGCGGGATATTTTTCAACAGGCAGGTCTTTTATTTCATGCAGGAAATACTCTTCCCATGGCGCAAGCAACAAAATCCCTTCTCCTTCTTTGCCTTCCCGTCCTGTTCTTCCAAGACGATGAATATAGTTTTCGCGATCAGACGGAATACCCACCTGGAAATGGAGAAACATGGCACATTTCGATTAGTAACAGAGGAATTCAACTGCAAGTGAAAACTCCTAAATTTGAGTGCTTGATCACATAATGCATTCGACCATTCAAATATCCCAGTGCCCATGCAAACTACTAAATGATCAAGCCTTTAAGCATTACACATTTCAAGGAAATTGAACGAAATGCACTAATGGTTAACATGGAAATTTAAACGAACAAGCCGTGTTCATGTTAGTGATCAGGAAAGTATCTCCACATGTAAGTTAAATATACTCGTATACAATCACATAATGGGGCATCACGCCAGCAAAAGTGCACTGGAACCACAGGAAACAAGTTCAAGTGGCATATTATTGCTTCTTCCTAAGTGGATTATTTTCTTTTCTCAATCCGCAACTTCTCTTCATACTCAGTAAGATTCTAAAGATTCCCATAAAAAATAAGGGACAAACAAACAAGCAAAAGATGATTAGGAAGTCTATTGTGTGTTATTAAGACCTGAATGACCAAAGTAACATCAGGATAATTCATGCCACGAGCTGATACATCTGATGTAATAAGAATCAATCGTTTTGACTCCTTGAATTCATCAGATATACGGGTACGGTAGAGTTGAGGCTTCCTGGAATGTATCTCCCTGACATTCAGTTTCAAGTCCCTCAAAAGAAGAAACATGAGGGATGTTACCACCGCAGTTGTACAGAAAACAACCACCTGAAAAGAATTGAATGACACAAATTGTCAGGACAACTAATCCATTGAAATTAGTTAAGATATAAACATGGAAGCTACACTGTAGCTACCTTGTAATCAAGTGTTTGTGAGATATGCTCATTCAAGATATGGTGCACTACTTGAAAATGCAACTCATGCGGAGTAACAAGAGTAAACTGCTTAACCTGCATTCAGCATGCCAAACGAGCATGAGAGACGTACATAACCCTTCAGTTTTGAACAGACAAGGGGATATCAAGTCATGTAAACCAAAAGGAACAGACTTATCAGAAGGAGGTAAACAATCAAACAATGACAACAAAATATCGAGTGAGAGGAGAAATTTCGCAGTAGTTGATCAAAGTTAGACATTAGCATATACCTTAGCAGGAGTTTCCACGCAACCCAGACCCACAGTGTCGATATAAGCATGTTCCCTTTTCAAAACAAGCTGAGATATTCGGCGAACCTGCCAATTGAAAAACCTCAGATTTGAGTCAATGCATTCTAGAAATAAATAAAGCATCTTTAAACCTTGGCTGACGGAGTTTACGCATGATCAATTCAGTCTCTAACCTCCTTGGGGATTGTGGCGGAGAACAGCAGAGACTGCCTTTGTCGGGGCAAACAATCAACGATTTTCTCCATGTCCTTCCGAAATCCTAAGTCTAGTAAATGGTCCGCTTCGTCAAGGATAAGCATTTTCAGTCCCATCAAACGCACAGAAAGGCCAGACTTGTTCTCAATGTGATCCAACAATCTACCAGGAGTTGCAACTATTATCTGGAAAAGACATGTAATACATCGTTATACAGAGAGTACTCCACGCTTAAACCTACAACTTCTTCGGACGTGAAGTTTTAATGAGCAGAATATACTGGTGCACCTGGCATGGATCTGATTCCAGGCGTTTTTGGTCAACTTTGAATCTAGTACCTCCAACCAGTGTTTGGACCCCAAAACAGTCATGGTACCTCAGCATAACATTTGTTTCTGCAGCTATCTGACTTGCAAGTTCTCGTGTGGGACAGAGAATAAGAACATACACGGGTGGCACTCGCTGAACAGTATTGCTACTTGAAGCCTTCAAAACTGTTTCAATTGCAGGTAGCTGTTTATGTTTAGCATCAAAGTGATGTAAACATATAATCTCAAAAAAAATGAGATGGCAAGGTACTTTTGTCATACCAAAAAAGCAGCACTTTTTCCAGTGCCAGTTTTAGCCTTGACTAAAGCATCCTTTCCTATGACAAAGAAGTATGAGAACCAGTCAAATGACTCAAATCACATTGCTTATCAAAGGCATTAAGTAGTCCAGGTAGGAGCTAAAGAATACAATAAGATTATCAATGTTTAAAACACCAGCATGACTCTTCGTACCTAACAAACAGGGTTGGCACACTTGTCCAGTTCATAATATTTAGATAAAGAAATTGAAGCACATCAACGCTACTAGTGTTGCAAGTACACAGGTGAAGAGGGTGAATTTACCATCAAGGCAAACAGAAAGTGTAGCTTCCTGTACCCTGGTCATTTGGACATAGCCTGCCTCAGAAAGCGCCTTAACAGTCAAGGGAGATACATCACACTCATCAAATCTGGAAAACATACATCTGATTGTCATCAAATGTAACATAAATTCAGAAGGCAACACAGAAAATTCATAAGACATGACCTAAAACCTAAATTAAAACATTTAACATCACTCCAAATCGCAACAATCAGAGTAATGAGTAATAACAATTAGCTAAAATGAACCAGGATGACCATCTCCACATACGTAGCATCAACTGAAATGCTAAGGAAATCTTCAAACACGATGATAAAAGTCAGAAAGCGTACAAAATTAACCAAATTGAGTTTTCAACGCCCACTATACCGGTTCTACAATTGTAATATCAAACACAGTAGTTCATTACAATTCCTTTAAAATTGCTCATTTCAAATTCCCACCACATAAGCTCAACAAAATTAAGAAGCTGGTGGGTAAAACAATGCAGATACCTCTTTTCACTAAGAATCGAGTCCTCATCACTTCTGTCCACTGCATTCTGCACCGAATTCCTCATGTTAAACTCTTTCCTAATCGCCTCAACACGCTCCGACAAATTCTCCTCCTCTTCCAAAAACTTCAACTGCACTTGCCTCGTTTTCTTCACATCATACTTCCCCAAACCAGCACTACTCATCAACTTCCCAGCATTATCCCTACCCCTCATTTTCCCTTCCTCACCATCACCGAACTCATCATCCGAATCCTCACTACTCTCATTCCTCCTAAAATCGAACCTCGAGCCTTTCGCACCCCTCCGAGTAAACACCGAGTAGCACCTACTTTTCAAACCACCATTCAAACGCGTTGAATCCCGAGCCCTATCACAATCCGACATCAACTCCCGTAAGCCAAAATTCGTTCCGATTGATCGACTAATCAAACCTCGATCCCTCAATCTATTATCACTACCATCTCTCTCAAAACCGAACCTCGATCCATTCCAACTCAACCTACAAACAGAGTAGTACCGAGGTTTCGACGGCTTCATTAAATCCGTCGAATTCCTTCCCTCACTCTCAGAAATCAACTTCCTTATATCAATGGGCGTTCGACCCGATCGGCCAACCGGCTTCGGCTCCGGAGCCGACTTGATCGGGCCGTCGGCCTCGTTCCACAAATCCTCGGCCCCGGCTTTCATAAACCTATCAGCCAGGGCTTTAATGTGGTCTTCGGCGCTCATGGGGCCGTAGTTCGGGTCGGCTTGTCTGTTACCTGGGGGTTGTTGCGGAGCGAGTTTGGCCCGGATTTGGGACCGGATCCGGGCCTGGTAGAGTTGCTTCTCCTGATCGAGGAGTCTTTTCTCTTTCTCTTTGGCTTTCTTCTCGTGCATGCGCTTCCACTGCCATTTGTTGAGGCCGCCGGGGAAGGTGCGGGGGCCGCCGCCCATGGGGCGGAGGAAGGTGAGGGAGTGGAGGAGGGGTGGGGAGGTGGTGGAGTTTGGTCGACGGAGGATGGAGGAGTACATTTTGGGTTAGAGGAGTGAGAGGAGGAGTTTAGGCCATGTTTGATAAGTGTATTAGGTCTTGGGATAGGATTAGCAATCCCATTGGCTTTCTAATTCTTTGTTTGGTTTTCAACCTAGGGATAGGATTGGGAGGAGGATGGGATAACTAATCCCACACTGTTCCCGGATTACTAATACCATGGGGTACTAGGTATTAGTAATCCTGTCCCAAGCTCCCCTATGCAAAATGACCACCTTGCCCATAGTTTTTTAACTCATTACCAATAATACCCTCCATTACTACTGCTCTGGTACTTTGTTGTTTCTGCTGTGGTATTGCTTCACCTATAGAAATCTATTGTTGATTCTTATCTCTCCATGATCATTGGGGAAAAACAGAAAAAACCAACCACGACAATCATTGTGAATATGTAGTTAGCATTTGTTCATTTTGGTGGCATAAACATTATCAGATGGATTGGAGGAATTGGCTTTGAGAATGCGGTCTGCAAAGGTGTAGCTGTAAAAGGGTGTTCCATTTTCTTCAAAAAAATATTTTTTGAAAAAGAAGGTAATTTCAAGTTCAAAAATCATGTGTGTAAAGCAAATAATTTTTCCACCAATATGGATCTTGTTTGATAAATCTCATTGAGATCTTTTAAACAATGTAAAAGAAATCTAATTTTTTTTTCATTTTCATTATATCTGAGTTTGAAATTACCTTCTTTTTGAAAAAGAAGATCTAGAAAGAAAGCGAAACGGGGTCTATGTCCACGCTCTCCTCCTATTTCACACCTTTTATTTGCAAACTATCCAAAAATTGCAAATTCGTGAGCTAGTCTTCCATGCAATTCCATAGACTAGGTTTTCACCCATGGGTATAATTGGAAAATGTAATTTGTATCCTATCCCTTGGTGTTCCAATCAAACAAAGGATTGGAATTGGTAATCACAATCCTATGATTTAATTGTTACACAATCAAACACCCACTTGGGATTACACTCGGTATTACTAATCCCATCTCCTTACTAATTCCATCTTCTTACTAATCCCATCTAATCCAACACACTTATCAAACGGGGCCTTAGGGTTTAAGGGGGAAAGGAAGGGATTAGGGTTTAGCGGGACTTGAAATTTTTTTTTAAAATTTTTGTGAACACCCGATGAAGAACTTTGGTCACGTAATCAATCAAAATGTCTTGTGCTTCCGTTACTCCCGTTTTCAATCCTTTAAATATGATCGTGCTCTCAATCCTTTCCATGAATTCTTAATCCTTGTTGAATCTTATTTTCTCTAGATAAATATAAGTTCCACGCAGGGAACAACCCTCTCCGAAAATGAAGAGTGAGAAGACAAAACAAGCTCTTATTAGCTAACCAAATTTTTTGAAGGGAGCATTTCCGCTATCCAAAAATTGTAGACTACAATTTTTGGATTTTATCTTTATTTAATTTATATTTTTCGAGCCGATGTTTTCATGTAGCCCCTTGGGCAGTTTTTGGAGGGGGGGGAAAAAAAAAACAGAACAATGATCAAGTTGAAATTCAGTGTAGCAACAAAATCATTATTTCCCAAGATTTGAAGATTACAAAAGGGAAAGATCAAAATTTCCATTGTCTCGTACCCCTTTATACACAAACAAACCCACAACATCCTTCCAACTTCCAAAATCAAAACCGAATTCAAATTCAACCTCATTCCCAATTCACAAGTACAACAACAACAAAAGAATTTTATCGAACACCCAGGATTTCATTTAACGATTGCTAGTGGGTTTGTATCTCTGATTTGGTTTCATCATCTGGCCCTGGTTCTGGAAATACTGCTGCAGTTGCATTTTTTTTAATGGAAGCAGTTTTGGTGAGGTGATTGTAGCTTCCCTTCTGCTTGAACAACTGAGCAAAGTGGGGCTTGCAATAGATGAATCCGTCGAGTGCAGCGTACGACGATGGTGACAATTTGCAGCCTCCATGGGCGCACTTGAAGCACAACTTGTGGTAAAAATCTCCCTCCACTGTCACCTGTTCAAAAAATATAAAAATAAAATAAAAATTGAGGAAGGGGTTATTTGTATCTAGCTCTTAAGAAAAAAGGAGAAAAATTAAAGTAGGATACATTAAAAGGAATGTAAAGGAGTAGAAGGATGGAAAAAGATTTTCACTCCTTTTTTTTCGCAAATGCAGTAAATTCTTTTTGTCTAATTTTGTATGAATTCATGAAATTGCAACTTCATTTATAGTAATATTTGTGCTTCAAAAATTGGAAGTGATAAAATCAAATGGCAAAACAATCATCAATTGCAATTTCCACAATATTTTTTTTGGCACAATGGTAGGTGCTCATTTCTTCTCTCTTTACTCACGTCAATTATCGAAATTCACGTGTATAAAATAAGTGCAAACGGTAAAAAAGCGAAAAGCGAGTGCGGAAATTACATAGGAATTGGTAAAACGGGGAGTGATTCGAAAGAGGGGAAAAAAAAACTGACCTTTTCAAGGGGGTACACGGTTTTGGTGCACGCCCTGCATTTTTCTTGGGTGCCCGAGAAGAAGGAGGAGACTTTGCTAGGTGTCCTAGACTGTAAACAATAACATAGATTTATTAGCTAAATAGAATGAATGAATGAACAATACCCTTAACCAAATACTACTAAAAAAGAAGAAAACAAGCCCTTAATGCACTTTAAGCCACAACATCAAGTGAATATAATATGTTGTTTTGTTTGATTTTTTTGATAACCATGTCTGAGCCAGCTTTGTGCGCACCTCGACTAATTTCAGAGTCTTGAAGTTAACGACCAGACAAACTCTCAATGTATCATTTTGTTGAAAGTGCATTGACACGAGAGAAAGATAAGATCACAATGAAGGGAAACCAAGGTGAAAATGTTAAAAGGATTTGAGTTCTCACGTACCTGGTCATTTGGTCTTGCAGCTGATCAAACAAAACAGGAACAACACATTATCAGGGGGAAAAAAAAATTACAGAAAGAAAAAATGAGGAAATTTTAATGCCAAAAAAGCTTGTAGAATCACAAGGGGAATTTTACAGGATTGGGTTTTTGCAGAGAAATTGCCAGTCTCTTTGAATAGTTGTTCAAAATGTGGCTTGCAGTACAGAATTCCATCCTTGGAGGTGTAGCTACTCATCTGCAAATTCAAAAATAGGTCGAACGATTAGCAGTTGAAACTCGGGGGTTTTACGCAATCCCATCGTCAAAGTGAACGAAACAATGTCCGATGCATACCGCGAGGCGCCCGTTGCAATGACTGCATTTGAAGCAAGTCTTGTGGTAAGTGACTCCATCAGCTGCCAACGACTCGATGAAATGAACAACCTTATCACAGGCTTTGCATTTCTGTGTGGTGCCGCTAAATGCCATTCTCCCCTCGGTACAATATTCTACGATCAGAGAAAGTGTTTGCCTCAACAAGCAATGAAACAACGTATGAGGAACGTCCGGTTTCAAAGTCGATGGTCCAAACTTTTTATAGAGAGAGAGGAGAACTCGCAACGATGTCTGCTTTCACTTTAAATAGCAGAGGCAGGAAGATTGAAGGCGAAAAACTGGACGGTCAATGGGTGGAGAAGATGAATTTCAGAATGTAGGGAGGACAAACGAACGATTGTCCAAAAATGTCGCAACAGATTGGAGTTTTTGGGTTCCAAATATAGGGTGAAATCAATGGAAAAGCAGGAGGGAAAAAACAGAGATGACTAATTCTGTTTTATCACTTGCGATAATTGAGGGATAACTACTTTCTACTGCATATCAAGAAGCAGTTTTGCATTAACAGAGTTATTTTCTTGGAACAAAATTTGATGAATTTTGGCAATTTGTAACAAGCTCCAATTTGGCTTCATGAGATCAACATGCAATATATATTCACTTCCACCGTCAGTTAAAGAATATCGTAGGATCATTAGTCAAGATGCATATACATTTACTTCCACCGTCAGTTAAAGAATATTGTAGGATCATTAGTCAAGGTGTGAGTAAGCTGGCTCGAACATTTGATTATCAAAAAAAGAGTACAGCTTCATTGAAATCTATCATGTTTTCGCCCATCATTAGCACAACCGAAAAGTTCGGTAAGTTTTTGAATTCTCAACCATAACATCAGGACTGCAGGAAGAACATTTGTGGAGAAGAAAATCATTCTTGGGTACAAATTAAATTAAACCTTGAACTATCACTCTCAAAACTCATAACCATATATGTTCCAGATTTGGAACTTGAGCACACAGTTGAATCAAACTGTACACAAAAAAAAAAACAAGTACATTTACATGACCCAACCCTTGATTAATAAGAAATTAATCACACTAACGAAAACCCCGGGAACGAAATAGTATCAACAACAGCAGGTAGTTTGAAATCCAATAGTGCCATGTCTTCTTTAGTTCTGTTTTAGCCCAAGAAATCAGCAGCTAAAGCAGCCGAAAAACCTTTTGGGTGTGGTTCCGCTTGAGCGGAATTTGGAAGCCGCCTCTTCTACCTTGAAGACAACCTCGCCGCGTTGGGCTTCAACCATCGCCCTCTTTTCTTCTGCTGCCTTGTGGATTTCAGCTGCCTTGTTGTTCATTTTCTCTGCATACTGTGCTTTCTTCTTTTCAATATTTTCCTGCTCATATTCAGAGTTCTCTCAGAAAAACATCACTCAACTAAAATGACTGTTATAACTTCTCTACTTTCATTGGCATACAAGGGCGTAATCAGGAATCTAATTTGTCAAGGGATAACCTAAAATTTAGTAAACTACTACATACATACTATAATTATTTCGCAATTGCCTAAAATGTGGAAATTTTACAAAAAAAGAAACAAAATGCCTTGTTGTTCATTTTCTCTGCATACTGTGCTTTCTTCTTTTCAAAATTTTCCTGCTCATATTTAGAGTTCTCTCAGAAAAAAACATCACTCAACTAAAATGACTGTTATAACTTCTCTACTTTCATTGCATACAATTCGACCAAAAAAAAGCTTCATAGAATCCGCAAGAAAAGCGTCCTCCATTTTATTACCAAGATTAGTTTCCAGCTTCATAGCTGAAAATGTGCATTCCGTAGTTGACGTTGTAACAGGAATAGTTTTATTTATTTATTTATCGACAAAAAGACTTATCAACCTAAAATGGGGGGTTGGTGGTGGGCTAAAATTAGAATGGGTTGGGCTAAAAAAAAAAATAAGGTGGTCTAAAATGTATTGGGCTAAAATTTTACATATATAAGGGAGTATTTTTTTTACCTCCACTTGAGCTACAGCCCACCTCTCAGTCTTTTTACTTCCGCCCTTGATTTCATATTGTTGAATTTTTTTGACACTGTAGTGGAAATACTAATATGTGTTTCCCAAATAGAATTATTGCAGGGAATATTTGGATTAATGTTTAGATTTGGAACATGTAAAAGTTTGAAGTTTGTTTTCTGAAAAAACATTTATATAGAAAATATTTTACATTGTAAAACATTTTACATCAAAACAAACAGAACCTAAACATAAATCACTATTAAAGGGTAGAAATATTGACCTCTATCTTTTTAAGCTGAGCGTCCACACTGGCTTTTTTGCTGTTCTCCCATGCTCCAATGGCAGATAGCTTTTTATACGCCCTGATGATCAGTAGTTTCCAGTGAGATATGAGTTGCAGTAAATCAAGCACCAAAACTTATTTTAGAGATACGGGGCACTTCTAATAAGGGCGCCCTTATTTTCGTTATTTGCGGACATCGCTGGTAGCCGTTGGATCGTGATTTCAATGGTTCAGATTTTGATGAAATTTTTTCGGAAAAAAGTTAATTGTGACTAGTCATAAATCTTCCGCAGATCCGGATAATTAAAATTACGATTCAACAGTTGACAACAAAAGTCCGCAAATAACGAAAATAAGAGCACCCTTATTAGAAGGGCCCTGTTTAGAGATATCCCAAAAAGCAAAAAGATATGGAAAAGCTTCTCATGGAGTAATGAATTGAAGAACACGATACCGAATTTTGAATTTTGTACTCTAAAATGTGTTTCCAAGAACCACTCTAGTCATCATTTATTAATAGAACAGATCTTGAGTTTCAAACTGAAGGCAAAGATCCCATGAAAAGCTGTGTGGGAATGGAAGATAAAGGAAATCCCCACAACGGAATTCATATCAATTGCCCAAAGACACTCATCAGAGGAGATCTTTGGGAAATTGTATGTTTCCCTGAAATTAAGTTCATGCCAGATTGCATAATCGCCTAGACCGTAAAATTGGTGATAGTGTTATTTCTCTGCTCTACTGCTAGCGAAAAATCATTGGGGCCGCCGGAGAAAAAGCTGTAAAATTCATCGAGGTGTGGATATGCTGGTCTAGACATCCGATTAAAGAAATATAGTACTACTGTACTAGTAACATTTTGTTGGACTAGCAGATATTGAGTTTCTGCTCAGAATTAATATTGGCAAATACACCAAAATAAGTACGGAAGATACTTTCTAATTGCGGAATTATATCTATATTTTTTACTTAGGTTAAAAAAAAAAATTGAAGTTAACACTACGACCACCATCTCAACATTTTTATACACTCCAAAAAATAGGAAAAGAAAAGAAAGATGAACATGCATACTTGTTGTCTGCTTTAGTTTTTTCACTTTCTTCCCATGCCTTAATCAAGGCCATTCTCTTCTCTGTTTCAACCCTTGCCAGCGCCGTATCTGGGATTAATTGCACAAACAGCTCAATCGATCATCAATCTAAAACCCCATAAAACAGAAAGAAAAAAAAAAAAACAAATGCAAATCACCAATCCCCTAGATTTAATTACCTCTGTCAATCGGTTTCTTTTCGGCCGGAGGATCTTTTTTCTTTTCGGCCGCAGGATCTGAGACCTCTGTCACAAGCCCAGAAAAAGTGTTAATCATGAGTTGAAAACACATTCAAGGGTTTTGGAGTTTAGAGAGAGAGAGGTTTTACTCGCAACAACTGCAAGGGTTTTGGAGTTCAAAACCTTCTCGTCCGTGACTAGGACCAGGCTTTTTTCTTGGGGCTCGTCTGATGATAATTTTTCAACAGCAGGGGCCTCTTTCTCTTTGGATGGTGCTGAGGCCACCACCACCGGGGTTGTTTCAAATTCAACTTTCTTGGCTCCCATAATTATTATATAATTTATATATACTAACGAAAAAATGAGAAGCAGTAGTACTACTTATTTGGAGATCTATGGAATACTCAGATCAGGCAACTCAGAGCTAGAGAGAGAGAGAGAGAGAGAGATGTCAGAGTAAAGTTTGGAACTTGGAGTGGAGACTGGAGAGGTGTTGGGTTAGTTATAGGAGTTAGGAAGCTGCCAAAAAAGGGTAGATGATTTGGAAATGAGGAAGAAAGTAGACACGTTATTATGGGCTTCCAATTTTCAGCCAAATTTATTCAGTGCTCTACAGGGTACTTCCTCACCATACACTGGTGCGGCCCGCGTGGGAGTTACTACACATCTTTTGTAACGCACTCATCTGTGGTGGCGAAAGAATCTGTAGCATGATATGGCTGTGTTTGAGAAGCAATCCATAATATCATTTTGGAGGACCCCGTTTGGAAAATACAATATTTTGATTGTCTTGTGTTTTCCTTATTAGCCAAACTTTGCTTCTCTCGTCCGTAATGGCGAGGGTACTAAAATTGGATGAAAGGGATCAGTGTGGGTCTATCTAATTTCTTTTGCTAGACAACATAGTGGAGGAGGGGCCGGCGACTAACTGTAACAACTTTTTTTTTTTATGCCTGATTATAAGAACTCTAGACTTGTGACGGGTCTTATGAGAGATTCCACCGAGGGTGAGAGGATTAAAGTCGAGATTGCATGAGAGCAAGGCATGAGAGGGCGTCGTCTGCAAGCCTCAAACATGTGACATCCTACCTCTTGGGGGGTGGTTTTGGCATTCATGTCATATAATGTTCTGGTGGCTCTCCAAACAAAAATGGTGGGAGGGAAGTAAGATGTTAATTAGAGCATCGATCTCCGGTCGATTGGAAATTTGTGTAAGTTTTATTTAGTATGAACTACAAGCATTCTAAAGGGGAAATCCAAATTTAAGAACGAATTCGGTTAAAATCTATATTAGCGACATTCTTACAAATTCAAGAGAGTAGCCTTCCGAAATACAGTACGAGTGATGAGCCTCTTTTCATTTGAGTAAAGTATAGAGAAAACTCAATTGGTACTATAAATTTGACTCAATAATAAGTGAAGTAGTAATAAATTTTGGGAGAGTCCTGCACAAATTTGGAGTTTGGGTTAAAAGGAGAAAGAAGAGATCCTTACACTAATTTTTTGGTGTCACGGACCCCAATGTCTGGATAACAGTACTATCTATCTGGGCAAAGATGTCTATCCAAGCAGCTTCCAATGCCATGTGCAGTGGTCAATCTTTAAGTGTGGTCGGTGCACGACTGTGTACTATATTAGGATATGATGAAAAGTAGGGCAAGTTATGATAAAATAAATAAAAATGATACTCACATAATAATTTAAACACAATACTAAATACAATCTCTCACATACATGTGGGCTCCATACATAGTAATATGTGTGGGCCCCACATGTATGTCAGAAGTTGTGCAAATTATTGTGTTTGAATTGTTGTATGAATAGTATTGTTGTAAAAAAAATAAAGGAAAATGATTTTGCCACTTTTTTTTTTGTTAACGTCACTCTTCTTGCTAATGTCATTCCTTTGCAAGTATATTTTTGTATAAAAAATACACTTGTAGGAGAGTGACATTAAAAAAAAAAATAGTGGCAAAGTGAGCGGCCAAAATAAAATGTTACATGGTTATACTTGTAATGAATTTGGTTATGCTTATAATGGTTTTGTTATGCCAAAAGTTACGGTGTCCCCAAAATGACCGGGGACACCGAAGTCATTCCCTTTTATTGTTGTTGGACATTTTTGGGTGTGATTATGTTATATGAATAAAGTGTGTACTGCCCTTGATCATTTAAAAAAAAAAAAAAAAAGTGTGTACCGTAAGAAAGTAAAACTATGTATACTTACTCTTAGTTACAAACTTCATAGTTCATTCGTTCTCGTACATTTTATCAAGTATGCACTTATTTTTTGTATCTGAAAGAAATCCCAATATTTCCTTTTGATTCATTTTTATCTGGCTGGCTATAGCCTGCAACATTTTCTCAATTTTTGGCATACTTACCTCCATCGGTTTTTAGGATAAAATTTGTTACTTAAGAAATAAAAACTTTAGCGGTACTAATTAATTGCATATTTTTTGGAATCACTTGATACGATTTTTATGGTACTAATTAATTGCGTATTATTATGGGTAGTTACGAATGAGTGTTTAGATTACGCAGAGAGTTATAACGAATCATTTTGGTTAGTTAATTAACGAGATAATTGGTATTAATCAAGAACTTTTTTAGTTAGTTCAGAAAATATTATCTAATGATTAAATAGGCTTCTTCTTCTCAATTTATTTTTGCCTAATTGCCTATATATGACTTCTTTTTTCAAAATGGTAATAGTTTCATTGATAGAAAACAAAGGTATATGAGATAATTAATCATCTAGAAGACTGTCTGTCCTTAATCAAAGAAATAGAAAATCACAAAGGAGGATAGTCTTCCTAGGTACATACAAGGATAATCTTCCCAGATACAGACACTATAACACTACTACCTCTCAAAGCCATAAAATGGGCCACATAACTTGCACTCGTATGCACAAAAGAAAAATTATCAAACACACACTTGAAGGATTGGGTATCCTCAACAATCACGTCCACACACTAGTGGCAGTCCCTCGATCTAATTCGTCATCGTAGCCACCACCTTGCTTTGTCAAAAGACCATCATCATCACCATTGTCGAATGTTAAATGGCACCTCGATAATTAAGGAGAAGTCGAGAGAAAGAAAAAAAAGAAAAAAAAAACTCAAAGAAGTTCTCAAATCTGAGATCAAGATCGAGAGAGAGAGAATTCTAATTGAAAAGGAGAGGTTATTGAAAACGAGAAAATTGGCTATCGTTGGAGAGGAAGGAAAACATTCATGGAGGATTCAAGGGTAAAGCTCTTATCTCCAGCTGCTAAATTACGACGGTGAAAACGTACCCTAGAAAGAGGAAGGGAAAGAAAGAGAAAAGGCGAGTAAATATTTTTTTTAGAGAGAGAGAAGTTCTAGTTTGGAGATTGACTTGCGTATGACTTTCTTGAATGTAGTGATTAATGTCAAAAAGACGTTCACACGAATCAAACCATGATATCTTATTTTAGGCGAGATTGTTTAAGTTTAGTGCCCCACACCTATTTTCTATCGCAGATTAAGCCGTAAGTTTAGGTTGAATTCCGGTAAGTTTTTTTAGTTTTGTTTTTATTCATATTTTTTTCACGTTTGTTAGTTTTCGTCTCGCCTTTTTGGTTATCGAAAAAATAAAAATTATGACTCTCACCTAAATTTTTTTTTTGAAATATCCAAGATAAAGTCGGCTTTTTGGGGTTTATCTTGAATATTTCAAAAAACATTTGGGTGAAAAGTCATAATTTTTTACTTTCCCGATTCATCTTGACGAGATGAATCAGAAACTAAAAAAGTGATGTGCAAAATTAAAAAACGCAAAAAAAAAAAAATGAAGGACAAAACTAAAAAAAGCCCAAAAATCTCTTAGCAAAACTTCACCTTACCCACTTTATTTGTAGAATCTCATTTTATGTCGAGAGATGCTACAACCACACCCAAAATCACACATCCAAATACACACCCTCTCACAAAACATAAGGGTCTCACACACATATGCAGTGGCTGTAGAATTTTTGTTTTATGTCGGGGAAAAAGTCTTTTTTTCTTGATGAAAATTAGCATTGTCTAGTTAGAGCATCCCTATTGTAATAAGCAAATGGGAGTGAATAAACAAATTTAACAATAATGCTAAAAAATACCCCACATTGTAATAAAAAAAGTTATAAGTCTTTTAGCAAATAATCAAATTCCATTCATTCCATAACCAACCTTAACAACTTTTTTACCAATAACCAAACTCAAAACTAAAACACTCCACATTGGAATCGTTTCATCGAGATGAATATCTGGTGTGATCGGGTGCGTAAATAGAACTCGCTTGTGATTAAACAAATGTGCATTATGTATTGTGGGGGTTTTTTTGTTGTGGATGCAAAAATAACCATTGTGTATTGTGGGGGGTTTTTTTTTTTTACTATGGACTAAATTGATAATCAAATGCTGAAGTAACACATTTTGACTATTGATTTTAATTATTACCATTGCGAATACTCTCAAGAGGTTTGAACCTTTGTCAAATGCTTGAAAATACATGGTGCTTGGTTAGTTGGCTACCACTCCGCGTTGGATGGAAAAAGAATTTGACGTAACACATGAATTTACCTGCCGAGATGTGAGGGGCAGAATAAGGAAACCTGTCGGCATGCTTTTGAAAATGGGAGCCACTTTCCCAAGTACCCTCATAATGATTTCTTTCGTTTATAATTACTAAGGTTACCCTTTGGATAAGCATTCCAAATTGCTTGGCACCATTTTTGTAATTATTTATTTTTTATTTTTTAAGTTTAACGTTAAGAAAAGGCCAAGAATTAGGTTAAAAAGAACCGAATAAAATTTTTAAAAATTTTTTGTTAAAGGTGTTTGAGTTTATTTTCCCTTAAAAGGGAGGGTTTGGAGGAGGGTTAACCATTTCAAGGCCCTTGGATAAAAAAATTTTAACCCTTGGAAACCTTGCCGGTGTGGGGCCCAAAAAACCCTTGGTGTTTTTTAAATGGGAGATTTAATTACCCTTTTTTTTTTTTTTTTTTATGGTTAACTATTTTTTGGAAATTTGAATTCAAAATTAGCTTGCACACATTTTGAACTAATCAATCCTTATTGTTCCTTCCACTATCTTTTCATACGTTTACGTGTGGAAGTAAAATGGTCTCAAGAATTGATGATTAATTAGAAGAACCGAACCTAAAATCTTGTATGAAAGCAATCCTTTAACTCTCAAACCAAGCCAACCGCTTAGGATTCTCCCATTGGTGTATTAGCTAGTCTTACTTTTACCCTAATTCTAGGTAGGTGAGGTGTATTGGAGGAGTGGTTAACCATTTCTTAATGTTGTCCTTTTCGTCTCGATCAATAACTTTTGGCAAAATGAACCGACCAGATGGCATCGGTTTCTGCATAAAGTGCGGGGGAATAATTACTCGCCTTGCTAGCAGCCAGTGCACCGACCACGTTCATCGTTTTCTGGGCAGAAACGAAGAGAGATTCCCGCGGAATCCGTATGGGTATTTCCCCCCCTTTACCTGCATGGTTTCAACCAGAACAACTCCATTCCAATTAATCATCAAGACTGTAATATCGTAATCTTCCCCCGGGACTTGGAAGGGGTTTGTTCCTTCCTAAAGTCTCAAGTTTAAAACCTCTTCAATGCTATTAATTTATCTGAAGTCAGTCCATACAGAACTAACTGGGGATTCTATAATTAAGCGGGTGGTGGGATTGATCTCCTAGAATAAATCGAGGTGCAAAAGTTAGCCCGGACGCTTGAGTTGTAAAAAAAATCTTCTCCCTTGGGACACGTGTTCCTTCATGCTCAAATTTGACCCAACAATTGGTTTGCTCATGATCTTTTTTCGATAACACTGAAGTTTTTGAGTGAGTTTACATGCACCTTCACCTCTCTTTGGGATCGATATACGAGTCCATGAGGTGATTTTTAATGTCGCATAATTAGAAAACCTACTTTCGTGTTGTTTAGATGATCAGTTTTTTGAATGTTGAGCTATTTGGCAGCACCATGGCCGGTTCGATCAAATGGTAGTACTTGACCTCCCCTGGTCATTCCAAACATCCTATTGTTTGTTTGGAACCTATGGAAAAGAAAAGATTGAAAGGAAAATTACTTTTTCTTGTTTGGTTTGAGAGAAAACATAGAGGAAAGACAACAAAACGAAGAACTAGTTCCAAACAGGCCGTTAGGTTATTATGATGGGTTGGAAAGCTCCCATCTTGGGGGGAAAAAATAAGCTTGAATGTTTGATGGCGAAGTCATGAGAAATGGGATATCGCATTTGCGGCTGCAGGATATGTATTACTTGTAGCTTCGAGTGAAACTACGGGCTTCGAGAGATCATGACCTACAACTAGCTGTCTCCGCGGGTATGACAAAACTCGGACATTGAAACAAATGCTTGGGCAATACATGTCGTTATTACCAGGTAAGATCTCACAACTCATCTGTTTTTTTGGTTCTTCATTTACTAATCGCAGGTCTCTCTTAGCGAGAAGTGCTCCAAAATCGAAGAATCGCTTCTATCGGGAAACTAATGGATGTGCTGATCTACTAGCAAACGATGCACTTCTAAAGGATGGATTTTTTTTTTTTTTTTTAAATTGGGTTGAATTTCTAATTT
Source organism: Rhododendron simsii (assembly GCA_014282245.1). Classification (NCBI taxonomy): domain Eukaryota; kingdom Viridiplantae; phylum Streptophyta; class Magnoliopsida; order Ericales; family Ericaceae; genus Rhododendron; species Rhododendron simsii. The sequence goes on along the minus strand of CM024959.1, from coordinate 10,014,867 downwards.
CATTGTCAGTTACATTTGATGCAGTACGTTTGGGTTGAGTACCTTAGAACTACTTCATTTTTTAATGTAAAACTTCTTTTTGGAACCATTATAAAGTAACAAAGTAAGAGCTCCATCGTCACAAATAGTCCAGTGAAATGGGACAAGGGGCGTAGTAGTTTTAAAATTGAACCTCAGTGACTTTCGGCTTAACCTTTTTCGTGCTCTCTCTCTCTCTCTCTCTCTCGCTCTCTCTCTCTCTCTCTCTCTCTCTCTCTCTCTCTCTCTGCTAACAAAAAACATTTGCGCGCACCCTGCAGAGGCCAGAGGCATCTCATCAGGACAATATGTTGGCTGTTTTCCTCTAGTGTAGACCAAATGCCGATAAATGTGCCCAAGATTCTTCCCTCATACTATAAATTTGCATGTACACTAGCACTCAATTCTATCCTACATTACCTAGAGCGCGCACTCTGTTTCATCAAAACTTACCGGCAAATTCCTTATTTCTACTACTTGAGCAATAAATACGAACAAAAATGGATGTATTTATCCTGGAAGAGTACGTTACAAGGCGTAGAGACGAGAAAAAGGAAGCCGCGGGTGCAAGGAAGAGGTCAGAGGAGATGGAGTCAAGTCGCCGAAAACCCCAGAAGCCGCATTTCCAGCAGATTGGGAATGAGCACACTTCGTGGACACAAACACTGGTCTTTTCCGAAAATATAGTCTATGGCTGCTGCTCCTCAGCTTAGTTTTATCTTAGCCCAATTGGGTTGTGGTTGATCACAGAGCTTAGCTTATTCTGTTGTAAATATACTGATTACTAGTACCTTTTATTTCCAAAATGTATGTGTTGTTGCCTTCTTGGTGTGTCTTGTGCGATGATGGTAATGGCCATGAGCCCAGCTACCACACATTAACCGGAAGATAAAAAGATCAATCGCAACGTGTTACCAGACAACGCGAACAATAAAATATTTTCTGTGATGAGATTTGTACGAATAGACGGATGTGCGGTATCTTGACGCATTAAGGAATTTTCTTAAATGTGAAACGACAATCGAAACCAATGCAAGATTTGAGATCTTTATTAGTCTCCAAAGTTTTACACTTTAACAATAGAAACTATCGGCCTAAATATACTTCTGCGAAGCCCGGATTAGTACTAAAGAACCTATGGTTTCTAAGAGAAGAAAAACTAACTCTAAAATGGGCTGGCCTTTTCCATGGCACACGTTCTTCCTTTTGGTAAACCTTTCATCCCCAATAATTTGATATTAAATGCAGTTTCTTTCTTTCCCTCATTTTCCTTGCTCAAGCAACAGATTTTGTAGCAATTAATTTTGTTTTCACAACTTGAGGCCATCTATAATCTATTATTGATCGAGCAGTTTTATCTAAAAGGCAAAAAAAAAAAAAACTGAATAATTGTCGAGCTTTGCTCCTAGACTACCACTTGTATGTGCAAATATATGAAATAGCCTTGCTTGTTTTGATATCTCCATCTATCCTAAAATGTGAACAAAATAAACATAGATGCACGTTTTGATTCACTTCAATACACCATATTTGCCCTGTCCCGTTAATTTCTAAAGGAGTATATCCTGGACTACCACTTGTATGCGCAAATATATGAAATAGCCTTGCTTGTTTTGATTTCTCCATCTATCCTAAAATGTCAACAAAATAAACATAGATGCACGTTTTGATTCACTTCAATGGGAAAGGCTACAATACACACCCCTTATTTGGGTGTGTATCATATGCACCCTCCAAAATGTTATGAATTATAGAGAAAATGTTACGAATCGTATTGCTAAAAAGTTACGAATCGTATAAAGGTTACGATATACACCAAAATGTTATGAATCATAATGAAAATGTTACGAATCGTACAGTTAAAAAGTTATGAATTCTAGAACAAAAGTTACGAAACATGCTAAAATGTTATGAAAATAGGTGCATATAGTACACCCTTTTGAGGGGTGTGTATTGTAGACTTTTCCCACTTGAATACATTATATTTGCCCTGTTCCGTTAATTTCTAAAGGAGTAACTTCATCGTGCGTGTAAACGCAAAGAAAAATGGAAAGAAGAGCTAGATCAATTTTATTCATGGATGTCAAACTCAAACGTGGCAAATTATTTGGCTTTAATGGCTACCACGAAGTGCTCTACTACCCATAGTGTCGAAAAAGTGGTCACATCCTTGCTGACAATTGGCATGGGCTTTTTGTACATTTCTTTCTTTGATAAGTAAGGCCATAAAGGTCCTAAGAAACCTCTTCTATCCCAATTCTTGGGCCCAAATGGGGCCTTGATTTGAAACCCGGTCCATATAAAGGCTGCCTTTGTGAAATCTAGTTGGGTCATCTTGGAGTATCCATTTACGCTGTTCTCGGATTGGGCCGGTGTTCTAACTTTTCTATCCAGTCTTATTAATTGCTTTTGGAGCACCGTCACATGGTGCTTCAAGAGCCTCCACCACCACACATTAATGCTTGGCCAACAACTATTAATTTGTGCAAAATGTCATAAAAAGGGATACGGTTTGGTTCGGATCATCGAAGTTAATACTCCTGATGAGCCAAGCACTGTGAACGAACATTTTAGCCCCTTCTGAAGAGAGGGAGAGCTTTTTTTTGAAGAGAAGAGAGGGAGAGCTTGATCTCGTCAAATCTCAGGACTTCGGGGCTGTGTAGCACGTGTATCTTTGTGTTCTTGGAACTTGCAGTTGTTGATAGCTTTGCATCTAATTCTTCGTTCTTACTTGCATTTTTCTCTTTTCTCTTTTCTCCTTTTCCTTTTTCCAACGTGGATATAATAAGGCTGGAGTTGGCCATTTTGTTTGTCACTCGATAGATGTATGGCTTACTCCTAAAAGAAGAGAGAAAATGCACCGTTATGCGGCATACGGGTGGAGGAAGCCCATATAAAATCAACCACCACACCAAACACTCGCGATAACTCCTAGCGTGAATTAAATCCTTACCTTTATGTGAAAGAGGCGAAAAAGTATCATTGGGCTACAAGCCCGTTGGCGAGTTGGCCATCTCTTATATGAGCTGCTCTTGTGCGACACCAAGGCATGCGCATACAGCACATCCAACGGCAAAGTTGGACTTGGACCCCATTTTTTTTGGAAATGCTTACTATAGAGACTAGTGATCTTGTGTGTTTGTGTGTGTGATCTCATGGGGTCGACCACATTTCACGTGAGCACCTTCTCTTGTCTCCTTCACTTCATCATCCATTTCTCCTCTCTCTCTCTCTCTCTCTCATATCTTCGTTCATTCTTCACTAGTACAGTAGTAATTTCCCACTCCAAGTGAACGACAGCTTTTGGCTTTATTTAGGCCTGATCTTCTCATGTGACAACAAAAGGGTAAAGTGAATGATATCTAAAGAAGAGATCTTTAACATATAATCTCGTGACTTAAAAGACATGTATTAATTAGAGGGCACATTGGCCTAAATTTTTGTCTTTCATAACTTTTGCATTAATTTTCTTGAATTAAGAATCCATCCTGACGAGACGAATATAAAATTTTAAAAAATACAATTAATTTTTTTAAAAGTTCAATAAAGACAAAAATAATTAAATAATTCAAAATTTGAACTTCAAATAAAATTTATATTTTGTCTAAAAATAAAAATAAAAATAAAAATCGATACTGACGAAAATAAGTCACTGATCGATAAATGAAGTTAAGTTTAAAAACTTGTTTTTTCTCAGTAAAATGGTTGCATTATATTGTGTTGGAGCATGCAGCATCTTCATCTTCAAGATTACTCCTATAATTACAACACCCCCTTTTCTTTTCTTTTCTTTTTTTCAGTTCAGACTTTACAAATTTATTGCATTTAACCAGAGAGACCACCTACCTAGCTTGTGGTTCTGTACATTGCATTGCTGGCCTATGTACTCTGTGATTGAGAGATATCATTCAACTTTTTGGCCTTTTGGTTGATTACCCAAAAAACAGGTAGTTTCTTTACCATTTGTTTGAACTCTATATTTGGGATCACCAACCTAATCATACACTTGGTTCACCAATTACTAATAATATATAGTATATTAGAATAGATAACCGAAAACGCTACGGGATCGACGGAAAAGAAACCGACGGCCGGGGAACCGACCAATTGTGCGGCCCAATTTGGGGTTCTACTCAAATGATCTAAGGTGGTAGGAAGATTCGAACTCCTGACCTTCTAGTGAGATACAATAGCTCTGATCAACTGAGATAGCTCCAATTGATTCCCATGATGTGATGATGACTGCTTAATTAATTGTTACTTCCAAAAGCATTCTTTTGGCTAATTAATTTGATGATCGAATAAAAGGTTACATGCAATTTTTTTTTGGATCTGCGGTTACATGCAATTGGAAAGTAAAATTTCACACTCTAATTAGGTCATATATACGTACGACGTAAAGCTATGTTCAAAGGTGAGATTATCATGATTACAACAAGTGGATTAGGGGTCCCTCTCATGATTAGGAGAAAGTTGGGGAAGGTTTAAGTGGACCATTCGGTGTACTTAATCAGTCACTAATAAACATATAGTCTCTTGAAGGAAAGGGAGAGATGTAGGCATCTCTCCAAATTGTTTTTGTTTGATTTCATACCCTTATTAGAACCTTGCAAAATCTAAAAAATTAACCAACTCCGGACACAACTACGTCTTGAGTAGTTCGATGCATCCGGACGTAATTGTGTCCAAAATTGTGTTTTAAAGATATGTCGGTAACAGTGCTCGTAACAAAATTCAGCTAGTAGTAATTAAGCACTGCTACTTATGCCGAATTCCAGCCCAAATTCAAAAAGATTATGCCGAAATATTGCAGTACTGCTACTCGGGTCCATTGAGAGCATCCCTAACCCATGTCCAAAATGGAGAATGGATGCGAAATATTGAGGGAATATTTTGTAATACCATCATTCTTTAGAGATTAGATCTCCAAATTTATTTTTGGGTCTCCAAAAATGAAGACCACACTTTCATTGTGGAGACCAAATCTTTAAAAAGGACGATAGGCCCCTCCAAGATTTTTCCTAGAAGTACAAAAATAAGTAAAATAAGAGGTAAATTATAAAATCTTCCCTCAATATGCCACCTACATTCTCCATATAGTATTTTAGAGTTTTGGAGAAGGTTGGAGATGCTCTAAAGTAGCACCCAATAGGGCACTTAAACATTTGTCACTCTTTGACTGGTATTTCTCGACCCACCAGAAATTTGCCAATTAAATTTGGGAGCTTGCATATTTTTTTTTTATTTTTATCAGGAAAATATATATATGCTGACAATTAAGCTCAAGAACTTTCTTCTTTGTTTACATTTTTGGTCCTCATCAAAAATAAGTTTGAGGACTCGAACCTCCTTAATTAAGTTTTAAGTTGCATTCTTTTACTTATAAAAAAAAGTGATTAACAAGTCAAATTTTCAATCCAAACTCGTCCATGATGTTGAACCCCTTGCCTCCCATTCTTGAATATTATTGTCGTACAAGCTATACATATGTAGCTCGTTCCACTGTGTGGGTGTAAGTTTTTAATGCTCGCGGGTCGATCAGGACCGGATATTATTGGCTTAATAATCCTTTTGGATTATTTTATGTTTTCTAATAGTATTGTTCTAATTTAAGGTGAAAAGATTTGAATGAAAATATTCTGGTGACAGTGTATATAGCAGCCCTCCAAATCAAAATAGTACTAGTTTTTTGAGCTATGCGTACAATACAATTGTGTGCGCATAGGGGTAGAATTTGAACAAGGAAAGGGAAACAGAAATTAATGGCCTAGCTTCTCCTACTAGGTATGGCAATTTTACCCAAAAACGATGGGTACTCGAACCGGTTCAACCCTACTGGCTACTATGGTGGTTTGTTCGAATTTTTCCTACCCATTGGGCGGTAAATTCTGGTTTTAAAATCATGAGACATGGCCAGTTCCAATTGGGTTTTGCTACCATCCGGACTGAACCCAAACCAAACGTCTTACGGTTTGGTTATTGTGCAATAAAAACCATACCCTTCGGGCATCGGTTTGGATTTGGATATTAGATAAGTACTTCGGGTTTTGGTACGGTAATCCCAAAATCGGGACCAAACCGCCCCTTTGTCAGTCTTATCTCCTAGTACAAGGCTCATGGGACCTCAGTTGCGTGGCTCATCCATTTGTCAAATAGTTGTAGCCAAATTAACAAACTTTCATGAACTGTTTTCTGTCCATGTCTGGTCCACAAACCATGTGTATTTGCTTCGGTACTGTGTAAAAGAAGCCCCCCACTGACCCTCTAGTTATGGGTAGTAGGGTTTTATATATGGGAATAAAAAACCAGTACATGGGTCCTCTATATATACAGTATATACTATGTGAGGGAAGTGAAGTTGGAGATCTAGCTAGTTGTGAAAGTGGACATTAATTGTGGTGGGACTAGATTCCAATATCATTTATCTCAACGCAACTGTGATTTGATCCGGTTTTCTTTTGGTTGGAGGGTCAGGGTTGCAATGTCTTGGTCAACATAATTTATGTACAGTTTAACTAATTATCTCTGTGGTCTGGACAAAAGTAAATCATTCACGCTGAAACACGAGAATTCACAAAAATTGTTTTTTTGCGGGCTGATCCAAGAATCGAGTTCTGGTCGGTCGACCTTAAACTAATGTAATGAGATTGAGATACCATGTTAAAACTCACTTTTTTTTTCTCAAACAAATGATTTACTCTTTAAAAATCATAATCCCTACTGTTTGAGTTATCATAATGACATTTCATTGAGCCTCCATATACAGGCCCTAGCATGCAGTGCTTAATGGCTGAAAAGAAATATCCTATTTATATAAGATAATGATTCCTGTATTCTCCTCTCTTTTTTTTAACTCTATCCACGTAAAATTAGTATAAATTTGTCCTTTTATGTTAAAAGTAATTAGGAATAATAAGATTAAAGCTTAATTTTATGTACTTATTTATCTGTATATCGTACGTGGAGTATTTTATGTATGTACTACTAGGTAGCTGGTGACTGCGCTCTTGCGCTTTACTCACGTGGGATCAATGATGGACTTTGGTTAAGGGACATCTCACGCTCAACCTATGACCACCTTTAAAGCCAAGTCACACAACCTCCTCTTTCTTTTCTTTTTTCATTTTCGATGGTCACGGTGTTCGGGCCAGGTTATACGTACTTGACCGATTTTTTCTTCGGTTCAGCCAAAGGCAAGTCATCCACACCGAGACTAGACTAAAAATCGAATCCCAATCAATTAAATAAAAAACAAATCTATTAACCAACCAGACTAACCTTCGGGTTACGTCCCCTCTCTGTTTGTGTACCGAATTTAACCGTTTTCCTTTCCACGTTCAGGCATCTTTTTTTTTAAAGGGCACATTCGTACATATTTTACATAGTACAAAATTTCAAAACAAAACTCCAAGGGCAATGTCGATCTGGTGGTCTTAGCTAAAAAAACTTTGTGGTTTGCTCTTTTAAAATTTCACGTTGGATTCTTCTTACCAGTAATTCTTAAAGTCACCTCACACCCACGTGCAAGAGTGTGAAAAGGTTGTGGTGGGGCGGTAAGAATTAGTCCGAGCGCGTGAGCGGGCTTTGGACACACGTACTACATTAACAAAAAAAAAAAACTGAAAAAGTTTCAAAACATGATCTATATATGTCCGAATTCAAATAAATGGTCCAAATTAATAAATAGTACTTCATATGTGGTATGTCCGGATTTGATGATTTTACTTCGAATCCGAAGACCGACGGAATATATAATAGGATCCTTACAGACTCGTAACATTGCCGTCCTTTTTTTGCCAATAAAAATACAAACGTCACCATCCTTTTTAGAGTGAAAAAACACAATTCGATCTAGTGAAAGCAACCATATTTTTTTTATTATTTTAAAAGAGATAGTGAAAGGAACCATGCATGTACTCCGGCCGCATATCCGAATGTTCGATTCTTTATCTGAGTCGTTTAGCTTATAAATTAAACCTCCTATTTGCGTTGAAATAACTCTAAAAATGGGTAAATTATAGTATATATGTATCTGACTAGCAAAGGGAATTAACATTCGTTTTTTCAGTTAATTAAAGAAGAAATTAAGGCCTGCAATTTGTTGAACAATGTCCGATGAACTGTCAGCCAGGTTCTATGATTTAATTCGTTGCCTTAAAATCCATCCCTTCGCATTTCTGTCTCATTTATTTCAATACCATTAAAATACAGTACTGTTGTTTCAATATTAGTATATATGTGTTCTACCATTCAATAATTCCCACACCTAGTTACCTACCTAGCTAACAGCAGATGTTACGATTTAAATATGTGTGTATCATAGTTATATGTATATACATAGTCCACTTCTTATGAGCGATTCCTCATTTTGTTTATATGCGGACCTCTCATTTTCGGGTCATGTTTTAATAATCCAAACCGTTCAACCTATTTAAAATACAGTATGTTTTAAAAATACCCACGAAAAATCAGTTCAAAATATGATTGGAAAGTGCTGTGTATCTATATTGTTTTTTATAACAAGGAGTGTCGGGGCTAAGTTACACGCACATCGACTAGTTTTTGGAAAACTAATCCCACCGTCCGTTCACAATGGCCATTGTAAAGCCGGGACAAAGTCTCGCATGGACGTACCAGTCTTGAAATAGTTGATAGCAGGAAGGGATAAAGGGGGTGGTGAGAGATGAGAAAGGGCCCAAGCCCTGAACAACTCCAAATAGGTCTCTTTAATTAGTGATCGGAGAGTGACAATGTGTCATGCATTCACCGGGTTGTTACACCTTCTACCATTTCTACTGATTTTGTGAGTAATTTAATTGTTTAATTTTAAAGCATCACAATAAATTTCAATGCCAATATCTACAAAACTTCAACATTAATTAGTTGCCTTTATTTTACGAATAAATGCAAAAAAAAATTCCGAATATAAAGGAAACAGAGCGGTTGAAAAGGCAATATGCAACCTCTTCCAAATGAGTGAGACATGCAATTCCTTCACTCCAAATATATTACTCATTATTTACTCAACCACATATGGCTTTTATTCCTACCTGAGCATTTACTAGTCAAATATTTATAAAAACACAAATAAACAATTGATGTCTGTGGTGCTATATTACGTACCCAGTATTGGTAAAAAGATTCTAATCTTTCACTTATCTTATATATACATTTTTAGGATGATCTCGAATTATATATTCTAAACTTAGAAGTTCTGTTCAGTATATCAATATAATAATTGTATGAATGAGAAGTGAAGGGTAAAGTGGTTCCCAGCTAATTTTGCAAATATCACCAATAATATGACTAAAAAAAAAAGAATTGAAAAGGCTGATAATTCAAAAAGGAATTGAGAAGGAAATTAGAAAAATCTGATATATGCAATAGTTTTTTTTTTTTTTTTTCCAGCAAATGGGAGTATTGATAGAGCGGAATAATTGGAAAAGTAGAAGCCAGGGACATTTATTTTTCCAAAATTGCTTATAGAAAATTGCACAAAAGATGTGTAATCCAAGATTTTAAATCTCTTGAAAGCTAAAATATCTTTGGGAGAGAGATTTAATTTGTATCAACAAGATTCAAGATTTTGAAACTAGTGATCTCTCGACTCAATTGAGCTATGCCGGGACTACGATATTCAAAAAAAAAAAATGTCAAGGGGAGATTTAGACTTAGCTGACAGACATATAATTTTCAAAAGTAAAAAAAAAAAAAAAATACATTTTTCATGTAAATTAGCTAAGGTTCTCGTAGGTTGGCCGGTCATCTTGTGTTCATAAAAGAAGGTACTAAATTACATTTTTAATAATGCTTTCAGCTAGCTCATGTAATCATGTTATTGGTAGTATAGTAATTAACAAACAAATCACAGGCTTAGACGGGAATTTTTTTAATCCTTTTTAGTTAAAATGTCGTTTTCACGAAATCACAAAATACTCACCCGAAAAAATATTTAATTGCATGGCCTCGTGTCCGTTAGCCACAGCTAACCGTTGGCCCTCTCACTTCCTCTTTTCCTCACCGGCCCTCGAAAGCAACCCGTCGGCACAAGGGAAGGCAGTCAAACCGAAATTACCATCATGCCCTTCATGCCTTCATCATCTTAAATGCTACTAGTAGTACTAGTCCTCGTTCGATTGGAATTATATCTTTTTTTTAACGGAAAATTAAATTTTATTAATCTTTGAAGTTGTTACAAAGACTAAAAAGACAAGGAGGCTAGGCGGCAACAGAGCGTCCCAGTACTAGACCTAATCCCTTAATTGGCAAGATGCCAACTATGGAAACACCTATATGGTCAAGCCCATAAAATATATGGGACGCAACCCAAACACCTAACTATTGAAATTATATTAGTGTGTATTTTTCAATTTGAATAAAGACAGAAATAATTATTTTGAATTATCAAAGCCAAGACTCCCCTATTAATTCTTCGTACTAACTAAAAATAGTTTCTTAATTTATTTTTGTGTGTATTTTTTAATTTATCATTAAATACTATGAATCTATCACGTCTGGGTCTCTAATACAATAAATTAGATAGCAATGGGTAAATATTAGAAATTTTTAAGTGTGAACCATGAATATTCTAAAGAGTACTCCCTTAAAGTGAACCACAATTTCATCACAATTTTTCTAGTATAAAAAAGCTTATCGGAGTAAAGAATTTAAGGCTTGTTTAAAAGACATAACTTTCATGAGAGGTTAAAAAAAGATAATAGACTACGCATTTTTTGAATGAGCAATCTTGTTTTTAGCCACACATGATAGATTTTGGGTGTCACGGTATGTTGGGCTAAAGTAGAGGGTAGAATTTCAATGATCTGCACCAAATCCCATCACCTTTTCATTAAATATCACATCTCGTCATAGCTGAACAAAAATTTTGACTCTGTTTTGTTGATAAAGATTCAGCGTTCCGTATTGTTTGGTCAGTAAGAATCTGTTATGTAATATTAAATCTGTTTTGATTATGAAGATTCAACGTTTACGTGATGTTTCGCTAGTAAAAATTTATTGTTGGCCTTGCTACTATTTTTTTTTTTTCTTTTTGGCCTGCAGCAACACAATTCATCAAAACATGATTAATCTGTCATATGATAGTTAAACCTTACAGTAAAAGGAAATTAGTTGACCGCAGAGTTACACTCTCTCCGTCCGAATTTAATTGTTCATAGTTCTATTCTAATCGGCTAAAAAATGTATCCGTAATAAATTTCATATCGAATATGAATCTTGTTTGATAAATATCGATTAGTTTTATAATACAATATTTTAGAAATCACGTAAAAGATTATAAATTAAAAGATATAATCGATTAAAAGATAAAACGAAATCTAAAAACATACTGTTAAATCCGGACAGAGGAATAATAAGTTAAAATGGCCAAAACTGAGCGCAGCCTAAAAGTGAAATGGAACAAGATATATACTAGTACAAGTAAGAAAAATCATGATCTTACTTTCCACAAACCCTCTTCTCTTTAGTACTGCCATGTGGTCCTATTAATGGGACTTGTAATTATTTCATGGGTCAAGTACTTTTCTCTATCTCTCTTGAGAGTTTCCGAATTCCATTCAGTGAATATTGGAGGAGGACTGGAGGAGTAGTTCAACTGCAGGAGCACCAACAATCAATGAGCTCAATGTTTTTGGTCCCTACTTCATAATTTTCGAATTTGAGGGTGATTCTCCACTAATCAAGATTACCAAAAAGTGAGCTAAAAAGTACTACTATAGTATACATACATATGTATATATATATGCACACATTCTATTCTTTTGTTAAGTTGTTCATATTAACCCACAATTTATTCTGGTTCATTTTTTCCTCTATTTTTTCTGTCTAACTCTCTTTTCTCTTTTTCGATCCGGGTATATACCATCTACAACTTATGGGTTAGTGGAAACAATTTGATACCAACCGAGAGCTATCCTGATGCCTCGAGACTTACCGGTATACCTGGATCGTCTATCTCGAGCCACATTTGCCAAATCAATTCGCGAGGCAATTTTGCCTCACAATGTATCCCTGTTCCATCACGTGTTATCAAATTGCATCATTAACCATTATTGCTTTTAATTTTTTAACTGATATTCATGACACTAATTTTTGGATGTGTGTTTTCCTTTCCTTCTCTATCTGTTGCTCTATAACAGTTAAAATATCAAGAGAAAAATATTTTCAAATTATCCTGACATCACATTCGACCAATACTAAAACAGTTTTAATAATAATCATAGGCATACATTCAAAAATAAATGCCGTGGTTGATACGCATAAATTTTTACTACTCCTTACAAGCCGTCGTCAGTTGGCTCCATAATTATATTTTGAACCCTTTTTTATTTACCCAATTAGCTCACATAATTTATTTATGATATATCTTTTGATTAGAGTTGTCAATTTCATTCATCGATTGCCTTTACTATATTTTTCATGTTTCATTTCTTCAAAAACCTGTCAAATATTTGGTTAGTTTAATTCCTTCAATCATTGTTGACGGTCACCTCCGTTAAGCAATTTTAATATTACTTTATGCTGAAGTGGCTGGAATTCATCCAATAGTGAACCAAAAAATTTTAACTTCATAAATGACGATGCATATAATATAAACATTATTTATGTTTGTGGGTATCACAGGACCCACTTCATTATTATTGTATAAAGCATTTTTTACTATCATTTTATATTTATGCGGTTAGAATTCAATTAAAAATTACTACTTTTTTTTTAAAGTAACAATTACTTTTTATTATTGTGGATTTCACGGGATCCATTTCTCTAATGCTAATTCTTTCAATATATTATTTTACCTTTAGACGGTCGAAACTTAACCGACAAAAAATTAAATTCTAACTTTTTTTCGAACTCTGCAAATGACAATGGAAATTGCAATCTCTTTTATTATGCATATTTCCATTGATTTGTTTTCAAGGATTTCACTTGTAATGGCACGTGGCATTTCGTGGCACGTGGCATTTCGTATCGAAACATTTTTTAAATTTCAATATGGTTTATGCATTCCATATTTCATTTTGAATCAAAGTGATCTTTTAATTTGTAATCCCCACAATCATGAATGTTGGATGTAAAGCATAAGGGCATTCATGTCAATTTAAGATCACCAGCACACCGATCCAGACAAATTTACAAATATTTTCCACCTAATTTTCTGATCCAGTATCTCACAAATATATATAAACCCAAAGCTTCACCTTTTCTTTCTATTTGCCAAATAAAAATAAAAAACAAAAATCGGTGTCATCTCTTTCAAAGGGGTCGCTGTTTACAGTACACAGCACAGATATATAGAGAGAGACAGAAAAGGAGACTCCACACAGAGAGAGAGAGAGAGAGAGAGAGAGAGAGAGAGTCAGATCTGCTTGTTGCAGGCGGCAATTGTGAAAACATCCGGAAGACTCGACCTTCCGCCGAGTTGGACACGCTCGAGTGACCGTGTGGGCTCGGTTTCGAGTTCAATTCTGACTCTCTGTACTAGTTCAAGGGCGTTAATGATACCGCTTTGAGCTGTTTTTGCCGGCATTTCGAAAATACTGATGGTCTGCGGCGTAAAACGGTGATCTTCCGGTAGCTCCGGCGGAGCTCCGGCGAAGATGTTTAGGTCGACGCGGTGGAGGAGCGAGAAGAACAAGATCAAAGCTGTTTTCAAATTACAGTTTCTCGCCACTCAGGTAACTCCGATTCACGCGTCCTAAATGAATTCCACAATTGTTCTCGTATTTTCTGGCGTATGCATATAATACAGGACACGTAGATTTTGACGAGGAAAGAAACATTGAACGCAAGACCCGTCAATTTTTACGTGGTTTCCAGCTGTGTAGTTGGGAGCATATTCACGGTTCACGCCAGTTTTCACTATTTATTCCATGCTCTGTTTGGAACTTGAAGAAAATGGGGAAAGGAAGAGAAAGAAAAATGGGAGAGAAATGAGAGGGAAATTATACTGTGCACAATTCTAGATATTTCTATTTTTTCTCCTCTTTCTCTGCCAACCAAAAAATGGGAGGAAAATGTAAGGAAAAATTGGACCGAATCGGGCCTCAAGTACCCAACCCAACAGTTTACGCGTAACTTTGGCCGCTAAAGTCAAACACCATCAATAATTCATGGGAATCTTCGAAATTAGTAGGTTTGAGTGTGGGAAACAGTAGATAAATCAATGTCTGTCGGAAATTGGAAATGTAACGCCCGTTTGACCTGTTTGTAAAGCAAATTCAAGTGGGCACTGTAGACATGCACATTGAGGAAAGTGATTGCTGCTGTTTATTGTTAGGTTTTTCGCAAATCCCTAACAGAATGTTGGTGTTGTTTTCTTTTAGATCTCCAAGTAAAAAAAACATGGATTAATTAAATCTGGTATGGAAGGGGCTGCATTGGGCTCGGGGGAAGGGACATTGCGGTTTCCTCAGTGTTAGTGCTGAAAATGGAGATTCGTGCAAGTAAGCTGGCTCGGACGCCGAGTTATAAAAAAAAAAGAAATTGGAGATTTGTGCCTTCTTATGTTTTGTGCATCTAGATGCAATTTTATCCCACATAATCAATCAAATAGAAGCAATCAGATTTTAAATTTTTCTGGGAAATTGGTAGTAGTATCAAATCAGAGACATATTTCTATTGATGCCAGTGGGAAATTGTCAAATTGGAAATGCACAAAATTAATTTGATTTTGGCAAACATAGAAGAAAGTAAGGGAAAATCTCAAAATCTTTGCTACATCTTGGTAGGAAAAATAAAAAGCCCTAATTAAAATATATAAAGTATGCGCTGTACCACTCTCGGGGGAGGGGAAATGTCTATTTCTTTCGAGTCCTGTTACTGTAATTGGAGATTCATGCCTATTATGTTCTTCCATTCTCCTGCATTTTCTTGGTAACCAAACAGAGTACTTGGGAAATATGGTTCTGGGGTTTTTTCAGGTGACACAGGTGGGAGGGGATTCATTGATTATACACTTTTTTCCTGCTGATGTTGGAAAGCCAACAGTAAGATTGGAGAAAGCAGCAATTCGTGATGGAAGCTGTTCTTGGGAAAATCCTGTCTACGAAACTGTTAAATTCTTCCGAGAGCCGAAAACAGGGAAGATTCAGGAGAAGATCTACACCTTCGTTGTATCCACCGTACGGCAATTTTCACGCCTATGAATTTTTATTAGCCCCTTCATTTCAGAGTTACGTATTATTTGTTTGACGTGCATTATGTAATGTGTTCTTGTAGGGATCATCAAAAGCAGGTCTTATTGGAGAAGTTTCAATTGATTTTGCGAGTTATGCTTATTCCATTAAGCTTTCCACTGTGTCTCTTCCCCTTAAGAATGCAAAATCTGAGGCTGTTTTGCATGTTAGCGCTCTCTCTCTCTCTCTCTCTCTCTCTCTCTCTCTCTCTCTCTCTCTCTCTCTCTCTCTCTCTCAAATAAACACTCGCCCTGGAGTCATATGCTTGCTCATGTGGGGGCGATGTTCTGAATGCATTGTCTGTGACATCATTAGTAGACCCTAATTGATCTTGAGCTTTCTCATATGTTAAATTTATTCTTTCTGAATAGGTTTCAATTCAAAGGATGGAGGAAAATATTGAACAAAGGTGAAAAGGAATCAGATCATCATTGCTTATCTCTTCGTACTTAGCAAGAGGTCAAGCTTTTGTTAAATAGATTTTAACTGCTCATTTGTACTTTCCGGGGTTTTTGCAGAGAGGCCGAGGAAATTGAAAACGGGAAAATTTATATGAAGGATAGAAGCTTCAAGGCACTACTGAGCATTGGCGATCCAGATGAAAGCAACTATACTGAGGTAAGGTCCCACCCCATGTAGCCAAACAGTGGATTTTTTTAATTTTTAATTTTGGTTTTTATCTTTTTCCTTCTAGAGAGACAGTGGTGATCTTGAAGATATTTATTGATCCTTGTAGTTTGTTACCTACCTCAGTTGAAAAACATAAGAGACACATGTGTGGAATTTTTGGTAAAAAATGTAGTTTTCTGGATTTGGCTTAATGTGTAATTGTCTTAAGTCGCAAGCTATGGATGAAATCGCAATTTGGGGAAAGGAAGAAGAGAAGAGGCAGAAAGAGTGTTTAGACTTTAGAGAAATAGGTTTGGACTGCAATCATGAACCCTTCTCCTGTATCCGTAATAGTACAACACAAGATGGTAGAAGAACCCTTAGCGTAATATAAAGCGAACACACTAACACTCTGATACAATGCCCACATAAAAATAACATTTCTTACTAGATTTATCTCACTGTTAAAAAACCAAGAGCAATTGCTGAAAAAATGTTTGATGGTATCATTATCAAATGCTTACAGGATGAAGCTTTGAATAAGAGGATTTCACATGTTGCCGAGTTGAATGGGAACCGCCTGGCATCTAGTGGATCTGATCTTACAATATCAAGTTCCAATAGCAGCTCTGGGCTTGACACGCCTAGACAATTCGAACTCAACAGTGGTAATATGCTCCCGGACCCCACAAGCCTCCTATCATCTTCCAATCACAATTCAGAGCATCAGAAAACAATTTCTGATCTCTCTACGAGAATCCATGAAGACCACCAGACACCACAATGGGAGTGGATGGAAGGTTCTACTCTTGAAGGAAGTACGGATGATTCATCAAGAGGTTCAAGAGAAAAGTCCGAAGAGGCTTCGGATATTACGATTGAAAAGCTCAAAACTGAGCTTGCCGCTTTATCTAGGCAAGCAGAAGTATCAGAACTGGAATTACAGACTCTACGAAAGCAAATTGTGAGGGAGGGAAAAAGGGGAAACGATCTCTTCAGAGAAGTTGTTGGCCTGAAAGAGGAGAGAGATGCGTTCAAGGCAGAATGTGAAAATCTCAAGGCCTTCCAGAGACGTATGGATGAGGCCAAAGTCCAAAACAAGTTAAAGTCTGAAGGAGGGGATCCTTTTGCTATAGTTGAAGAACTAAGACAAGAACTAAGTTACGAAAAGGATCTTAATGCCAATCTCCATTTACAACTTGAGAAGACGCAAGAATCGAACTCTGAGTTGATTCTTGCTGTGCGTGATTTAGATGAAATCCTGGAGCAGAAGGATAGGGAAATTATTAACCTTTCCAATGGATCTGCAATAGTTGAGAATGTGAAACATTTGTCAGAAACCAGCTACAATTATGAAACAGAAGACGACGAAGAGCAAAAAGCCTTGGAGGAGCTTGTCCTTGAGCATAGTGAATCGAATGGCACGCACGAGATGGAGCGAAAGATCACAGACCTTTATAATGAGTTGGAAATTTACAGGAAAGAGAGAGATGAAATAGAGGTTCAAATGGAACAGCTTGCCCTCGACTATGAGATCTTGAAGCAGGAAAACCATGAACTTTCTTATAAATTGGAGCAAAGCCAAGTGCAAGAGCAACTGAAGATGCAGTATGAGTGTTCGTCTTCTTATGCTAGTATAAATGAACTCGAAACCCAGATCGAGAACATGGAAGTTGAACTCAAGAATCAGTCAGAGGAGCTCTCAGCCTCTCTGGCCTCCATAAATAAACTTGAAACTATTGTCAAGAGTCTGGAAGAAGAACTGGAGAAGCAGGCAGAAGGATTCGAAGCGGATATTGAGATTCTTACTTGTGCCAAAGTGGAGCAGGAGCAGAGAGCAATACGAGCGGAGGAAGCCTTGAGAAAGATGAGGTGGCAGAATGCTAATATGGCAGAGAGGCTTCAGGAGGAGTTTAAAAGGCTTTCGTTGCAACTGTCGTCTACTTTTGAAGAAAATGAGAAGCTGGCTATGAAAGCCCTGACAGAAGCAAGTGAACTCCGCCTGCAAAAAATTCACCTAGAAGAATTGCTTCGGAAAGAAAAGGATGAGTTAGAATCGGTTCGGGATGAATATGAAGCAAAACTCCACGAACTTTCGAGCCAAATAAGCTTAAAGGTCAATCAAATAGAACAAATGCAATTGGAAATTGAAGTCAAGTCCAAAGAGGTTGAAACTGAAAAGAGGCATTGGGAAGAAAGTAATTGGATTTTCTCACAGGAGATGCTAATGCTCGGAGAGGAGATTGAAAAGCTTAAAAGAGAGAACAATGACCTTTCCATTGAAGCGGAACAGAACAAAACTTTGAAAGTTAAACTGGAACGAATGAATACGGAGATGGAGGAAACAGATTTGCTGCTATTTAGAGGAAACGTGGAAAGGGATGAGATGGAAGGCATGATTGATTTGTTGAGGAAGGAAACAGAGAAGTCAAGGGAGGAACTAAACATTCTGAGCAGCCAAAAAGATGAAAAGGAATCAATGATTGGAAATCTGCAGTTGGAGTTGGAGATGTTGAAATCACAGTGTGATGAATTGAAGCGTTTTTTGTTCGAGGATGAATTGGAGAAAGAGAAAATGAGGAAGCAGGTGTTTCAGTTAAAAGGGGACCTAAAGAATAAGGAGGATGCATTCAGCAGTTTGCAGAAGGAGCTCAAGAATACCAAAACTCGGTTGACAGTCTTGGATGGAACAAAAACAATGTCAAGAAACAACAAATCTGTCTCTGTTCCTCGTACTCCGAAGGAGATGGCGTCTCTGAAGGACAAAATAAAGATACTTGAGGTAAATATGCAACTTCACATACTACATTAATAAGTCTGTCTTAACTTAGTTACCAAAAAAAAAAGTCTGTCTTAACTTGAACATAGTTGACATTATTGAAAAATCAGGTGAAGTAAAAATATATATTCATTGTGCTGGACATCGAGATTGTTGTGACAGTCCCTTTGTCACTAGCTCATTCTAGAATGTTATGTGGTTTAGGCCTCTTGAAACTGTTTGCTTCTTCTGTTAATCACTTCCTCGGCATAAAGTGTAATCCACGGAAAATTTTAAATTCCAGGGTCAGATAAAGCTGAAGGAAGCTGCTCTTGAAACCTCAACAAATTCATTTTTGGAGAAGGAGAAAGATCTTCAGAACAAAATTGAAGAGTTACAAAGAAGATCCGAAGAACTCAGTCAAAATAGTGGCATTTTGTATGAATATCAACTCTCTAAGGTTAGCATCTTCACAATTCGTTTGACGGAATGAGCTTTTGCTAGTAAAGCATCTGTTTCCTCTTCTCTGATATTACTGGTCTATAAAGCATTTCATAAACTGTTTTAAGCACTTATATTGAACCATTACATCAAACTTCTTAAAGGCACTCTTAGCATAGACATGATATCACTTTTCTATGATATTTTCCTGCTGATTTTACTGTTGGCAAAGCCCAATGACTTCCTCGTCCATCTCATTAATTTCGGCCCGGTTTGGGGTTGAGCAATAAATTGGGAATCGGTTTGTCTTGGATGCAGGTAGCTGAAGATCCCAAGCACGCTACTTCGAATGGTAGTACTTTGATGGAAAGGTATGAGTACTTGAAATTGAACGTCATTGTTTGAGCAAGTATCCATACTCCTTGTTGTCACTCTAGATTAATCCAATTGTTTTTGTCTTTTATCTGTTTATCCCTGCAGTGGTAACGCAATTTCATCAGAAAAAGGGATGGAAGCCTCTGCTTTAAATGCCAGAGATCAAGGCAGCCCTGGGGAGTTATCAAATGAAATGGAGTTACTTAAGGACAGGAACAAAACAATGGAAAGTGAACTAAAAGATATGCAAGAAAGATATTCAGAGATAAGTCTTAAGTTTGCGGAGGTAGAAGGTGAGAGGGAGCAGCTCGTGATGGCTTTACGAAACCTTAAGAATGCCAAAAAGATCTAATAAGTTATCCCAACGAAACCAGAAAAACATCCCTTGATAAAGCGGCCACCTTCCTCTGCCCGGAATCTTGTCAAGAACAATAGAGTGTGTATATTTGTAAGGTCTCGTTTTGTTTCCTGATATTACTTGTGTTCCCTTTGTATCATGTGTAAGGTCAAGATATAGTTCCCCCACGTAGGAGTACTAGGTAGTTCCCCTCATCAGAAGTTGAAAAAGAATAAGTGCGTCGGGATTCAATCTCTGTTCTTTTTTGTGATCTCGGCTGAAGTTGTCCTGTTAATTATGAACACTTAAAAAAATTTATGTATTCTTTCATTTTATGTATATTGGCATTTATTTTGTTCTTAATTCCGGGACTGTGAATCAAGGTATGGACGGATACATTTCTGTGAATTCACTCTCTTTGGCACTCTTGAACCGGTTTATTCTGGTTGCATAGCTTTTGGATCCACGTTCAACCGGAAAGAAGAGCATTCGGTTTTGACTTAAATCAACATAAGCTCTCTCTCAATGTCTGTCTACATTTTAGGAAAATTAACCTCTTCCACTCACTGTCTGTCTGGAATTTGAATAGGAAATCTGGGGTGGCTTGCTTTATGTAACAAGAGGGATTATAAACAAGCAGGAGGTAAAATAATACTAGTAGTTGCTCAATGAGTTGTATTTTATTAAGTTTTTAAGTAAAGGAATTAATCTGCTGGTCAGTTTGGCTGTTTGTTGGCAATTGGATTGGAGGATATAAGCTCAGAGTCATTACCTGGTGAGCCAAATTCACATAATTGACAGATTAAGAAGGTGCCAAAACCAACTGCAACGTTCAACTTGTAAGGCGCACCGAGCACATCATCTACGCAAGAAAATAAGTTGATATTTGTAGCTACGTGATCAAATCAACAATGTCCTGGAAAATAGCCCGTCAAAAACCGTTGTGATAGTCCTCAATAAGCCAACATTGAAGCCATTTTAGGAAAAGCCAGTTGCAGATTAAGTTCTATCTTGTGTTCTACCCTTAAAATTATCTACTTCCAATTAGTAGTTGCAAAAGAGCAATGCTACTGGTACAGCAAAAGTGAGCACAGACAGCGCGTACAGCGCGCGTTTGGGCCCGTCTCGGGTCCAAAAAAAATAATCGAAACCGCTCATTTTTTTCAATATATTTTGCTGAAGGTCTCCGTAAAAAATTAACTTCATCCGACATCGATAAAAGCATTTACGAAGCATCCAAAATTGCTTTTGAAAATTTCTAAAGCAATTTTTGACGCTTCGTAAAAGCTCTTATCGATGTCGGATGGGGCTGATTTTTTACGGGAACCTTAAGCAAAATATATTGAACAAATTGAGCGGCTCCGATTATTTTTTTTGGACCCGCAACGGGCCCAAACGCGCGCTGTACGCGCTGTCTGTGCCACTCCTGCTGTACCAGCAGCATTTCTGGTTGCGAAAATAGGAGAAAGATGGAGTGAAAAAAGGAGGAGGAGAAAGAGAGAGAACGTCAATACAAATTGTACTCCACTAGTGGTGGGTGGGGTTGCTTTGCTCTCAAGGTTTGGTATCATGATCTCTGAGCCACACCACACCAACAGATCTACAGACAGAAGTATTCCATCATCTCTGAGTCTCTGAGACACGCCACCTTTTTGTTCCCATCCTCCCCAGTCCCCACCCCACCCACAGATGTACATATGGGAATGAGAGCTTTCCTCAAGAGCATTTTGAACAAATATTCAGAGACAAAATAACCAAATACTAACAAATTCTAAACGAGCCCTAACTTTGTCAAACACACTATTCTACAGGAAGTCTAGAAGACTAGAACCCTATTTCAAAAAGGTTAGAACTTTGCTATTGGTGGCTTTTGCAGGCTCTCTTGGGCCGACTTTTTTCACTGGAATTGTGTCTTTCATAATTTGTCAAGAATTCAACTATATACGAAAACCTATATTAACATGATATCAATAAACACATGATTGCAACTCATTTATCTTGAGATAAATAAATCCAATCCAGTGTGCAAATATATTTTATAAGATAAATATATTTCAAAATTAAACGAATAATTTTAAAAATTTGGGAATTGACATTTGCGCTCCCTTTTTTTATGCAAGCGCTCCACTTTCAACGTGAAGTTACTTTTCATGAACAAGCGCCTGCATAAATAGAGAAGGCACGAATATCAATTTCCAAATTTTAATGCCACTAATGTTGTTGATGAGCTTTTAATTTTATTACGATGGAATTGGATCATAAAAGGGGATTCGGCAATCTGGTAGTGCAGGGGTGCACTACAGAGCCTGCAGGGCAGATATCAGCCGTTCATGAATATTTTCAATGATATGAATTTAAATAAACTTATCCCAAAAAAATTTTCTTTAAATCCAAACCGTTAAAAACACTCATGAACAGCTTGGATCTGGTGCAGGGCAGCAGGGCACCCGGGATCAAGAAAGGGGCCAGAAATTGCCTTGAAGTAAATGACCAAAAATGATTGGAGAGGGATCCTCTATTCCTCTCTCTTTCAAAAATCCAGCTTCCCACTAAAACCAAACGCCCGTCAACCCATAGCCGTTAAGATGGCGCCCTCCTCCGTCAACCAAAAGCAAACCACTTAACGGGAACCGTCAACTCCCTCCTTTAAATAACTCACTCTGCGCTCCATACCCTCCTACCCTACTCTTATCACTTTCCAGTTTCCCCCAGTTCATCTCTCTCTCTCTACAGACCAATCGAAGAGAAAAGATGAGAGAGATCCTCCACATCCAAGGCGGCCAGTGCGGCAATCAGATCGGCGCCAAGTTCTGGGAGGTGGTGTGCGCGGAGCACGGGATCGACTCCACCGGCCGCTACAACGGCGACTCCGACCTCCAGCTCGAGCGGGTCAACGTCTACTACAACGAGGCCAGCTGCGGCCGCTTCGTCCCCCGGGCCGTCCTCATGGACCTCGAGCCCGGCACCATGGACAGCGTCCGCTCCGGCCCCTACGGCCAGATCTTCCGCCCCGATAACTTCGTGTTTGGCCAGTCCGGCGCCGGTAATAATTGGGCCAAGGGCCACTACACCGAGGGCGCTGAGCTCATCGACTCCGTGCTCGACGTCGTTCGCAAAGAGGCTGAAAATTGTGACTGCCTCCAAGGTATATTTATATACACATACATGACTTATATGTGTTTGTGTTTTGTTCGTGAAGCGTGATTTAGTTTAATTTGAGTTTTGCTGGCTATTCGGGTTCCAACTGCTAGGGTGTTACGGTAAATTGTGAAGTTATTATAGTTGTTATAGGCGGCCAATGTATATGTGCTCAACTACGTTTGTGAAGCCTGATTTAGTTTAATTTGTGTTTTGCTGACTAGGATTGATGACCTTAACCCTAGGATACAATGTAAATACATTCTATACGTGGCCAATTTAAATGGATTCGTTTAGACATTTGAGCTCAGTTTCTTTTGTTGATTATTCGCTGTGAGTTGTGTGTTTGTTGGTTTGGCCGATTTCTAACGAAATACAAATGAATGCAGGGAGATGTTTGTAGTCGATATCAATATCTGAAGCTTATATATGTGTCGTATGTGTTGGCTTTGGTTATAGAGTTTTGAATTTTGCTTCTGTTAGTGGATAGATTAAATAGAAATGGCTGATAAGGTGTTGGTTTTTATGGCTTCGAATTTTGTTCAGTTCAGTGGCTAGATCGGGGGTTGGCCTTTCTTTGACTGTCCAATCTCGGGCAAAGGAACTGACATGTGTTTTCAAATGCCCATTCCTGTATTTCCATAAACTGTATCGACAAAATGGACGTTTAACTAGCACCAGTCACTTCTCCTCTTGCTTCTCTCTGGAAATAAAGCAATGGATACTGAATTCGAAGGGTTTTATAAATGAGTGTTCGAGTGCCGCACCTGATCATATACATGTTTGTGTTAGGACTTAGGGGTCCGATTTTGCCGCGGCAGTCGCTAGATCTGCTCTGGCAATGGAAAATGGTTGATCAATTATTGGTTGTTTGTCTTAGTTTTGGAGTTTCACGTGTGCCTTTATAATTTTGCTCAAAATATCCATGTACATTGTTCTATATACATATGAATGTAAATATATATACCCATAAACATATAAGATACATATACACATTGATCGATCATCGATGTAAAACTGTGTTGTTAAGGTGCGTTGGTTTTAGATTTGACCGATGTATACTTTTCTAAAGATGCGTTTGCGCGGGTTTTAGAGATTATTATTTTCCTATGTAGTGGCTAGATATGATGCCTTTCAAAAAAAAGTTAGATTTGATCTGGCAATAGCAATGGCTAACGAACTTTTGTTTGTTTGTGGGGTTTTAGGGTTTCAGGTGTGCCATTCTTTGGGAGGAGGGACAGGGTCGGGGATGGGGACACTGTTGATATCAAAGATAAGGGAGGAGTATCCAGACCGAATGATGCTGACTTTCTCTGTGTTTCCATCGCCGAAGGTGTCCGATACCGTGGTGGAACCATACAATGCTACACTCTCCGTCCACCAGCTCGTTGAGAATGCCGATGAGTGTATGGTTTTGGACAATGAGGCTCTCTATGATATCTGCTTCCGTACTCTCAAGCTTACTACTCCCAGCTGTAAGTCTTCTTCTCCGTTGATAACACTATGGTTCCATTTTGACTATATGAGTAACTTAACCCTTTACGCTGTGTTTGTTTGCTGAGAAAAAGAAAGACAATAAGTTAATAACATGGCCACCCCACCCTAATGCTGACATAGGTAGTTTGGTTTGGATATAGATTGGTTCGGTTTGTTACCTTTTTCAGCAACCAAACAAATTCGCCTGTCTTTGGACTCTTTACGTTTTTCTAGGTTTTGATTTTGACGTCCTGGATTGCAAGTACACACAACCTATGCAGGACAGATCAGGTCACGAGATACTTAGGTCTAAGATTCTCTTCCACACTCTGGAAAACACAGTTGTGACTTCACATGGGTCTCGCTTTATCTTTCCTGGACTTTGTTTTGTTTAGGATCTGTAGAATATTCGGTATTCGTATTCGGTAATGTTATCAGTTGTTTATCAGAAAGTCTGAGCATCCCGACCGGGAGCTCCCGACCGAAATCCCGACGCCGCTCCGGGCCCGCTCCGGCCACCGGACGGATGATCGGAGCCGACCAAAAATTCTAAAAAAAAAAAACCGAGTGGGTCCGCGCGAAAATCAAAGGCATCCGATATGTGTAGGTGGCCGATCCAAACACTCCATTTTTTTGTACATGTGCATACAAAAAAATGGAGTGTTTAGATCGGCTACCTACACACATCGGATGCCCTTGATTCTCGCATAGACCCACTCGGTTTTTTTTTATAGAATTTTTGGTCGGCTCCAATCATCCGTCCAGTGGCCGGATCGGGCCCGGAGCGGCGTCGGGATTTCGGTCGGGAGTTCCCTGTCGGGAACTGTAGCCTTGCTCGTTGTTTATATATGTTTAGCAGTTGTTTATGTGTAGATCTGCAAAAAGGCTAGTTTACACTTATTGACTAGTACAAAAGTGCACCAGCTGCTAAAGGATTACGAGTTCACAAGCCAGCTAAAAAGTCTGCTGTCCCATGTGACCATCTGGATAAGCAAAAGAAATATCAGCACAGTCTGGCTTCATTTCACGAATCTTACATAGGGTGGTTTTCACTCACATGGAGTAGCTTTTTATTTTTTTTTTCACTTCTCCTTGAATGCACCATGCCAGCTCTGAATCAGACAGGACTAAAACAATGTCTCACTGCCCAGGCTTTAAGCTAGGCACTAGTCTAACCCTGGCATGTGTGTATTAAGTATTAACCTCCCCCTTTAAAATATCTTACCCCTTTCCCCTTGCTTCTCACATTCGTAAGTGGGAACGCTTATAGCTTTTTTGGATTGGGACGCTTTTAGCTGAACTGTAATTTAATTATGGCAGTTCCACTATATAAAGGAACTTATTGATAACTAATTTTAGTGACCTTCTATGTTTGGATTTGCTGTATAAAATTGTGTTCCAGGTTTAAGAGTACAACAATTAGAGTTGGGGACTAATTTTTCTTCATGTATGATCAGTTGGAGATTTGAACCACTTGATTTCTGCCACCATGAGTGGTGTCACTTGTTGCCTTCGCTTTCCTGGTCAACTCAACTCAGACCTTCGCAAGCTTGCAGTCAACCTCATCCCATTCCCACGACTCCACTTCTTCATGGTTGGCTTTGCACCGCTCACATCCCGTGGGTCCCAGCAATATCGTGCTCTCACCGTCCCTGAACTCACCCAACAGATGTGGGACTCCAAGAACATGATGTGTGCTGCTGATCCCCGCCACGGCCGCTACCTCACGGCATCAGCCATGTTCCGTGGCAAGATGAGCACGAAAGAGGTTGACGAACAGATGATAAATGTACAGAACAAGAACTCATCGTACTTTGTTGAGTGGATCCCCAACAATGTAAAATCAACTGTCTGTGACATCCCACCGACAGGTCTTAAAATGGCTTCGACGTTTATTGGGAACTCTACTTCCATCCAAGAGATGTTTAGGAGAGTGAGTGAGCAGTTCACTGCCATGTTCCGTAGGAAGGCTTTCTTGCATTGGTACACAGGGGAAGGGATGGACGAGATGGAGTTTACAGAGGCAGAGAGTAATATGAACGATTTGGTATCCGAGTATCAGCAGTATCAGGATGCAACTGCTGACGAAGAAGGGGAGTATGAGGACGAAGAGGGGTATCAGGAGGAGGAGGCTTGAGACTGTTACATTTGAAATAGGGTCGTTTGGTCGATGGGATTTAATTTTTTTGCGTTTTATTTAAATGTTTCTACTATTTCGAATTGCTTGAATCAATGTTGGATACTTCAGGTTGGATCCAGTCTCTGGATCTGCCTTTTCCTTCAGCTTTGCCATTAGCAATGAGCCATCGAATTGTTTCGTGATTCTCATTAGCAATTACCTGAATTTAAGCAGCGCACATTTTGTTGTTGAACTCTTCGTGCATCTCTTCATTCAAGAGCTTACAATGCCGGACTTCCCGTTGGCTAAATATGTGATGCCCAAAGCTTGGATCCGCAGTTCGTTTAGCAACACGGGTTCATGCAACCAGTTTCTGAACATTTTATGCACTGGGTTTGATAATCGATTTTCTGGCGGAAAATTATTCCCTTTTTTCGAACGGCAGAAATTGATTACCATAACCTATCTACTGAGAGCTTTGAGTTGGCTTCTTGTTTCTCAAAATCCAAGGTTTCTCCCTTTACCAAGGTCGGCGGAACAAATTAGTGAGACTTGTTCTTCGTTTAACTGCATAGAACCCTTTTAGTAGTTTGAAGGCTCGGTCACCGTTGAAATGAAATCAAAGATCTGCGAAAGGCTTTTCTGCAGTTGATCAAAGTTTCAGGCACGCCAGTAGACCATACCATACCTTGTAATTGCTCTAGAATATGCTTCAAAAACTTTCTAGCAAGAGAGCAATCCCAATTTTAAGTTGTTTGAGAGGAACATCAGGAAACTATTCACAACGCAGAAACAAAAAAAAAAATGTGTACTCCGAACAATGGGGTTTTGGCAGAGTTTCTTGCACATAGATGAAGGCATAGGAAAATGCCAAATAAAATGCAAGCATATCAATTGGATCATGCAACAGGACGGGGCATTAACATGTGATTAAGAAGGAGATCAGAGTGAATCGAAATATAATTGCCTTCGGAGGACTACATTAAGCAAGAACTAAAAACCTTTTATTCAGACCACCGCAGACCTTCCATGCGAGAGGACTCAAAATAAGCATGAACTAGAGCACCATTCATTTCCTGAAAGAATCCCAAAGTACATCCAAGTCAACATTGCCCCCTGAAAGTACAATTCCTATGTTGCAGTAGTCCTTCCAAGCGGGATTGTTTCTGAAATCATCAGACAGAACCGCTGCAAGGCCTATTGCTCCACTAGGCTCCACTACAACCTTTAGAATCTCGTAACAAAGTCGCATGGCTTCTACTATCGCCTTATCCTCCACAGTAATCACGTCGTCAACCAAGTCTCGTACAATTGGCCTGCTTTGATAAAAGGCAAGTACGTCACCAAGAATGAAGATGGAAAGAGGAAATACTTTACGACAAGTTCCAAGCAAAAAGCAGCAAATTGCATGAAATGCAGTGTATGAGATCTAGTGCTTAAACTACGTTTTGATATCCCAATTCAGGCCTTACCAGGTAAGATCTCCAAGAAAAGCTCGAAGCCCATCTGCAATTGTGTTGGTCTCGGGTAAAGTTATAATCCTACCAGCTGCTTTAGATTGAGCAGCGTCATTCGCTCCCATTGGTTCAGCAGCCAGAACTCGAATTGCAGGGTTGATGGACTTGGCAGCTAATGCCACCCCTGATATTAAACCACCTCCTACATTTTTTCAGTTTGAAGAAAGCAAAACGTAAATTAACAAGAAAAACAATGTGGAGATCGAAACAATAATTTGGACACTTCCAAGTTGTTAAACAAACCACTTATAGGAACTATTATAGCGTCTAACTGAGGGGCTTGCTCCAGAAGCTCCAGCGATATTGTACCCTGCCCACTGCCAACCAATTCTCAATGTTATTGAGCGTTTACATTCTTAGGATCCACTCGCACAGACAGAAGCTCAAAAAAAAAAAAATCCTATTTATCAAATTTGTTAATCTGAGAGGGCAATAGTAGAGAAGCCCGAGGAGGACGTGAGCAAAATCGAGATCAACTATGTAGCACATTCACAAGCCAAAATTAAGCATAATAAGTGCATATGATTCAAGATATAAGCTAGTTTGCACCTTATAGTACGCCCATCATTATATGGGTGAAGAAGAACTGCGCCAGTTTCTTGCAACACTTTGGTTGCCGTGTCTTCCCTTGACCTCAAATTGGACTCACTCCAGATAACCCGGCCTCCGTAACGCTTGACATTCTCAACCTTGCATTTAGGAGCATTTTTTGGAATAATAATGTAACCTGGGATCCCTCGCAGTTTAGCAGCTAAAGATAATGCTGCTGCATAATTACCACTAATTTTGTTGGACGTGATCAGTGAAAAGTCAGGGATAAAAATGCCAAGAAAATTAAATCTGGGATACTTATAGGCACAAAGCAAACCTGCTATGAGTTACAACCCCATTTGCTGCCTGATCATCATCAAGCGAAAATACAGCATTACAGGCACCACGAAATTTAAAAGATCCACTGGAGAAAGAAAAACACAAATTGGATGAAAGATATTTGCATGTTGATAAAAATATCGATAACGGAAAATCATACTTCAAATTTAGATTTCAGTATTTAACTTCTCACCCTTTCTGGAAACATTCACATTTAAAGAGTAGTTTCCTTCCAGCTATAGCATCGAGAGTTTCCGAAGAGATGACTGGTGTTCTGTGTATAAACGAACCGATGCGTAGTTGTGCTTCTCTTATGGAGGAAATATCAGCAGCATACTTCTCAGCTGTCACTTGGCCCTTCACTTCCATTTTTACACCTCCTACAGTAAATGCTTGGTCCTGCAAGTAGTAGGGATCAGACCAAATTCCAATTACTCCATGGCCTTTAAAAAAAGCCATCTGCCATACTAAATGAAAAGATGGCCAAAAAATTTCATCAGTTAAATGTATTTAAAATGTGATGTGTCGTACCATAAGAAAAGCACCAAGGAGCAAACAGAAAAAAGAAGACTAAACAGTTTCATGTAGTTCGGCTCATCAACGCGTTCGATTTGTCATTCGAAGTCTTACGTTACATGTATCTCAAAACAACATCGAACTTAATAACAGATGATCACAAACCTGCTTCTTGTCGGACAGAAAGTTTTACTTCACCTTTTCAAACGTTCGAAAACACATATTACTATACCCTAGATGGGGTTAGTGCCATCTTCAAAATCACTTCAGTACGTCTCCTGGCTGCATCACAATACTTGACATGCTACGATGTCGATGCCGGTTTCCTAATTTCCAAAAGGGTTTCCTGACCTACTATACCCCAATAAAAGTTTATTTTGTGTCTCCTTGGTACTTCTTATATGCACTTCAGAAAGTAATGCCCTAATTGTGCCATCCAAAACAGTCATCCCTTCCTTCATAAATTTTTCATAAGAGAAGTACTGTTGGCTGGAAATACAAATCAATTATGCCATTGGAACACAAAAAAGGACACCAAGTTCTACAATAAGACTTGAATTCCTACATGTTCAAGATTCATACAGCTACAGGGATGAACTCAGAAAGTCATAAAACCGAAAATCTGCACATTCTGATGATATGGGTGTCAAGAATTCAACACCATAACTGGCTCAGATTGGTAAAGTGTGCTTCGCATGAGTGAATTAAAAGAAATTTCATCTCCTTTTCGAGAATTATTTGAGACCCTTCTTTATTGACATTTTGGGTGCAAATGAACACACAATAATAAATACTACTCCCCAGTTGGTCAGTCAAAACTGGAAGTCAAAGAAGCAAACGCCGTACCAGCTAAAATCTCAGAGGACATCATATTTTACTTACAGTGAGAAGAACTGCGAGTTTTCTGCACTTCGGTTCTCTCTCTCTCTCTCTACTTACAGTGAGAAGAACTGCGAGTTTTCTGCACTTCGGTTCTCTCTCTCTCTCTGCACTTCGGTTCTCTCTCTCTCTCTCTACTTACAGTGAGAAGAACTGCGAGTTTTCTGCACTTCGGTTCTCTCTCTCTCTCTCTCTCTCTCTCTCTCTCTCTAATACGTAAGAGTGCAATACTGTACGTATATATTCCAGTCGCTTTTTTTTTTTTTTGTCCATTCGAGTCATCTTTCAATTAAACGAAGATTTTTGCATTTTCATTTTTATCATTCACATTATTTTTTTATTCACGTAAAATTATTATTTTTATCTTTTCATTAGTTCTCTTTTTCATATTTCAAGGGATAATATAGTAAATTTATATATGAATAAAACAAAAGGAGTGTGGATGGTACAAAATGGGTGCAATAATTAATTCTCCTATTTAAATAATACACATAAGAATAATGACTTTGTATTTTTTTTTTTTGCAGTAATTTAAAATCCTTGTTATTCTAGTACTTAACTAGACTTGGTGAAGACATAGACTTCTTTGTTGAACATACTATCAAAGATAACCAACGAGGGGTCTAAGCTAGCTCACTTGTCACCCTTGTACATTCTTTACATAAAGGTAAAACTAATCCGAAGGCAAGAACTGATTATTGGCTATTTCTTGGGTATTATCAACTTGGCGTAACTTAATTGTTGCGAATCTCATGTAATTAAGTAGTGTCTCGTTATTGTAATTTTCTGATATAATTTTCTTATTGCTTGAAAAAAGAAAGAAAGAGAGATTCATAGTTAATACACATCCAAGTACTTCCCGTTTAGTTTAAATATGTTGATACTATAAGTTTTTAACTTTATTTCTGAATTTCATACATCCAACGGGCACAATACCAATACCAATACATAGTAGATTGGAGTAGATTCAGAGAGTATAGTTATAAAGAGAGAAAGAATCTGAGTCTAATAAGGTATGGTGAATTAAAAAATTCTTCACAAAATGTTTTATACACCCATACAGATGCAAACAGAGACAAAATAAGAATCAAGAAAGAAGTTAATGAGTGTTTGATGAACTAATTTATTTGTGTACATTTATCAAATTTTCTATAGGAAAAAAGAAGAGGGGGAAAAGAGAAAATAAACGGTATTAAAGTTATAAACTTTATTCATTCAAACTATTTCAAAAAAATTCACTAGGCAAGTGATCATCTCCTCTCAATTTCAAATTTGCATTACCTGTGAGTTCTTTCAGCGCAGACATAACCGGATGTTACTGCAGAAGGTAGTTTCAATTCCAAACACGTTATTTCGCAAATCTACTGTCCAGTTTTGAATAAAATGGGGCATTCGGAATCTCGGATACAATCACAATCTTGTAGGTTTCATTCAACACAAGCACAAAGTCTATTACAAACCTAGCAAGATAGCATAAAGTTCAAAAAACAACATTCTTCTGATTAAAAAAAAAAAAGTACAACATTCTTTGAGCTTGCCTCTGTTTTGTTTGCTTTTGTCGTATGATCTCACGACCCGTATGAAGATACATAGATGAATTACAGATAAAAAACTTATTTCCGCAGATGTTTCTCACATCTTCGAGGGCAATGCAGTTCTTGTGCCAGACTCAATCTTGTTATTAGCTTCCAACAATCGCTGCTTCTGTTGCTTTGCTTTGACTTTGAAGAGGATTGCATGTACTTCATCGAAATGAGGCCTCGTTGCTTGGTTTGTATCTTCAATCCACTGCTTAACTTTCTTGTGTGGGCCTAATATTCGATCGCGATCCTTCTCATCCACGACCTAAGTCCAACAGAGTTTCAATGGGATCTCGATATAATTCCCAAACTTTTTTACCAAGTAAAATAATTAAGATCGCAACTATCGTGAAGATGTTTCACCCTTATCCATTGCCCAACTACCATGTATCAGTCGGCATAAAATAGTCCATTGGCCAACAAAGAAACCAAAATTGTCTGTACACGGCCGCCAAAATGGTTAAAACAAGAAGTTTAACCTCACTTATCTTTGTTTTCAGGTTGAACTTGTCCATAACCATGAGGAAGTATGACCTTAAATAAAAGATCTAGAGACACGTGAGAAGAATTTGACGTAAAAGGAGGATTAGCTGTCATGCAAGCAAGACATTCCGGAACTACACGTTGAGATCAGGAAGGTGATGCACTTCACATTAACATAGCTTCTATCTCAAATCAGTAATTCTAAAGCTCGAAAGGTTCCATCCTAATCTAGATTGCATAAATCAACTCATCTTCCTTTAACCTTTTCATTATTTGTTATCGAAGTTGAATCTTTTTTCTCTTTTTCATTTCTTACATGGTTAGGAAACTTCAAAGGCGATGAACTTCTTTGTTTTTTCTAGACAGACACACACGAATATATTGTTGATGACTTGATGGACATAAGTTTATCTATTTACCTCAAGTTGCATTAGTTCACAAACTAAGCTGAGATCTGCAATGGATGGTTTGAAGCTACCAAGTAAAAACCGGCCATTCCCCTTCAACCAAAAAGACTCGATCTGTTCAAGCGATGCAGACAATATTTTCTCGCCTTCGGCAGCTGCTTGTGGATTCTTTTTAATGCCAAGCGCAGGTGCAAGTGTAGTATGCAAAACATAGGCAACTGAAAAGACAAGATCGATCAAGAAAGACAGACCTTTAGAAACTATAAGTAGAAAAATTTAAATTTTTCACGGCTCAGCCATAGACATTTCTACATACCATCTTAATGTCATCCACATCAGCTAAAATTTGGGCCCAATTACACTCTACCCTCACTTCTTATCATTCCTCCCCCCTTCCTCCTCATTTCCCTGTGGCCTGGCCTCTACTTCCCCACAAACCCACAGCCCTCCCTTCCCCCAGCCTCTCTGATTCAATACCCTATGCTCCAATCCCTCCCGTCTCTGCCGTCCCCTCTCCTACACCACCAACCCCCCAACTACATCAAACCCACCACTAAGATCTATGCTATTAACCGTAGAGTCAAATAACATCTTCAGACCACGATTTGCAATTTCAGTTTGTGCACCACCTCTGATTCCTCTCAACCCAACATTGAAAGAACTATTGATGTTTGCCGGGAGTATTATACATATGGGACATATAGTTATCAGAACATGGATTTTGACGGGAAGAATGGCGTATTCCAGCATCTCGGACCTTTCAATGGCAAAAAACACGACAGAATTTTGGTTTCAATTGGTGGAAGAAGGTTGCAGTTGATTAGCATATTGTAAATACTTGGGTAACGGAAGTTACAATCTCCAAATAAAAAGGTTAAAAGAATTTCTACACCACAAATTGCGAACTAATTATAGGTTGATATGGATGTCCAAAATTCCAACAGGGATAGCATCACAATGGAAGGGGGAAGGACAAGGGGTCGAGTGGGAGGGGGGCAGTCAATGTAGATTCAAAGGTCTGACATTATCAACGGCAGCAATCCAACGCACAAGGCTCCCAATTACATCAGGCTTTGGGAGAAGTCTAGCCTCAGAGTTTATCCCAATTATTATAAAGAGGTTGATTCCTCCTGCAATTCCAACCCATACCACTGCACTAGGATGGATACCATTTGGCTATGTGCCAGGTGATGACTCTAGTAGAAAATGTATTCAGTCATCTAACAGTAGCATGTTTCACCACAAATCACGTGCAAAGATATTGGTCAACACTCAATAGGGTATTCCAGTGTTGCACCAATACAAAAAACAAATAAACAAGTAAAATTATAATCAAGTTGTCAACTTAGGAATGGTACGAGACACCTGCACCACGGCGTAGATTGGAGTGATGCCAATCCAACACTGACTCGATCTTTGCTCTTTTGAATAAATCAGCTGGATACCTTCAAGAATGAAAAAGGGGAATTGTTACAACCAGGATGCAGAAAATGAACATCTGAACTAAATGGGCTACATAATAGCTTCTGAACGAATGACGTATCCTATAATCTATAGTCGAAGATAGACATGCACTTTGTAAAACAATGCAAATTATGCTAAGAGGACTTCAAATGCAGGTTGAGTAGCTGGATCATATCTGTCAAACCTCCAAATTTTAGGATAGGTACGTGGGCATGTCATATTATTGCACTTGTCCTGTTTTGTTTTCCTCTACCCTGGGATAAATGGACTGTACATGAGACAGTATGTGGTGCGTAGTTCTATCGGTTGCAGTTTTCCTAATCAGTTTCGCGATAACACTTGTTATTTTCATTTAACTTTATAGAGGAATATCCAAAAAAAGGAAAACATCTTTCCTTCATGATTATCAACATGGGTTCTACTCCAATAGTCCCCTCAAAACAAGTCGTGCATGGTTACATTGGTTAAACTAAGAACATCTTTTTTGTAATATATCAAAATGGGTTCTTTCCCCCCAAAAAAGGCCCATAAGATGAGTTTCAAAACCAATCAACCAAACAAGTTTCTGGAAATTGTTCTAGAAAACTGATTCTGAAAATTACGAACAATTTTCAAAAACTGACAAGCTACAAGAGGTGTGTAACGACCCGCTCCCGCCCTATACAATATTGTCCGCTTTGAACGCCAAACCCCATCAGACATCCCAATGAAGTCACCCATCCCTGGATTACTCCAAGACGAGCATGCTTAACTGTGAAGTTCCAAAGGGCTTTGACGCCCTCACGGCTTTAAAAAGGCCTTGTACAAGGAAGGATGGCGATCTATTATTTATAGCATACGACATACCCTTCACCAAGCGATGTGGGACCACCCCAGTTGACCTCTCTAGTAACTGGTCAGACATCCCCCGCACAGGTCCCAACTGCCCTCAGTTGACCACTACCTGGAACTTCCAAGGGCGGGGCATCACAATGTGAGTGGAAATTAAGATAGTGTTCAAGATACTAGATCCAAGACATGACCTCCACCAAGCTTAACAAAAGGAATCTCCATCTTGCAACTGATGAAACACAATGAAGGAAATCCAAGCAAACTAAGCTTTGGTTGGGAGTCTTGACAGACACAACACTACCACGACACGTTGGTGTTTGCCCCTCATTGGTAGTTAGAGCAAATAGCATAGGTCCAAATATAGAAGCTTATCGAGAAGTAGATAGCGACAACTCTCACCAATGATCTGCAACTCCAGGAAATGCACAAGCAAGATATCTAAGAATTGCATGACTGCACAACAATTTGTAAGATGGTTACCACAAGGTTAAAGGCAGAAAGAATAAGAAACTCAGAGTAATTAAAAAGATTAAACAGCATCATCCACAGTTGCGTGCATCCGACAACCAACAGTTATGCAAACTAACCATTTCTTAAGTGGAAAGGAATATTAAGTGCAAACACCATGGGCATGTTTGATTCACCAATTAGAGCACCAATTAGAGCATGGGATTGAGCTACAAATTCAGTGGAGACTGCATTCCTTGGGTGTGGATGTAACAAAAGATAAAGGAATTATGAATCCGGACATGGTATTGAAATCCCTTTACTCTTACTTCAGTGGAATACCAACACAAACTTATGATGCAAAAATTTTCTGCTATTGCTCATTAAATCAAAGTCCATCATCATAGACTACTTGCATTAAGTTCTGAACAAGGAAAAAACTCTACATCCAGTCTAAAAGGAGGCTATGGTGGATTGTTTCACGACATGATAGACTTGTTAACCTAACTTTATTTTTATACACCAAGAATCTGCTCAAAATTGCAAATCAAAAAAGATTGCAAAGCACGAGTAATGCACATACCCTTCCAAACAAAAACCAAATGAATAGTACAGGTAAACCATAGTTGAAGAAGCAAAATGAAAGTTCCCAAGTACCTCTCAAACAGCTTAAATCTTCCATCAACTATTGCGGGCACTTGTCTCAAAGGGTTTATTTCTGACATGAAATTACCATAGAAGAGAGAAAAAGTACACTCAGTCATTGGTTTCCAAACATATACTAAGATACAGGATCTAGTATTGCTAGTGACAAGAACTTTGTTTATGCATTCTTTAATGAATTTTCAGCAAATATTTTATTGCAAAGACAGAAACATTCTTCACTGGGGGATCCCGACATAATAATTAATTTGGGAGAAGTCTACGATATGCCAAGTAACAAGCCATTGTGAAGTTATGAAGGAAGGGGTACCCTAGAAAAGTCTTGGTCAAGAAGATACGTGACAGTGTTATCAACATTGGGGTTTATTGTTACAAGATTTTGTGATGAAAATATGTGAAGGGATACTTTGCTGCGATGTTATAATGTTTTGCAGTGCAAGATGCAAATCATTCTGGAACAAACGAAAGTGCATATAGTATGCCATACCATATGCACACCTTTTGGGGCTGTGTAGTGTATCATTTCCCTTAAATGTTAACACAAACAGAAACGCACACATATCAGCACAGAAATTGAGAAAGATATTCGTAGAGGTCAGGGGAGCATAATTTGCCACAAACTTGTATATAACTACCAGGTTAGGTTCCTTGGAAAGACTAAAACACTCTACAGTCTACTCTTAATTACTTGCATTCCAAAAAAACTAGAATAAAAACAATAGGCTTGTGTAAACAGGTATTGAAATGCAACCCCAAGGAGATGCCTTAGTGGTCGAGGCCAGAGAGTCCCATGGTTTGAAATATTGCTGATACATATCGGCATCGGCCCATCCTTACTGGTATCCTTAGGTACCGAGTCCAAATTTGTCCCATCTTGCAGTGTGAAGGAAAATCGCATGCGTATCCAAAATACATACTAACAATATCGACATTCGACCATACGTGGTATCGAGCCATTACAGCAAATACGGGCCAATACGGTCAAAATTACGGGCAATACAGACCGATACGTAATGGTAGTATCGGTGATATGGTGTGCGAAGTTCTAAAAAATTCACACCTCCAGTCATCGATACCGTTATGCTACAACTGTCATGCCCCGAAACTGCAACATCGCAACTTATACCGTTATGGAGACCAATGCTGATATTACGAACTATGCCTAAGACTTAGGGTTTTGGTCCCTCCTAAGGTCCCATGTTCGAAACCTCTCAGGAGCTATCAACTCATTTGGGGCTGGTCATTCAGAGCAAAGCTCTGGCTTCAATTGGGAACCCCGCAAGTGTAGTGGCGGAGCCATGTTGGTATTGAAACCCCTCAAGTTCTATAGAAGTCCCTCGCATACACTATATATTATGTATATGTCTAGCAAAACTTATATTATCGGTACCCTCCACTCCATTTCTTGAATCTTTTCAAGGCAAAAATTCATAACAATGGACGGTTTGTATAAAGTTCGCACCATTTTTCAAAGATGTAACCCATAAAATCATCTATACTTCAGCTTTAATGTACATCAAACCAACAAATGTGTTTGCCCATCAATGATGATTTCGCAATCCATTTTCTTCAATTGTACTATGTATTTTTGTTTCTTTGTAACTCGGCCCCATCGAACCAAAATCCTAATTCCACCCCTGCGCAAGTGGGCGGTGGGATTGGTTTCCAATGATTAAGCGAGGTGCACAGCCGGACACCTGGGTGTTATATATATATATATATATATATATATATATTTTTTTTTTTTATTTAAACAAAAAACAGGTATTGAAATGCTTACCTTTAAATTCAGAAGAATGATGTTGACGTTTAGCTAAATCCAGCTTGATCTCCTCAAACTCTATTCCATTAACCCTAAAAAACCAAAAACGGGACATATAGTCTCACATCAGATTATACTTGCAATTAGCAACGAAGAGAAATTGAAATTTTGAGAACAAGAATTTAAACAAAGGGAAGATATGAGATTGATGATTTTACTTGCAGAAGATGATAACGGCGCGAGATGGTTGTGACATTCGATCGGCGTATATCTTTAGCGTCATCTTCTCTCTCTCTCTCTCTCCAACAAAGCGTCGGTGACCGATGACTTCTGTATTAGATCATACTTCCTCCGGGGGCGGATCACATCCAGTATTTTATTGTCCATTGTGGTCCAGTTAGTGGCCAAGATTTACTATGAGGAATCCAAGGGTTCCCATCTTGCCACGTCAAGTCCCATTATGGCCCCAAAACGGCACCAGCAAAAGTTGCTAACGGAAAAGGTCCCATTCAATGGTTTTTTTTTTTTTTTTTTTGAGAAAACAGATGTCTGAGGGGGACTCAAACGTCACATGAACTGATGTCCCTTTCCCTTTCTTCGGATCTTCACAATCAGAGATGATTCAAATCTGTAGAGATTACTCTTAGAAGATATTTATTGGCTTTTGCAAAAAAATAGCTTGATCCGATATTCCGTAAGAGCTTTTTCCACCATCCGTACCAGCGACCCTATCCGGCGCATTTCGAAACAGCATTCAAGGCGACATTTTGAAACGAAACCTTAATCAATATCAGAATGAGTTGATTTTTTCAAAAATACATGAAAACATAATTCAAGAATAATTGCAATTTGAGGATATTTGTAAGACCCATAATGGGCCCGCAGCAAACTCAAAAAATTCTGTTAGCAGTGTATTCCTGAATGGGATCCATTAGAGATGAGACTATGACCTTCGTTGAGTGGAGCTAACATTACTCGGATTTCCCTAGCTGACAGGTGATGGCGGTCAAACTGGCAAGTGGGTTTTAGCGCATGTTTTTATGGGTTCTGGTGGTGGAAATTGGGAAGGTTGAATCCGCTGGTCGAAGAAGTTGTTTCAATGTTCGCGTGGTCGCCGTTGAATTTGTAGGGCCCATACGAATGCTAAAAGCCTTACGGATGGTCGAATGTGCGAGCCATCTATTGCAAGAGCTCAGTAAAAAAAAATTAAAAATAACTTAAGATCGTGAATATCTTTATGAGATCCAAAATGAGTCCCACAAAAAGCATATGGGAGCGCTGTTCCGGAGATGGCTTTTCTTCTATCTGATTCTCTCTGCAAAAAAAAATTCACGTTAAATGGGGCATTTTCCGTTAGCATTGCTGGTGCCGTTTGAGAGCCATAATGTGACTTAGATGTGGCAAGATGGGGACCCTTGGATTTCTCACAGTAAATCTCAACCGCTAATTGGACCACAATGGACAACAAAAAACTGAATGTGATCCGAACCCACTTCCTCTGGCCTAAATTCTTTATCGCAAAATAGAGTATTAAAAATAATGGTAGTATTTCGTTGAGAGTTTAGTTTAATTTAGTTTTGGTAGTGGGTAGAGGGAGAAATAGAATAATGATTGAAGATATGGGTAATGATTGGAGAGAGATAGAGAGATGGGAAAGTAATAATTGGAGAAATAGGATAATGATTGGAGGAAGAAGTAGGGTAATAATTGGAAACAAAATTAAAACTAAATCATAAACCGAACAAAGCCAATACAATTTTTGTCAGAAAAAATAAAAAACTGAATAGATATCAACGAGTATTTTTTAATTTGTAAAAAAAGTTTGAATTTTTTCTTTAAAAAATTGCATTTTTTTTAACATTCCGTTTTGGAGACCGGCCAAATAAATGGGGGGGTTTTTTTTAACATTCCGTTTTGGAGACCGGCCAAATAAATTGGGGGGGGGGGGGGGGGGGGGGGGGGGGGGGGGGGGGGGGGTAGTTTCAAATCAACCAAACAGTCCTGACGAGTTTTGAATGAGAGACCTCGGACTAGAGGCGTGCAAAAAACCCGTGGCCCGACGGACCCTACCCGACTCGACCCGAAGGGTTTCGGGCGGGGCCGAACATGTGGTTCGGTCGGGTACATGTACATTTTTCCAAAAAAATCAGTTTTCGGTTCGGGGCTTGGAGTGCTGTTTTTCTTACCCAACCCGACCAAAAGACGAACAATTCAATTTAATTCATATAAATTACTTCGGTTTTGGTTCGACCCGACCCGACCAAAAAAATCGTCACGTAGACGGTTATTCCCACTCCTTTGGTTCGGGTTCGGGGGCGAACCCGACCCGTGCACACCCCTACCTCGGACCCATGTTTTTTTTTTTTTTGTGTGTGTATGTTTTGGATTAGTATTTTAAATTTTTTTAAAAAAATAGTAAGGATAATAAATGAAGAGAGATAGAGTAAGAAATGTCAATCATTCTACTACCACACCCAACTACACACCCACATGCACAATAGGGGTGGAGCCCGCACACACTACACGCTCAGTATGTGTGGGCCCTACCCTTAATGTAAGTATGAGTGTGTATGCGTTAGAATTATTGGAGAAATTTTGAAAGTATGGAGAATCTAAGGGAAATTTTTTGAAAAATTCTTTTTGAATTGTAGAGAAAACAAAGCATTTGTTTATTTACTTTTTTCATTCTTTAAATCTAATCTACTCTATCCTAAGGAAATTGGGGAGGCGATGAGTGTTTACGGGTACCGAGCCCTACCCATGTGCATGAGCCTTTGGTTACTTTGGTTGGTCGGTAAATTTGCTCCCTACATACTTGACTAGGGTTCGATTCTTGGATGAAACCGCAAAATAACAATTTCTGGATAATTCTCTAAGTCTGACATGAATGATTTCTTTTGACCGAACCAAGAAAAGAATTAGTTGGGATGTTTGTAAGTGGGTCCATACACCTGGCTAATGAGACACGTCAGTCAAAATTTTGCACTTTACATTTTTATAAATGAACTTCAAAAATAATCTTGTAGCGCTTTAAATTAATAAATTATTACATACAAAAAGAACACTACAAGAGAAATTCTCAAGTGTATTTATAAAAAAAATGCAAAAAATATTTTTCTATTAACGTTATGTTAAATTTACATGAGATCTTGTAGGTTAATGACAACCGGAATCTAGAATTACAAATAATTAGATAAGAATAAGTAACATTTTTTTAGTTTTAAATGTTTTGAGATTAGCATTATCCTCAATAAGTCAATGAAAGGAATAAAATATGAATCTAAAGTGAAAGATATTTAAAGACCAACTATTTAAAAAATAAATAAATACAGTCCTTAATGAAATTGTATTTGATTTTGATCTAATTATTTGTAATTCTAGATTCCGGTTGTCATTAACCTACAAATCTCATGTAAATTTAACATAAAGTTAATAGAAAAATATTTTTTGCATTTTTTTTTTATAAATACACTGGAGAATTTCTCTTGTAGTGTTCTTATTGTATGTAATAATTTATTAATTTAAAGCGCTACAAGATTATTTTTGAAGTTCATTTATATGGGGAGGGGTCCACTTGATTTCCCCCGTTTGGCAACCCAATTTGCTTCCTTATTATTTTTCACCCCCTTTTCGTTTTCCCCAGTAGTAGAGATTGTAGGGTCTTAGTTTTGGGCTCCTCTTGAGGTCCCAAAAATAATCCCCTTGTGGAGGGGCATTTTGTGGACCAAAATACCCTTTGCTATCCCCTTTTTTCATCCACCATTCAACCAACTTCTACTCTCCATTCAACCATCTAAGATAAAATGATCAGAAAAATAAGATATAAATGGTGTAAAAAAATAAGTGTTCCAATTTTCAATCCGTTTTGAATCGGCGGAAAGATTTTAGTTTT
Organism: Rhododendron simsii; assembly: GCA_014282245.1. Taxonomy (NCBI): domain Eukaryota; kingdom Viridiplantae; phylum Streptophyta; class Magnoliopsida; order Ericales; family Ericaceae; genus Rhododendron; species Rhododendron simsii. Next base: position 9,973,091 of record CM024959.1, on the reverse strand, counting down.
CTGATCATTTTATCCTAAATGGTCATAATTAAATTTTGACTATATGGCTCTCGTTGATTAGCCCTAAAAGATATTTAATTCTACGACTTTCTTAGGGTTAATCAACGAGAGCCCTACAGTTAAAATTTAATTATGACCATTTAGGATAAAATAATCAGAAAACTAAAATTTTTCCAACGGTTCAAATGGATTGAAATTTGGAACACTTAATTTTTAAAAAAAAATTCAAATTTTATCAAAAAAAATTGTTTAATAATACTAAATTCGTTAATTTGTTAGTAGAAATAAATATTACCGCTTAAATTGTGAAAGAATAATTAAATTTGCAATTACATATAAAACGTAATACATAATTAATTTAGGGACTGCACAAGGGCAAAATGGTCATTTGATAGCTTTTATGTCATACACCCTTCCTTATGCCCCCTATTAATCCTCCATTCAAACGAAAGTATTATTTAATCCCCCTTCTTTAATACCTCATCCAAACAACCTACTATTTAATCGCCCATCTAAGAACATCACATCAATGTGGGTCATCTCTTATTAACTAATACCCCCTATTATTTTATCCTCCTTTATTAACTAATACTCCTAATTTTTTTCCCATCCAAACAGGCCCTAAAGTTTAAAAGAAGAAGGCCCTAAAGTTTAAAAGAAGAAGAATAAGAGGTGGTTTGTCGATAGGAATGGGTTTATTGGTACCCATTGTGTGGACGATGGGTTGGATTGAATTTCTTATTAGTATTAAGAATAAGTAACATTTTTTTAGTTTTAAATGTTTTGAGATTAGCATTATCCTCGATAAGTCAATGAAAGGAATAAAATATGAATCTAAAGTGAAAGATATTTAAAGACCAACTATTTAAAAAATAAATAAATATAGTTCTTAACGAAATTGTATTTGATTTTGATCTAATTATTTGTAATTCTAGAAAAAATGCAAAAAATATTTTTCTATTAACTTTATGTTAAATTTACATGAGATTTGTAGGTTAATGACAACCGGAATCTAGAATTACAAATAATTAGATCAAAATCAAATACAATTTCGTCAAGGACTATATTTATTTATTTTTTAAATAGTTGGTCTTTAAATATCTTTCACTTTAGATTCATATTTTATTCCTTTCATTGACTTATTGAGGATAATGCTAATCTCAAAACATTTAAAACTAAAAAAAATGTTACTTATTCTTAATACTAATAAGAAATTCAATCCAAGCCATCGTCCACACAATGGGTGCCAATAAACCCATTCCTATGGACAAACCACCTCTATTCTTCTTCTTTTAAATTTTAATAATGATATGAATTTAGAGGTTTTTTTCCCCTTCAAAATGAGTTTTTGCTAGCGTAAAAGGTGGGCTTGGGGCAACCGGAGTGGTTGACCTCCCTTTGAACGTGACCATTAGAAAAGTTGCTCATTCTAGAATATTTGGATTTTGATCATAATTGACTCAGCTGGAAAGAAAATATTTGTTATTACCAAGTCACGAGACCCATTATCTGAATGGAAATAATTAAGGGTTTGGATTCTTTAAAGTCTAAATTTTGGACTGGAAAGAAGGAGTACGCGGACCAAATATTGGTATAATTAGTAGCTCTTAGAGCAAGTTTATCAGACATTTGGTAAAAAAAGCTCTTGAACAGTATATATTTTTCACTTTACTTACGCATATTTTTTTAACACTATACCAATACAATCTATTTTACCTATTCTTTATTAAAATATTAATAAAAAGAGAGAGAGAGAGTGAAAGAGAGAGAGAACAAAAAAAAAATGGATTGCTTGTGAATAGTTGTAAGCTATTTTTAGCTTACAACTGTTGATGGATGCAAAATACCTCCTTGTTTTGCTTCTCTGCTGCAGGGGTATTTTGCCCCTTTTTGTAAGCCAAAATAACTATAAAGCTACTTTGAAGTAGCTGATAAACTTGCTCTTAGAGGATCTTACGGGTAAAAGTTGAGTTTTTGAGCAAATTCAAACTATTAATTACAGAAATGAAAGCAAATTTGAACTGTTCCGCCCAGTTAAAATTAAGGACGGCAGAGCGGACCAATTCCAAACAATAACGGGACCACTGATAAGAGATGAAGTAACAAGTGAGAGAGTCCATGGTAACGACCTGAGGTCGGCCGCTTCACAACATTTTCCTCTTCATTGAAACGATACATGCTTTGAATTGCGTGTTCAGAGAGAGAGAGACAGAGGAGCTCGAGAGACTCCGAAACTGGCAAAGCAGTAAATGCCACGGTAATGACGAACCGCTACTGTAAAGTCCTTCCTCGTTAATCTATCTCCACATACATACATACATACATACATGGATATACATGTACATAATCCACTGTACCGATGGAGTATGAATGCTCACATGTATGTACTGTACATATATGCAGGAGGACATCCATACATGTGCACTAGTACTGACTGACCTATTCAAGAAGCAATTACTACACCAATTTTTCCCCTTTGCATTGTAGTTTTCTCTCTTTACTACCCTGTGTTTTGGCTCCATGTTGCTCTGCCTCCCCACCACCGTAGTTAACTCTCTCTCTCTCTCATCTGACATAGTTTGAATGGTCTCACGGTGTACAACTACGATAAAGAACCTCTGGACTCTCCAGACATGGAGAAAATCTGAAGTTTAACCAACCCATTACAGGTATTTAAGCATTTTCCTTTACGCTTTTCCTGGGTTTATTGTTTTATCTTCTGTTCAAATTTGAATTCTCGAAATTGCTCAATTTTTAATTTTTTTTTTCCCCCGTTTTGTTGGGCAAGCATCGGAGTTGTCTCATGGAAGTCGACCTAAATTTATTTCTATATCTGAGCTCAGTGATGAAGATCTGTTAATTACCCTGTTGCTCTTGTTCTCACGCTTACTTTTTACCACAAATACACACACACACACACACACATTGAAGCCAAAATTCATTTTCAACAATGTCCGATTATTTAAATACTGCAATCACAAAGATGGGGTTTTTTTTTTTTTTCCCCTAAGATAAGAAATTCTAAAAGTTAAAAAAACTGTTAATCAGAAAAATAATTCTGAAACGTCAACCGCTGCACACATAGTAATTCGTTACTTTTTCCCTTTCTTTTCTTTTGTTTTGTTTGAAATTTAAGATTTTTTTCTTCGGAACTGGAAAGTGGAAGATTTTTTCGTTGCGCTGAGGTTGGTATTATTTTTTAAGGACTTATTTTTCGTAAAACTGGTTAATTCTTTCACAATAAATCACCTTTAATTCGAGAAATAACCGTACTTCCTTAGCAGACCTTAATGATGCTTAATTTGAAAATCTGGTGAGATTTGGTTTGGTAACATCTCGTTGTCATCATCAAGTCTCTGACTTCAAATGATGTAAAGTTGGTACCTTTTTGTTCGTATTGAAGTAAAACTTTTTCATGTTTTTGTAATTTTGTTTGATTACCTTTACTGTGAGGCTAATCCACTGTTTTGGGGCTTTGTACTTTTTGTGGTGGATATTCAGGGGAATAAGTCCATGTGTGATTTGTCTTTAGCGACTCTTAAGGGCCTTTAACTTCAAGCACGTCTTTTAGATTTTTGAATTTTAAATGTTTACTATTCCTGGTCTTAATCCCGGTTTTAGCAAAGTGAGTATTAGAAAGCAACCGAAGAGCTTTCTTTCTCAAGAGATCGCAAGTTCAAATCCCACGAAAGTCAATCATTCCAAACTTTTTGGGGCCACTGGAAGTTAGTGTTAGATCTTTCCACGAGGTAGGCTAGCACATGGCCTTTTTGGGGGGAAGAATGTGTTGACCTTTTGTTTTATGTGGATCTCAACCATTGGGTACCTATTATATTATAAAGCTTCAATTCCAGTGCTAAGGATCTTTGAATATTTCCATGTAATCACACATTTCTATTATTGATCAATGTTGAAACATAAGACTATTGAAGACTGAGAAGATCTTATGGGCTCTGCTACTAGTCGTTTTCAAAATATTCTACTGGACGGGTGAGTTTTTCGGTCTACACCAGAGGATATTCTGTTCTGTTGTGTTCTCTCTTTTTTTCGGTTTGGTAACGAGGGTGTCTGAGGCTTCGCTCCACAGATTTTCATTCGGTATGTGGCACATGGGGGGTTCCAGTACTTCAATGGATTTCGAAATCATGATCTTGGCTTCTTGATGAACTTATCATGACTCAGCTTGCGACTAGGCTAATCGCCAGGGGTTTTCTTTGTCTTTACAATATACATTATTTTCCTTCTGTCTGGATTACATATTTCAATTCAACAGCTGAGCTATTATTTTGACGATCTCTCTTATTTGTCTTCACGCACATTTGGGTATGTTCCCCATATATCAATAATCCTTTGGCCATTCTAAATCATTCGGTTGTCATTGAGTTGAGGGCTCTCTTTCTGTGAGGCAATATGTGGATAACTTGATCCTGGTTTAGGGATCTTTTCTCTGTTCCTTTTTTGGAGGCCTTTAACTTTAGATCTTTTCAAAGATGTCTTATTTCCAATTTAATTGAGCAACTAATGTTGGGGTGTGTAGGATTGTAGACACTATATGCAAAGCCTACGTTGCGAAAACAGCATTAGTCGAGCTCAGTCGTTCTTTAGGTTCATTCTAGAATCTGATATTTGGGTTTCAATAAGCGCGTCCCTTAATATGGCGTAGTCGTTGATTGGAAGACCGGAAATAAGTTGGTATTTATTTGGTGGGGTTAAAGTCCTAAAGGTGGTAAAATCTAGCTGCAGTACATCTTATCCTTCATAAATCCAAACAAGTTTCTTACAAATTTTGGAAGAAAAAGTGTTCCTATTTTCTCTTTTCCATCTAACTGACTATAACCTTCTGAAATTTCCAGCAAGTTCATGTAGTTCCCAGCTTCTTATGTTTTATGTGATATGAAATTGCTTGGCATGAGGCCATAGCCAAACGTTCTTCTTGTGTTACTCCGGTACTATATTCTTCCAGCTACTTCTTTTCGGCCACTGAATCACTTCGTTGAAGATTCGTCTAGGTTTTCATCTTTTCCATAATCATTATTGATTTCTGCACGTGGGTCTTCTAGTTAATGAGCAGATCAGGCTGCATTCTCGCTTGCCTACAAGGAGACTCAAGCCTAGAATCCTCTCAAATTACCTATAATTGAAGAACATGTACTCATGAAAGCGCTTCAACATTTTACCATTACCTTGATATTGCTCATTGCTTTAAGTTGGCATTTTATATCTTTGATGTTGGAGGTTTATTGACTGCAGTGAAACTATGTGCTCTATTTGGAAGCTAAGAAGTGAATCATATTGTCTACTAGCATTTCTTTTATTCATGCTATTTCTTTCTCTGATGATATATCCTTGTAATGTGCTTTGCTTACTGTATGTTTTGTTCTTCATAGTGAACTAATTGAACAAGTTAGTCTGATTTCTTAATTATTCATCTCTTGTCAACATGATTATAACCATCAGTGATACCGAATGGTTTTGCTTGCTTCTCAGGTGGCCTTGAATATCGAAAAAGTCCATATATCTTTGAATAATCACCGTTCAAACTCGACAATGAGCAATCTCAAGTTGGGAGTGGACGTAGTTGGTGCCCACAACCTTCTCCCCAAAGACGGGCATGGTTCATCTAGTGCTATTGTGGAGCTCCACTTTGATAACCAGAAGTTCCGCACCACAATCAAAGAAAAGGATCTGAATCCCGTTTGGAATGAGAGCTTCTACTTCAACATATCAGACCCTTCAAACCTCCACAACCTCACTCTCGACGCCTACATCTACAATGACGTCAAATCCGCTCACTCAAGATCCTTCCTTGGCAAGGTCTCCCTCCACGGGACATCATTTGTTCCCCACTCCGATTCTGTAGTCCTGCACTACCCGTTAGAAAAGCGTGGAGTCTTCTCCCGCGTTAGAGGAGAGCTTGGCCTCAGGGTCTATACCACCGACGATCCATCCATAAAGTCCTCTACTCCAATTCCTGCACCCGAAGATATTCAGTCACATGCCCAACCGGTTCAAAATTCCTTGCCATCTAAGTCCAAATCTGAGGCAAGACATACATTCCATCATCTTCCAAACTCTAATCATCAGTATCAGCAGCATAATTCTGCTGCGGGTGTAGTACCCAATCACGTGACAAAATATGGGGTGGATGAGATGAAATCTGAACCTCCACCTCCGCAGATTGTCCGGATGTACTCCGGATCGTCGGCACAACCAGTTGACTATTCGCTCAAAGAGACAAGTCCATTTCTCGGAGGAGGACAAGTTGTTGGGGGTCGTGTCATTCGTTCAGACAGGACTGCTTCCACTTACGATCTTGTTGAGCGAATGCAGTTTCTCTTTGTAAGTGTGGTCAAGGCGCGCGATCTTCCCGCAATGGATATCACCGGTAGTCTTGACCCCTATGTCGAGGCTAGAATCGGAAATTATAAAGGAATCACGAAGCACATCGAGAAACAGCAGAATCCAGCATGGAACGTGGTGTTTGCCTTTTCAAAGGAACGGATGCAAGCTTCCGTATTAGAAGTGAGGGTGAAAGACAAGGATTTGTTGAAGGATGATTTTGTTGGGCTAGTAAGATTTGATCTCAATGAGGTGCCCACGCGGGTCCCGCCTGATAGTCCGTTGGCTCCACAGTGGTACCGGCTCGAAGACAAGAAGGGAGAGAAGATAAAGGGGGAGTTGATGCTGGCTGTCTGGATTGGCACTCAAGCCGATGAAGCTTTTCCTGACGCTTGGCATTCGGATGCAGCTACTGCTATTGACAGCTCAGCAGCCGCGTCTACACTAATACGCTCCAAGGTGTATCAAGCGCCCCGGTTATGGTATGTGCGAGTCAATGTAGTTGAGGCACAGGACTTAGTTCCTACAGAGAAGAATCGATTCCCTGATGTGTATGTCAAGGCACAGATTGGAAACCAAGTAACAAAAACAAAAAACATGCATGCTCGGACATTCAACCCGATGTGGAACGAAGATCTTCTGTTTGTTGCTGCCGAGCCTTTTGAAGACCACCTTATTCTTACGGTGGAGGACCGTGTGGGTCCTGGAAAAGATGAGATCCTTGGGAGAGTCATCATTCCGTTGAGCATTGTGGAGAAGCGTGCAGATGATCGCACCATTCATTCCCGTTGGTTCAACCTGGAAAAGCCGGTTGCTGTGGATGTGGATCAGCTGAAGAAAGATAAATTTTCCAGCAAGCTCCATCTGAGACTATGTCTAGACGGAGGGTACCATGTTTTGGATGAGTCAACTCACTATAGCAGCGATCTCCGACCTACGGCCAAACAGCTATGGAAGCCGCCAATTGGTGTTTTAGAACTTGGGGTCTTAAATGCAGTTGGACTCCACCCTATGAAAACGCGAGACGGGAAGGGGACTTCTGATACCTATTGTGTAGCAAAATATGGACATAAATGGATTCGGACTCGCACCATTGTGGACAACCTTTTTCCCAAGTATAATGAGCAGTACACTTGGGAGGTTTTTGATCCAGCCACGGTTCTAACTGTTGGCGTCTTTGATAATAGCCAACTCGGGGGTCCGAATGGTAAGGACTTGAAAATTGGAAAGGTTCGGATTCGGATATCTACGCTTGAGACAGGCCGCGTTTACACACACTCTTATCCACTTCTTGTTCTTCATCCTTCCGGGGTTAAGAAGATGGGGGAGTTGCATTTGGCAATAAGGTTTTCGTGCACGTCTTTGGTAAACATGATGTACATATACTCGCGACCGTTGTTGCCCAAGATGCATTATGTGAGGCCATTCACCATAATGCAGCTCGACATGCTACGCCACCAAGCCGTCAACATAGTGGCAGCTCGACTTGGCAGAGCCGAGCCTCCTTTGCGGAAGGAGGTGGTGGAGTACATGTCTGACGTGGACTCTCACCTCTGGAGCATGCGGAGGAGCAAGGCAAATTTCTCCCGATTAATGTCAGTCTTTTCTGGACTGTTTGCGATTGGGAAGTGGTTTGGGGATATCTGTTTGTGGAAGAATCCCATCACAACAGTGCTTGTTCATGTGCTCTTTATCATGCTGGTTTGCTTCCCTGAACTGATCTTGCCAACAGTTTTCCTCTATATGTTTCTTATAGGCATATGGAACTTCCGGTACCGCCCAAAGTTCCCTCCCCACATGAACATCAAGATCTCGCATGCCGAGGGAGCCCACCCGGATGAGCTAGACGAGGAGTTCGATACGTTTCCCACGAGTAAGAGCCCCGATCTGGTGAGAATGAGGTACGACCGGCTCAGGAGCGTGGCGGGCCGGATCCAGACTGTTGTTGGCGACATTGCGACGCAAGGGGAGCGGCTCCAGTCGCTACTGAGCTGGCGGGACCCTCGTGCCACAGCCTTATCGGTAACCTTCTGCCTTGTGGCTGCTATTGTGTTGTACGTTACGCCTTTCCAGGTGGTGGCAGGTCTGGCGGGGATTTACGCGATGAGGCATCCCAGGTTTCGCTACCGGTTGCCGTCAGTGCCGGTCAACTTTTTCCGGCGGCTGCCCGCTCGCACGGACTGTATGCTGTAAGACTGGGAGAAGTGACTCAGGGGTTCTTCTTGTTACCTGTTTCGGTTTTTTTCCTGTTTGTGGCCTTGGAAGTAGCTAATGTAAAACATCTAGAACCATAAATAATTCCTCTATGGGATGTTAAGACACTTCTATTTGTGTGAAATATTTATGGGCGTTTTAGTCATTTTGTTAATCAGTCTGATTATAAGCAGCTGGTGATCTGCCCAAGTGTACTGGATTTTTAGGTCTCTTGATTTTGAACTGAAATCTATCGAGTTTTGCTTATTTTGTGTCCATTTCCCAACAAGGGTTAAACTAGAAAATCAAAAGTATATGCATATTCTTGAATCAGGGTGTGATAATAGGAGACCTCTTCGGCCAGGTAGTCTGCATATGGTCGGTAAAGAGCCCTGGAACCACGTCTTCTGCGCGCGCTAAATCATATTCAACCAGGCACTGGTCATTCACCGCGTACCAATGCAACTTGGTTGCCAACAGCCACGGTTGGTCCTTCCAGTAATTCTCCTAAATCGTTTGTGCTAAAGATCAAGGTTCTGAATACCGTACCGGTAAGAGTACCGGTTTTCTTACTGGTACGGTACGATACCGGTACCGGTCAAATACCGGTACCGTTTCGGATTTAGCGCAATTACCAATATATAGTTATAAATTGATTTTTTAACGCTCAAAATTGATTTAATTCATACTATTAATTAGAATAACTTGATATTTACCATTAATTTTTGGACAATAATTTAATTTTAGAATACAAATGTTTTAACCTTTTTTAGTAAAACATTAAAAGTAAACCATATTATTTGTTTATAAAAACTGTTATTCCCTGAAATTTAAAAAAAAAAAAAACGTAATGAAAAAGTGATGGAAAGTCTGTGTATATATACATGTAATCGGAAATTAAAAAATATACGTAAGTATATATATATTGGAATTAAAAAAAGCATTACTACAACAACAAAACCACGCCACCCACAGAATTCCAAAACCCACTCTCTTCTTTCATTCACAACAACAAAACCAAAACCCACTTTTCTCAGTTTCTTTCATTACCCACGCCGCCCACCGAATTCCAAATCCTGTGCAACCCGTCTTCTCCAGTTCTCCATCTACTGCCGCCGTCTTCTTCTTCTTCTTCCAGCCGTCTCTTGCTCCGATTAGCCGCCTCTTGCTCCGATCAGTCTGGTCTAGTAACTCTCTCTCTCTCTCTCTCTCTCTCTCTCTCTCTCTCCCGTCCGTATCTCTTTCAATCCCTCTCTCTCTCAGTCTCTCTCACTGTGTGATGTGTGAGAAAAGGTTAGCAAAATACCGCCCGAAATTTCCGGTACCACCATCTCACCCGGTATTTTCCGAAATCACCGGTACCGACCGGTAATGGCCGGTATTGAGGCCGGGACGGTATTGTATGGTTAGAGTACCGTTTTCTCTTCAAAACGGTACGTACCGGCCGGTACCGGCCGGTACGGAACGGTATTAACAACCTTGCTAAAGATGTCGCCCACATTGCGCTGCAGTCGCAACGGTTAGGGTACATGTATAACGTGTGAGGGCAATTTAGAAATTATGGTATAAAGGCAGGGATAGTTATGTCTTTTCATCTCTCCAAAAAATAATAGTAATTCAAAATAAGAATGGAAAAGCTCTTACAGGATTGATTTCCAAATTATGCCTATGAATTGTAGTTTTGAGAATGCATTACAATAATTTAGCTTCCAATAAAAAACCTGGCAAAATGCACTATGAGAATGTATAATTCAGCTCCCAAACAAGACCTCTCCCATGACATTGCCAATATCCCATTTTGGAGGATTAACAATCCCATGGAACTAATAATTCAACCATCATTTGCCAAACCAAACAAAGGATTAAGGATCCTTCCACCTTAGAGCATCCACTCCATCAATCATTTTTGTACAAATTCACAAGAAATGACAAATCAGGTGCCACATCCACAATGCCAAAATCCTCTCAAATTTGACAAGTGCCAATTCTTTTATCATATATGGTATAATTATTGCCACTTCTAAGATTGAGAGGAAAAGACTCAAAGAAATAACAAAAGTTACAAGGCATGAGTGCGACAATCTTATTTTTTGGCAAAACAACACTTTTCATTATTCAAATATAAAAAATTGGCGATGACAAAATGGCAAGAGTATTCATTTGCGTTAATGCTTTTACCAATCCAAACCGGAGTTGGTGGATCCCTTCAAGGGACAGCAGCGTGCTGTCCTAGTCGAGAGGGCCCCGCTCCGGTCTCGCTCTAACGATCGGAAACGTTCATTTCGTAGAGCTCGTCGAGTTGAACAAGTATGCAAAAAATCAAATCGATTGGATATTATTAAGTGCCTAATAGAAACCTTTTGTCTTGAAAAGAATGGATCCGAAACACTGGATCAAATCTACTAGAACCCATTATTGGGAAGTTATATGTGTTTCGATTAGGTACTTAATGATATTCAATCGAGCTGATTTTTTTCATACTTATTTAACTCGATGAGCTCTACAAAGTGAACATTTTCGATTGTCGGAGTGAGATCGAAACAGGGCCCCCTAGGCCAAGAAAGCACGCTGCTGGCAGCCCCCCAAGTCCACCACCCCCCCCCCCCCCCCCCCCCCTAAGTCCATCCAAACCCATGAATGGAGAGGCTCAACAAAATACGGCCTTCGAGTATTCATCACCCTTTCATAATTGTACTTATCTAACATATACTTGAAGATCCGATACACACCTGTTCAAAAAAGATCCGATACACACCTCTTCAAAAAAGATCCGATACACACGTGTTCAAAACAAGACCTGTTCAAAAAAGATCCGATACACACCTCTTCAAAAAAGATCCGATGCACACCAAGGGCTCGTTTGGATGCAGGATTAGGTTTGGAGGTGTTATGTAAGAAGGGGGATTAGATAGTAGGGGGTATTGGTTAATAAGGGATGGCCCACATTGATGTGATGTTTATGGAGGAGGTATTAAATAGCACTTAGTTTGGATGAGGTATTAGAAATGGGGTATAAGAAAGGGTGGATGATGTAAAAAGCTGTCAAATGACCTTTTTACCCTTGTACAGTCCCAAACTTAATTATGTATTACGTTATATATATAATTACAAATATAAGTAATCTTTCACACTTTAAGCTTTAATATCTAATTTTACTTATAAATGTACTAATTTAATAATATTACAAAATAAAAAAGTTAGTTTTAATTTGATAAAATTCGTTTTTTTTTAATATATAAATTGTAGATTGAAAAAATCAGTTTTGTAGATTAAATTTGTTTTTGTAACACTTAATTTTTCAACCTACAATTATATATTAAAAAATATGGTTAACAAATTAAGTATTCCAAATTTCAATCCGTTTAAATGGGTGGAAAGATTTTATTTCTCTGATCATTTAATTCTAAAGGGTCATAATTAAATTTTGACTCTAGGGCTCTCGTTGGTTAGTCCTAAGATATTTGGTTGTACTACTTTCTTATGGCTAATTAACGAGAGTTTTAGAGTCAAAATTTAATTATGATCATTTAGGATAAAATGATCAAAAAACTAAAATCTTTTTGCCGGTTCAAACGGATTGAAATTTGGAACACTTAATTTTTTTTGCTTTTGCTCAAAAAATAGGTACTGGGGGTTGAAAAGGGGGCATTAGGAGGGGTAGATTTGTCCGAAAAAAGAGGGATTTGGGGGTATTCCATAACAACAGGTTGGAGGCAGCCCATCTCCAACACCCCCTCAGGGGGTATTAGCTGTGTTATGCAATCCGGAGGTTACCTAATACCCCCTCCCTTTTGGGTTCCCAAACGGGGTATTAGGGTGGGACCCTGGTGTTAAAAGGGGGTATTACTTAACACCCCTTTGCAATACCCCATCCAAACGCACCCCAAGTGTTCACACTTCGCACCCCATCCATCACGAGGCACAAGAAATCTGTGCCAAAAATTCTTGTGTTTTTGTACCGAAAAATTTTCGGCCGTTAAATTTAAAACATACAAAAATGATATAATCTAACGGCTAAAAAATCTCTCAATACAAAAACACGTGAATTTTCGGAACAGAGGAGTTCGGATCCATCGATCACCGCTGGTTTTGCACACAAAACCGCCAACAGTTTCCTTCATTGGGATAATCCCAGACGAAACTTTACAAGGCGCCACGTGTGGACTCCGCGGGACCATATCTCTTACCACGCGTCATCCATGACCTACGGACACGTGTAAATCCAAGGCTTCACATCCCTACAGCGCACGGGCAAACGTCCTTGGTTCGATTCTCTCGCTCTCTCTCTCTCTCTCTCTCTCTCTCTCTCTCTCTCCACACTCTCACATAAATATCCCTCGATGCTCTGCTCCTCGGTACGCGTTCTGATCCACAGAAACCCACGAATCCTCACAAAGCAATTCTCTGGTCCTCCAAAGCCAACCCATCTCGATTACCTTCCCATTTCTTCGACTACTTCGCTTTACTCGCGATTGAAATCAGATTTTCCGTCAGGGTCATCGCGGTTGCACGCACACCAGAAGATCAGAACTCCAACTATAGGACTCGTGCTGTGTAGCTTGAGATCGGATCGTAAAATGGCAAGCCAATCCGAGAAGCCCAAATCTGTCCACGAGTTCACCGTCAAGGTGCGTTGGTTAACCTTTGATACTTGACCTACTTTTTTGTTTAGCAGTGATATATGTGTCAGTATGTTTGTATGTATACTCGCACTCAATCCAAGTTCCGATTTTGTACCTGACAAATCATGAATTCGTAATTGGGTTCACTTTCCACGCTTGTCATCTGTTTGCCCTGGAGAAGGGGAAGGAATCAAAGAAAAATACTTCGATCTCTTCGTTGTTTGTGTTAGAATTATTGCTAGATTTTTAGGCCGTGTTTGGTTGGCCGGAATTATAGTGATGACTGATGAGATATATAACCTCAAAAAAAATGTGCAATTTCCTGGGTAAAACCAGATTCCATCTGTGTCACACGACTCACACATTATTTGTGGGTTTGGTTGTCCAACGGGTAATTTTGGAATCCTTGCGAGTGGAGTGGTAGCCGCTCGTAGGCGCTATTATGTAGTTGCATATATTTGATGGAGGTTTAAATCTCACTAACTACAACTAATACTTCTGACTTTCGGCGAGAAAAAAGAAAAAAGAATCCTTTATACCACTAAGTGGTTGGTTCAATGGGTAAGTAATTGGAGTTTCGTGTTCAATGCTTTGGTTAAAGTCTCTATACCGCTTGGTGGATGTAAATTTATTCTTTGCGCCCGGGCACGAGGTGAGCAGACCCAGCCCTGGGCATTAGCCAACCATGCGACCGCCTAGGGCCTCCAGTTTTGGGCCCAATAATTGAGCCCCCAAATAGTAGAATATACTAAATAGTATGTATGTGAACTATTATGTAAGGCAAGCGTGTTTTGAGCATGAGATCGTAAGTTCGATCCCTGGCCCCTTCGATTTTTGATGCCACAATTTTGCAACCCGTAAAAGAAAAAGGTTTTGAAACGATGCTTTTAGGCTTTAACTCACGACTTGAGGTACTAAAGAGGTGGTACAACCACTTTGCCCCCAAACCACAAGGCTGGCTTGTTTCCTATATCGAACAACTAATTAATATACTAGAAAATGAGAGGCCCCAGTTTCAAATCTTGCATAGGCCCTCGGAAATCTATCCTGCCTAGGGCCTCGGAAATCTCAAGGCCGGGCTTGGAGTTGGGACCCCAACTTTGCCCTGATGAACGTCCTGGCAAATATGTGGAGTAGTCTATTTGCATATTCATCTTAAGAAAAAGAAAATGTAGGATCTTTTTGGTGATTGTTGCATTCAAACGTAAAAAATAGTCATTCACACCTTTGTTCAAACGTTCACAGGAGTTGTCCAATGAATATCTAATGGAGCTAATCAAATGGTCCCTTGGCGCTTTTCTTATTGAGACTCAAATCTAGTTTATCATTGATGTTGGTTTTACGCAGGATGCTAGAGGAAATGATGTGGATCTTAGCCAGTATAAAGGGAAAGTCTTGCTGATTGTGAACGTTGCTTCTCAATGGTATACCTTGAATGGATTTTGTACTTCATTCTTTTGGGATGGTTGTTAACAATAGGATAAATTCATGCTGAAATTTAAGCCTAAGGTACTTGAGTACCTCATTTAGTCATTTGTAACCTTAAGAGGACTTATTAGGCTGTGTTTGGTCAAGGTTTTTGGAGGTAACGTGAAGGGGAAGGAATTATGAAGTGAAAAGGGCTGAATTGTCCTCCTGCTTTGCTTTCCCTTGACAAATTGTTTCATAAATCCATTATCTAAAAAATTGCTGGTGTCCTCAAAATATGGCAGCTACGCATGGGTGACAATTCCAGTCCAAACCTAGATTAAATAAAAAACTGAGCGCACACGTATAAGAAATTGGTGTTTCTAACTTTCGAATTTATCCATTGCAGTGGGTTGACCAATTCCAACTACACAGAGTTGAGCAAGTTGTACGAGAAGTACAAAGATCAAGGTTTGGTTTAATCTGTTTTTCCGTCATATAACACATCCATTATCATAAATTATCATAAACATGCTAACGTACAAATTCTCAGTGGCTTGATCAATCAAAAGTACGATGATGTTTAGATTTGGCATTAGAGTGTTTAGCACATGTCTCCTTCAAGTAATATACTTAAATAGGGATTCATGTTGTTATCCATTGACCTCAATTCTATTTTCGTGCAGGTCTGGAGATTCTTGCATTCCCGTGCAATCAATTTGGCGGACAGGAGCCTGGGGATAACGAGCAGATAATGGAGTTTGCTTGCACTCGCTTCAAGGCTGAATTTCCCATATTTGATAAGGTATGTAAATCAAAGAGATTATAAAATATGCTGAACGACTTAATTTGAAGTAACTAACTACAAAACTTCAGGGAAACACAGCAAGTGAGTTGCAATATTATTCTGATTCTTGAGCTATATGATCTTGGCATTGCTATCGTGTTAGTGTAATCAGTAATGTGATGAAAGGATAGTTGCCTATTTATGACTGGAACAACATTTTCATCTTCACAGTGCTGCCTGAAGTTTTAAGTGTATACCAAAGTGTTACCGTTGGGGGTGACCGTAATAGGCGATTCTGTTCTTTCATTCCCTGTTGTGTTTGATTCTTTTCATTTGTTCCCTGTTGTGTAGATTGTTAGCCAGTTCTTTTTTTTTTTTTGGTAAATGGATTGTTAGCTAGTTCATTTTAAATCATGTCTTTCTTAGAGTAATTTGTAAGAAAATATACATGACCTTTCTTCATAAAGTTAAGGCAGGCTAATACTGGAGTATTTTATTTTATTGTTGATCGTTCCCCGGTTAAGTTAGTGGATCTAAGTATTACGTCTGAGATGATGGAAGGAAGAAACAAAATGTGCGGATGTAGACTTACCCTTTGGTTTAATTTTTCATAAGCTGGGGTCCCGTTGCCATCCTTCTTTAGTTACCTACTCATCAGTTCATTTGTTGATTAAAGTAGTAGGAAAATGGACATAAACTTATGTGTTTGAAATCAGGTTGATGTCAATGGTGAGAAAACCGCTCCAATATATAAGTTCCTGAAATCAAGCAAGGGTGGAATTCTGGGTGACGGCATTAAGTGGAATTTTGCCAAGTTCCTGGTCGATAAAGATGGAAACGTTGTCGATCGTTATGCTCCCACAACTTCTCCGCTTAGCTTCGAGGTAAAACATGCTTGTGTCCCTTAACCCACCAATTCATTCTCAGAGCTCCATTCGGGGTGTTTATCAGGAAAAAACAAAAGATCTCATTTGTTTCCTTCTTCTTTGCAGAAGGACGTCAAGAAACTGCTGGGGACTGCCTGAGTGCTGAGTTCTGATTGCTTTATCAAGTTTCTGTAACGAAGCACACTTTTGTGTGGGTAGTTGCATAATAAAGCATTATGATGAGGCTTTCAGGTTTATTCCCGCTTTAATGTAAGCTTATGCATCTCATCTTCCATTGGAGAAGTGTTTTTTCCAGTGTGAAGTTTGGTTTTCTAGAGTTATGTACTGTTTTGGCTCTGTGTTTGTGCAACTCTTCTGCATATGGTATGTTATTCCATCCAGGTTGATTGTAATAAATAATTAGTCTTTGTGTTTGGTTCCTTTCTTTTTTGCCTCAATGGAATAAAGAAATAAGTGGGAAGAATTTTGATTTTTTTGAGAAATTGTGCAGAAAGGAGGATGGTTATGGGAATTCCAAGAGAACAAAGCTTAGGTTTAATAATTTTTGTGAATTTGTTTTTTATTCGAGAGCATAATTTGCATTCAATAAAAGTCATTCCGCGCTTATGATAATTTCCATCCGAGTACAGAAATATACAACTACAATTAAGCCTGACACACTAAACGATATACAATAAACACAAGGATGTTAGCTGAATTTAAAAATTCAGCTAACGTCTAAATTCTAAAGGCGATCCTCAACTCTCTACACAATTGATAATAAAGTTCAGTAATAGCGAAGTTAAAAATCAATCAAGCTTGTTCGTTGAGATTTTGGATTTGGATTGTGGGATAACGAGTGGAGAGATAGATAGAGAGAATTTATTGGGGACCATGCGCAGAGATAGAGTCCAAAATTGAACAAGGCTTTATTAGAAACCGTGTGTAGAGATAAAGTCCAAAATCCAAATTCTAAAACGAACAAGGCCTAAACCGTTCGGTTAAAGCCAAATGACTTTTTTTTTGTCCTTATTCAAATTTTTTTTTGCATTTGTTAGTTTTTTGTCAATTTTTTGAGGATTATTGCTTCTTCATTATAAGAGGAGTCTAAAAGTAAAAAATTATGATCGAAATTTAATTTTTTTTGAATAAAGATGAAAAAATTGGTTTATTGGCTTATTTTTGTCTTTATTCAAAAAAATTAAGTTTCGATATTAATTTTTTACTTTTTAGATTTTTTCATCATGACGAAGCAATAATCTCCAAAAAATTAACAAATGCGAAGAAAATTTAAATAAAAACAAAAAAATAAGCCAAATGACTTATCCACAGGCGCCTATAAAGGAATGAAGTTCCAAATTGTGGCTTACACTTTGGCCAAATTTGGACGGAAATGGCCCTTGTTTCAAATGCCTAGGATTTTATTTTGCTTCTTCCTACGTAAGGGTCTTTTAGTAATTTCATGCTCAAAAGTGGTGGCCATGGCCACTATTTGGGTTATTTATAAATTACTTTAACAGGTTTTCGGACTTTCAATGTTTTCCCTCTGCGTCCCGATTTTCATACACTATTTTGTCACGTAGTGGTGTTGGGCTTTGGGGCATTCCAGTAAAATCACCTCTCCGGGCTGCTGTATCCACAGGAATTCCGACTGGAATTCAGGATCTCTGTCTCAATCAGTGGGACCCACTGACTTAACCCAACAAAAACAAACGAAATCCCCAAATTTCAAACTCGTTCCCCAGACCAGGTCTGGAAAACGAACGGGGAGAGAGAGAGAGAGAGAGGAGGAGGAGGAGGAGGAGGAAGAAGAAGGAGAAGAGGAAGAGCGCCACCACTGGCGACACCCACCACCACTGGCAAACACTACCACCGCCGGCGACCAACACCACCAGCACCGACGGCAAATTCCACCGCCAAGGTCTCTCTGTCTCTCTCTGGGTTGTCAATCCCTACTATTTCAGTCGATTCGGCCTTTAGTTTCACTATAACTTGTTCAAAAAAAAGGGGTTTGTTTCTCTCTCAGACAAAAACAAAGGAAGAGTAGAATGGCAGATCTTGAATTCCAACTCACCACCACCGTCACCAACACCACCGACAACCACAACTACCAGAGGCGCCTCCACCTCCAGCGACCACCACAAGAGGCGAAATCTGGTTGGCGCAGCATTGGCGAGTACAACCGACGCCACACCAAGGTCTCTCTCCCTCTCTCCCTGTATGTGGTAGATTTTCAGTTTCCCCACTATTACTTGTCTCTCTGCATTTGGTAGATTTTCAGTTTCCCCACTATAACTTGTTCAACCCAAAAAAATTAGGGTTCCGTGTTGATATGACATTAGGATTTTGTTTGATCGGGGTTCCAATAATATGTGAAATTGGGGATTTTTTTGAAATTAGGGTTCCAATAACCAAGCTTGGCTTTATTTTGAAATTAGCAAAGTGCTGTTTGTGCCCTTCCCCTAACCATAAGAGGATGCGTATGTGGTGGTGGTATATGGAATGAATGTCTTCTTTCCTTTTTCATTTGACAGACTTAGTTTGTGTTCGGTTGATTATAAACGGAAATAAGATCGCCAAAGAGTAGGCTTGCCAGTGGCGTGAGTTGAATGATTACTTTTAGGTTCATGAAAGGGATGTGTGATTTTGGTTTTGTCCCAGTGTATGTCCTTTGGAGAAAGACTATTGCATGTTTTGAATGGCAACGGTAGAGGAAAAGACTTTACAAAGCCCAGTCAGTGTGGAGGCAAATGGAGTAACTACTATAAATAGTTGTATCATAAGGCCATGGTGTAGTACCGTGGTGTGTTTTTCTTGAATCTTGATAATTCAGCTCTGCTTCACCTCTTAGAATTTGGTAGGTTTGTAATATTCCTACCCGGACTAATAACCATGGGCTTTAGTGCAAGGCTATTTTTTGATTGATGTACTTGATTTCAGATCATAAATACGGAGTGGGGAGCATTTTCAGATCACTATATTGGCAGAAAATTCTACATAGAGGAAACATGGCCAATTATAGTCCATAATAGAAAATTCATACAAAATGATGAGAATTTTCAATATATTTTTCTGAAACTATGAACCGCAGTAACAAACTTTTCAATTTCCAACTGAACATAATAGGCCCCATCATTGGGCATGAAATATCTGTATCACTATATATATATATATATATATATATATATAAATCCTTTTCTATAGAATTATCAATTTTGTTTTATTATGTATCTTTTGCATTTGAGCGGTAAGAGCGGTATGACCTTGTATGGTAAACAAAGCTCTTCAATTAATCTTCTTCTTACTAACCTTGGAATATTATGAGCCCATGTAGCTTACACACAATTTTCGGAATATACCGTTCTTTTACTCCCTTACAAGAGTTTATCCTTTTCTGGAAATTTGTTGTAGCGAATACATATTGGCCACAAGCTATACAAGGGGAGGCAGGGGCTAATCTCTTTTTCTCCAAAAGATCTACGAACCATTTTTCTGATATTCTTCTATGACTCTATGAGCATAATTCAAATACCATTGGTATCAGTAATGTTCTCAGAAGTTAGTTTTTAAAGGTTTAAGTTGGTGTGTTGTCTAATTTGCTTATTAGGTTCTAAATTGTTTCAAACTGTGTTTCGAAATCTAAAAAGTTGTTGAGTTGCAAATTATACAGAACCATCTCAAAGGAGTGGTGTTTGTGGAGGTGCCGGAACCTGGCAGCTCCATGGCTCAAGGCAATACCGGGTGAGATTATTTGTTATGGTTTCTAGGAAACGTAGGGTCTTAACTCCTCTGTAAGAATAGTTTTTTGGAACCTTCAGCTCTTTACTCAAAATTTGTTGCTGCTGTAAAAATATGTTCTCTCTGAAATTGTGCAGAGTGATCCTGATCACTTTCCATATCTGTTGCAGAATGTTCTCACTCTCGATTAGTTTTCCAGTAACCTGACGAATGAAGAGCAGCAACAGTTGCTGAAGTATCTCCCTTTTGTGGATACTGCCAGACTTCCTGATAGGTAGAGAGTCCTCAACGTCTAATTTTGACTCGAGTACCGTCAACTCGATATTACGTTCTTATTTTACCCATCAAAAGGACAAAAAGATTGTTCACGTTTAGATCAACTCTGGAGCAACTAATACTCCCTCTGCGCTGTATAGTCTTTTTTGGCAGTCGTGCCTTTTGATTGGATTAACAAATAATGTACTTCGGTGAATAAAAAAACCACTGAGCTAGCAGCCTGTCGTGTGGGCCTCCCACTCACTGTGCCAAAAGCAAGAGGTGCCCTGATAATTGCGTTGTGCCTGGGAATACTTGTACTAGAGGGAAAGAATGATTTTATATCATCTAAACTACAATAAAGTAGGAAAGATAATTTTTTAAGATGTGCAGAATATTGGAAAACCAATATATGGAACGGAGGTAGTGTGATTTTCTTCGTAGTAATGCAAGACTAACAATGCAAGGAAATCATTTGGATCCTTCATGGAAAATTCCATAACCTGAGATTTCTTTTGGTGATATCACAGCCTTAAAAGCATGTTTGCAAGCCCTCAATTCAAGGGAGAACATATCCTCCTTCCAGGAGCTGCATGTGGAAGGGGTTTTTGATCTTTCCTTGTCAGAGGTGAAGCCTGAAGACTGTAGGACATAATTCAGAGGTGAAGCCTGAAGACTGTAGGACATAAGAGGCTTACATTGGGCGATTTGAGAAAGTCAAAGTGGGTGGAACAATATAATCTGCTCAAGGTTTGAAATTCTTTTGAGGAAAATGCATATCGTGCCATCGTTTATTATTGGAAATGAGAGTTCAATTGTACAATGTTGATGTTCTATTCTGGCTGCAGGACCGAAAATGTAGTAGTATTAATGAAGGGTCGGTAGTTCAAGGTGGGCCTAATGCAATTGCAAATGGTAATTCAACCAATGTAAAGAGATTGCGTGATGGTCAACTTCAAAATTCTCCAGGTTAGCTCGTATGTGTCTTTAGCAGTCAATCATTGGATGCTCTATATGTTGTTTGACAATTCTGATGAAAGGCCAAGGGTTGAACCGCAAAAAGGACAAAAGAAGATTTAGCTTCTGTCATTTAAATAAGCAAGCAGGACCGAAAGGACAAAAGAATCTTACACAGGCTTAGGGGTTTCCTTACTTAATTCTAACTGCATAGAAACTTTCCCTAGAAATTTCCAGAGAATGAGGTTTACTGGAAAGATTCAAAGTTGGTGTGATGTGAGTCAGACTCAACACAAAATTTAAATTCTTGGGTAGACTAATTAGAAGTGTTGGTTCTGACTTGTGAGCAAGTATCTAAGTATTAGATTATGTAAGGTGCATGAGTTTACTGAGTTATCGATTTGATAAGTTAATGACCTTAAATGACGAGAAGGAATGTTCTTTACAGATAGGTGTTACTCTATTTAGTAGATACACCTAACTTCTTTGCATTCAGCGCATATATACCACACCCCATGGTTTTTCATGTTTTGAAATTACTATTCATTGATATTTGGGAATCCATGTATGAGAAGTTCGTATGAGATGTAAAACTAATCTCTTTTCAGTTGGCTGCAATTTTTGCTTCCAAAAATGAGCAGATACCTATCTGACAATTGTGTGCACTGCCGTGTTATTATCTATCGGCTCATCATACTTGGAATTTCTTTCAAAATCATTTTAACAAGGAGGTCAAAATCTTTTTTATTTCCTCACTCATGGTCATGCATCAAGTGCTACAAAAAATGTCATACCTTGCCCCACCTATGCACATGCTCTAAGTTTCGTTGATCGAAAGTGTTCTCTTCTATGTCGGAAGGTTTACAGGGGCGGAAGCAATAAGAGGGGGGAGTGGCACGTGCCACCCCCAGCCCGAGATCAAAAGAAAAAAAAGTCACATATTACAGAAAAAGAAACAGCGTTATTCTACAGAACACATGTATTTCTTTTCAGGCATTAAGTATGTTAATGAGGGATTAGCCTATGGAAATATGTAGTTTGTTATGTATTATGAACTTTTATCCTTAGAACAGGTGTGTTTTTTGGGAGGTATTAAGTATGTTAACAGATGATACCTAGGCAAATCAGATCAAGGACGTATCTGCAATTAGCATAGGAGGCTCCAGTGGATTCTCAATTCCAACCTTGTCTTTGTACAAATTTTGTCCTTTGGTGCAGGCGAGGATGTTCTATGCATAGTATGGCAGCTATGGCTTATTTGAAGGATGCTTGCAAGCGTATTCATCCTTCATGTCTGATTAAAACTGATCAAATCCCAAATCATCAATACAAATAGTATAACCACTCTTGTTCGCCGTACGATAATAGCAAAATGCTCTTTAGTTTCATTAGGTCTTCAAAACAATCCAATCAATAAATCTTCACTTTTCCAAACCAATCTACAAGTTGATTGAAATTATAGCAACTTAGGCGACCTTTCCCTGCGGCTCGACGCTGGATCTTGACCACTAATCTACGGAGTAGTAGTTAACTTCAAGCTTTCACAAGTTTATTTTTGACACGGAACGACGCTGCTTCTGTGTTGACATGAAATTACGGATTTTGTTTGAAATTAGAGTTCCAAGAGGGTGTGAATTCTGGTTTATTTTTTTTTTTTTGAAATTAGGGTTCCAATAACCAAGCTTCACTTTATCTGGTATACCGAATCACATGCTTTTTCCTCTTCATTCACGTTCAGTTCGTGCTGTAGGTCTTTGTGATCATGCAGTTTGGTAAAGCACAGTCGTATCGGGCTTTAGCTTTCATCTCCACTCTCCTTTTCATTGCCACTTGCACCACGGGCTTTATCCTGCTTATCACAAGCACCATGTCTTAACAAACTAAGATGAGGAATTATTTTAGCCTGTGGATAGGAGAACATGGTGGTGCATCTACAAGGAGAAATATACTTGTGCTTTAATGAAGAATATTCATTGCTCTTGGTGTTTCCAAACTACTGCAGGACCCTTTTTGGTGATCTTTCATTCGTTGGATTCTATTGAGCATCCCAAGGTCAGAAATTGCTCGCTCTCGCACTCTTGTCTGCTTTAAATATGTTGTACAATATATGTACCACCATTCATCGTTTTTGGGTTACTCCTATTTTAAAAAGTATTTGCTTGATGTTTGTGATTCATTCCTAAATTTAGGGATCTTCTATATCAGGTAGGGATGGCATTCGGGGCATTCGGGGCGGATATGGGCATATCCGTACCCGATCCCCGAAACCGAACGGCGACCCAAATCCGCCCCGATACCCGAACGGGGAGAAGGGGAATGAATCATAACCGAACCAAACGGGGTTCGGGTAATCCCCGAACCGATTGGGTAACCGAATTTACAAAGGAAAAATCGATTCAAAAACCCACTTGATTTTGGGACAAGTTGATTTCTGGAAAAAAAGAAACAAGTTTCACGGAAAGTAATCAAAACCCACTTGCTCATCTAAACATGGATATACAGAAGACTAGAAGAGAAATCAAAACACACTTTTGCTCATAAACAAATGGATTTACAGAAGAGTAAATCAAAAGTTAAAACCCACTTGATTTGCTCATTGATAGCGGCTTCACAGCCATCAGAGATTCAGAATACATCTGGCGAGCGAGAGAAGCTTGAGGGACATTAGGGAAGAGCATCGGCTCCTTCTTCACCTCTTCGAACAGTGCAAACACCAGAGTCGTTACTGACCGACTGTTCGAAGAACCCTTGGACGTGCAAACTTCCAGCTTCAATAGAGAAATCCCAACGGGATTCCGATTGTCACCCTGGGCGTTCAAGAGAGCAAGAGCTGGAGCTGGAGCAGGTCTGAGGAGTATAGTGGTGGAGAGAGAGAGAGAGAGAGAGAGAGAGAGAGAGAGAGAGAGAGAGAGAGAGAGAGGTGGGCTAAACTGAATCGTAGCTCTAAGGAACCCTAGAAGCGTTTATGTTATATATATATAAAGGGGTAATTTTGTAATTTCATAAGTTTCGGGGATCGGGTACGGTTCGGTTCGGGTAACGGTTCGGGTATCAGACAAACCATAACCGAACCGTACCCGAACGGTTATTTCTTACCCTCAACCATATCCGCACCCGCGGGGAAAATTTCGGTTATGGTTCGGGGAAAATTTTCGGTTACGGTTCGGGTACCCATCGGTTCGGTTCAAATTGCCATCCCTAATATCAGGTGGTATACAAAATAAAGCCAAGCTTGGTTATTGGAACCCTAATTTCAAAAAAATCCCCAATTTCACATATTATTGGAATCCTAATCAAACAAAATCCCTAATTTCATATCAACACAGAACACTAATTTTTTTGGGTTGAACAAGTTATAGTGGGGAAACTGATTTTTTTGGTGTGGCTTCGGTTGTATTTGCTAGTGCTGGGCCTACCAGATTTCCCCTCTTGTGTTGGTCGCAGGAGGTGGTACACTATTGATTTGGGTCAGAAGCAATACTGAAAATCCGAAAATACATGAGTTCGAATCGACCATTAGTCAAGTTGTGCAGCAACGAGTTGCCTTTATAATTCAGGTTAAACTCAGGACAACTTTCAAACCTTGAATAGTAATTCAGATGTTTTTGCAATTTATCAACTGAGATAATGTGTTTTGGCAACAATGTTTTAGTAGTTGTGTGTTATTATGTGAGCAAAGATTTGTAAAATGTGGATAGGCATTTAGTACAGTAGTAATTTTAGCTTCTCGAACTGGAAGTGCGTGCTGCAACAACTAGAAGAAGTTCATATTTTTAGTTCCTTTCTCTGATTTTCTAATCGAGATTTATGGGCGGAGGCGGTTATTAAGAGATTTGTCCAGAAATAAATGCCGCAAAGTTTTGCTGGAGCCTTATTGTTTGTTTCAGAGTCATCACCCTGAAGCGGAGATATATATTATTTTAGTATTGTAATTGCATCAGAATCTGATTGTTTATTTCAGAGTTATAGCATAGCCCTAAGATGGCGATGTGTGTTCTATTGGCTTGCAGATTTTTACCTGCAAATCTACTTGGTTGTGCTTCCTTTTAAAGATTCTCTATGTGGTGAAAGCCTCTTTGTGTACCTCTCTCATCTATGGAATTGGTTGCTAACTTCTTAGGTTAAGGCTTGCTCTCTTCCACGGCCTAATTTGTTGTGTTACTTACTACATGTTAGAATGAATTTGAAGACAACTTGAGCTGGGTATTTCTAAAGTTCTTGGATTCTGGAATGAATTGTACCGTAAACATGTTGGGCGGATGGTTGACATAGTAATGGTGTGTTACGCCACCTAACTGGATGTAATATCATAAGATTAGTTGTCTTTCAAAGAGATTTCCTACCTTTGTTAGTGATGGCATCTTTTCTGAATTCATTGAGGTTGTGGTTCTACTTCTTATGCTATCTTGCGAATACAGGATGTTCCTATGAAAAGTGGTATTAATTCTCATTAATACTATTCTTGTATTTATTATTTGTTGTTTAAAAAATTTAAGGAACTACCTGATACGGTTAGGCAAGTTTCAAGTGCACATGGGATTAAAAGTTGTCCTTTGATAACTAGAGAAAGAGTTTGGATTGTTTGATGCAACATTATTTCTTTTTGAAGGAAAAAAATCTGGAATTCTTTTGTTCGTGGGCATATAAAGAAAGCTTGTGACATTTTGTCCTTTGGTGCAAGCGAGAATGTTCTATGCATAGTATGGCTTATTCGAGGGATGCTTGCAACCGTATTCATCCTTCATGTCTGAAGGCGAGAGAGCTATTCTTGAAAAACATGGCTCAGAGACTTGGTTTCTACCAAGTTCCTACTTTTGATGATGAATGAAGTTGGTTGCGATAGAGATTTGTTCAGTAATTTTGGGTTTTCGAAGATTGGTTTTGTTTTGTTTTGGGTGAGCATCTTTTTCTATAACAAATCTTGTATTCGCAAGATATAAGTCAAGACCTTAATATTTGCTTTTGATTAAGGTGATTGGAATCGAGAGTTCTTTGGTTTACGCTTCAGAGTTGAGTTTTACCATACAACATAGCTTCTTGTACCATTAATAAATTTCTAATGACAAATCAAATAAATTAGAACACATAGCAAAAACTCAACGTTGACACATTATAATGAGCACCCGATTCGTGCAACGCACGAATGGTGACACTAGTATAGAAAAACAGATGAACAAGTGCTCCAGTACTGTGCTCTAGCAGCACGGCAATTTTTTTCAATTTGCACGTGTCGGTAGACTGTTGGCTCCGAGAAGTCAAAAAGGCGTGCGCCATTCTTCTCCCTCACTCTACTCCTCGAAAGATAAGGCGCCGTTCCAGAACGGGTTTAAGAACTTATTTTTTTTTCAATAATAAGGCTTGTTCCACAAAATAAGGATTAAGTACTTATTTTTTGGTTAAGGCAACTTTAAGCTCAAAAATCACGTGTTTACGTAAATAATTTTTTATCAATATGGATCTTGTTTGATAGATCTTATTGAGATCTTTAATACGGTGCAAAAAAAAATTAAAAAATTATTTTTCATTTACTTTATTTTTGAGTTTGAAAATGTGAAATAAGCTGTTTATTTGGGTTTTGTGCAACAACCCTTCTTATTTTCTTTGAGAAGATCTAAAATAAGTACTTATTTTTTAAGAAGGTTTCTATAACTGGCCTAAGTATTCCTATAGGAATATTTCTCTGCACTGTGCTCTTGGTTCGAGTGCTCCGACGTTTGTCTTCATCCAAAGCCTCTTCTTCGCCTTCTTAAAAAATCTGCTTATGCTAAATGGCGGGCCACTCGAAGAAGGACCCAGAATCTGTGTACGACTTCATTGTCAAGGTTTTTTCTTCTTCTTTTCTTTCCCATGTATAACTCTGTTCCGATTTCTAGTTGGACTGTACAATCAATTCATTCTCAACAAGTAGAAAATGGCTATAAAGCTGCCTTTGCGCTGCCTTGTTAGTTGTTGCTGTGTAACCTGGATGGATGTACTCCACTTTTTCGTTCTATACAGATGAAAAATCTTGTGACTGTCTGAGAAAGGATGAGATAAGAAAGGGGAGCATTTCTCACCGAATCTTGCCATTTTTTGTGAGGGTGGGTGAGAAAGGGGAAGGGCCGATCAAAAATTCCTTTTTTGTACTTTTGTCTCCATTTCTCACCAAACTACTCAATCCAAATGAGTGATTTAGCTAGAAACCATAATCCTTTCTTTTATTTTCTCATGAAATCCCTCCATCCAAAGGGTTATGTTTAAGATCAGGCTCCACCTGATACATACGGCTAAGATGTTGTACGTGCCAGAAATACTTGGCCTTTTGAAGAGGCTTGTGGCATCATCAATGAGGTTGTTCTAATAGAAATCACTAGTAAAAATGAGAGTAAAGAACACCCTTGGGGCCCCGCTAATGGATGGTGGGATTGGTTCTAAGGATTAGTTGTGGTGCGCATAAATTGGCCCGGACACCTGGTTATCAAAGAAAAATATCAGAAAAGAAAGCATTGGTTCTGAGTACTCTACAAAAAGTTGGTTCAGTTGCAGGAATAGTTTCCTATCTGTTATTCAGTGGTTAATCTAACTATAGCTGCTAATAACCCACGAATGACAAGTCTTTTTCCTTGTGGGGAACTTCATGATTATTTGCGTCTGCCATGCTATGAGCCTCTTCCTTTTTTTTTTTTTTTGTGTATGGTGCCACCTCTCCCCCTCCGCCAACTTCCCCCTAATCATGGTATCCCAGGTTTGTCAAACCATACCTGCTGCCTTGCGTAGAGGATAGCAAGTTTAAAGTTATATGGTGATTGGTGGAAGAGAAAAAAAAAAAAGAAACTAAAATTTGTAAGTGCATAATCAAGAGGGTCAGAGAAATTATCGTACATTTTCGAGTATAAATTATAGAAGGTCCAACTGTTGGATATGGAGCAGTTATGCAGAGGTAACCAATTTGGGAAATATGGAAGTAAGAGTCTCGAGCCCACTTTTGTTCAAGATGCTGCACGGTGCACAAAAACACGAACCATTGAATTTGGGAGTATTGGTCGATCGAATGGATAGTTGGAGTCTGAATATCTAATTTTGTAAGCAAAACTCCAGCTTATTCTGAAATTGGATTATTGGAACATACAATAGCTTGGATGCAAAAGAACACAATCAAAGTTAACAGGCGCTGATGTCAATTTCACAAACCTTGCATTCCAAACGAGGTGGTGACATGATTCCCCAGGGAGAAGATCTAAGTTTCTGATTCAGTTAAGATGTTTTGAAGCTGGTTATGAAGTTTTACATCCTTCTAGATTAACTTATTTTGGTTTTTTGCCTGTTTTGTTCTGAACTTTGTGCTCCTTTTTTTTTCCTCAGCACCCGATGAACTTCTTGCTTCATTTAAGTGT
Organism: Rhododendron simsii; assembly: GCA_014282245.1. Taxonomy (NCBI): domain Eukaryota; kingdom Viridiplantae; phylum Streptophyta; class Magnoliopsida; order Ericales; family Ericaceae; genus Rhododendron; species Rhododendron simsii. The sequence continues at coordinate 9,944,554 of CM024959.1, read as the reverse complement.
TACTCTTCTTGTCCTTATTTTGCCCCCATAACGTATAAGCTTCCTTTGTTATCTACCAGTTGTAGAAGTGTGTTCTCAATACAGTTAGTTCTTAAAGAAAGTTCATGTTTAATATCCGAGTTGTTAGATACTCCAGGTGGAGAATTGATATCATAACTTGTTTTTTTCAAGGTTGTGTTTACTTCCTCATGCAGGATGCCAAGGGGAGTGACGTAGATCTGGGCATTTACAAGAGCAAAGTCTTACTTATAGTGAATGTTGCTTCTCAATGGTACGTCTGCTGCTTTTCTTCTCCCACTTCTGGCTGGAGAATATCAATTGATGTAATACAATCTTGATATACTAGAAAATTCTGGGCTTTTCTGCCTATTTAGTTCACCCTCATTCCATTTTCTTCCCCATAAACCCTTCATAATTGTTTGTTGTTTGGTCTATCCAGTGGAATGACCAATTCAAACTACACCGAACTGAATCAGCTATATGAGAAGTACAAAGATCAAGGTTTGTTTTACTGTAACTGTTACCTGCTCGTATTTCACTATCAAGATTAGTTTCCGTCAGGTTTGGCCATTTTTTCACTTAGTATGTTAGGTGTTTACCTGCTTTTTGTTTGTGCAGGCCTGGAAATCTTCGCATTTCCATGCAATCAGTTTGGTGAGGAAGAACCAGGAAGCAACGATCAGATCTTAGAGTTTGTCTGCACTCGTTTCAAATCAGAATTTCCTGTTTTCGATAAGGTAAATCCTAACAAATACGACACTACCTTTATTTTACAGCTTACTCCTAGGTGTAGATTTCAAGGCCTGAAGATCGTTTCTTTTGTTTGACATTTGCTTCTTTCTTTCTTTTGTCTTTTCATTTTTAATTTGGCATTCTTCTCTCATAGAGAACAGATAACATTATGCGAGTAAACTACTAGCCTTTTCATTGAATCCTTCAGGCTGATAATAACCTTTATGGCCTATTATAATCAATGAATGTTTATTTATTTATTTTTACATACTTCAACGATATTTCAGTCTGAAATCCATAATCAGCCATTTCGAATGGACGTCAGTAACCATGCTTTCATCATCTTGATGTTTTAGATTGAAGTGAATGGTGAAAATGCAGCTCCGCTATACAAGTTCTTGAAATTAGGGAAATGGGGAATTATTGGAGATGATATTCAGTGGAACTTTGCTAAGTTTCTTGTTGACAAGAATGGGCAGGCTGTTGACCGCTATTACCCCACGACCTCACCTCTTACCATTGAGGTAAAAACGAACTCTTCTATTGACCTGATTCCTAACATTTTACCAGGATATGCTTTCTTGCTATTGCTTCAGAATAACTCCTATGACATGGATACATAGAAAAGTTAGATGATGTGGCTCTCTTTCTTTTTGGAATATTGTTGCAGAGAGACATACAGAAGCTACTGGGAATTTTGTAGAATAAGCGGGGCTTTGTTTGGTCACATAGTTGTTCTGTTGTACTACATGTAAACGGTTTGCATTTTCAGCTTGGTTCTCTGCTGCACTGATGATGAGACCTCTCCTGGAACATGGTGCACCGAAATGATTCATACAATTTCAGTGGGCACAGATTCTGATTTTGCTCTTTTGGTTCTGATTCTAGTCTTAATTCACTACTCTCTCTGAACTCTGTTCTCATGTTTGGGTCGGTTTTGTTTTGTGCAACAAGAATGCGATTATGGCAATGCAGTTCATGGTTCAATGTGTCAAGACTCAAGTATACCATGGTTTAATGCAAAATTTGGCCTTTGAGACCAAATTCTCCAAAACAATGTTTATTCTTCGTCTCCTTCAACCTACCTTATTTTCTCAATTTATCTTCCCCACAACCCCCCTCTTGTGGCCATAGGCGGGCCAGTCACCATAGGTGGTTGTCCATACTCATTGATGAACAAGCTATGTACCCTAGCTTGGTAGCTGGAGGGGTGGGAGGAGTTGAGAGTTAGGACAGAAACTGTTAACTCCTCAAGAAGTTGAGCAAAAAGCTGTTGAATTGGCCAATTTCTTGCATCTACCAGTTGAATTTTTTCTTTTTTGGTAAAAGTGATCTAAAGAATGAATGCTTTCTCAATGGGAGAGAAAAAAGTATAATCCTTTCTTTTTTTCTATAACACGAGAGAAGGAGAGAATGAAACTTGTTTCGAATACAGGTGAAACCACCTTTTAATTGTTTCCGCAATCTCTTAACATATTGGAAGTTGTTACTGTACTATTCTTCAGAAGCGAGACCAATTATCGACCATGTTTCCTTTCAAATGTTTTATTTCACTTGTAACATGAACAGAAGATCAGATACAAGAAACGTTACCAAACAACTCCTCATTTGGCTCAGAAGGCTGTTGAATTTCCAGATAGCACAATCTCTTCTCCTCCTGCGACAAATGGAAATATGTTTCCAAATACAGAATTACCAGAAAACTTTCTACCACCATTGTTAATCAACCTATAGTCTCGTAACGGTAACAAATATGTTAACTGAGTAACCGGGTCAATTTATACACATCTCGATTGATCGAGGATCGTGAAGTTAACAAACTTCAAATGACTCCAAGTCAATTTTTTTTAATTAAAATGGCGAAAGAGTCAAACCTTGCACCTATAAGTCTCGTACTTATCTAAGAAGAATGGACCTCAGTTCACCTTTGGGACTATCCTCGGCTATGACAGCTTATATCTTTTGACCTCATCAAACAGAATGTTCGACATTCAATTATTAATTAAAACACAATGATCACAAACACATCTTTAATTATTAATGGTTCTGGAATGAGTGTGTCAAAATAGAATAATAACCGCAAATAAGGACCAACATACAATTTCGATATTGGATGAACAACTACTAATTCTTACATTAGATCAAACGTGATATCAATCACTTTGTTCGTTCGTTTTCATTTTTAACTTTGTTTTGTTTTGTAGAGTAATTATTATTCTATTTTTCTCTTAAATCATTACCCTATTTCTCCAATTATTATTTTTATTTTTTTCTCTATCTTTCTCTACTTATTACCTCTCTCTCTCTCCAATTATTACCTTATTTTTCTCTACACTCACTACCAAAATTAAAATACCCAAAGATGAAAACCAGAAAAAGACTTCTTTTTTACATACTATAAAGTGGTACCGAAAGATTATTGTTTATATTTTCAATGTCAACGTGTTCAATTATAGAAGTATGGGTCTTATATAATTATTGATGCATACAATCTTGTGCATATCTCTGTATTTCGAAAACGAAAAATATTGAAGCTAAGAGCATCCACAGTAGAATAACCAAAAGTCAATAATCAAAAGTTGCCACATCATCTTTTGGTTATGCATTTAAGGGATTGTTAAAGTTAGCAATGTAGATATCCACAATGGTACAATCAAATTTGAATAATCAAAACTTGCCACATCACATTTTTAATTTATAAAAATCTAAAATTTGTGAGCATAGAAAACATTTTTTTAAAAATAGGTTTCAAACTAATAAAAACAGGTTATTAGAAAAAGAGAAAATAGTTTTTTGAAAACTTTGATTTAAAAAAAAAGGTTTTCAAAAAAATTTTTTTAAAGGGGAAAAAACAGTTTAGAATAAAAAAACAGTTTTTAAACAGTAAAGGTTTTGCAAAAAAAAGTTTTAATAAAAAAACAGTTTTTGTTAAAAACAATACTTGATTTAAATTGTTTTCAAAAAAAAATTTTTTAAATAACAGTTTTTTGCAAAAAAGATCAAACTTCTTTTAAAAGTTATTATTCTTAGAAATATGTTACATCCACTAGAAAAAATGTTTTGTGTAATAATGGTGTACTTGATTAAAGAAATATGGAAACAACTAGATGATTATTGGCAAAAAGTTGCTAGTTTTGATTATCCAAATGTCAAAATTTGATGAGTTGCTAAGATATTACTAATTAGATATTACTTTGTTCTCAAAAAAGAGCTTATGTTGCTAATCTTAGCAACATTTTAGTTTTGATTATACCACTGTGGATGCTCTAAGTTACAAATTTAAGGATACACAAGAATCATGGGAGGATGACCATTGAATTTCTCAGGAAAAAAAATGTTGGGGAGGATTGGGCGTGAGATCTTTACAAAAGATTCACTTAATGAACTCATATCATAGTGGAGTAATATTTTGAGAAAAATACTACTGTTACCATACTAAAAAAATATTGCAACTTGGATACTAAAAAAATATTGCAACTTGGATAAGACGCTCGTGCAAACTTGTACGTCTTTCGAGTGCAAAAGATTAGACAAATTGTATTTTTTTTTTTTCCTAAAGGGGACCAAATGGTTAGCTTAACATCAATGATTATGTTATGCATTTCTAATCTCCCAGATACAGTGCTAGTGTTCGGTTGTTATTTTGTTTTAGTTTTAGTTTTGTTTTTCAATTATTATCTTACTTTTTTCTTCAATCATTATCTTATTTTTCAATTATTATTTTCTTATCTCTCTGTCTCTCTCCAATCATTACTCATCTTTTCAATTATTATCATATTTCTTTCTTCATCCACTATCAAAACTAAACTAGACTAAACTCACAGCCAAACAAATATTTTTCTAATTGGTGGGTGTTTAGCACTGATAGATTCAAATTACATTATTTTCTCAAAAAAGTATTTTTTTAATTTGTGGGTGCTTGGCACTCAATAGATATACTTTGGTTTCTCAAAAAAGTGTTCGTTCTCCACTCAATGGTTGCGCAATTCATTATGGGTCTTTGTCGGTCTGAAGACTGATACAGTAGGAGAAGCGTATGTAAATGTCGGTGGGAATCGGAAAACGGAGTTGTAGTAGTAATTGAGTACACCCTGAAGGATCTTTATTATGTCCATCTGTATTCTTCTTGTATATCCTACTTTATTATCCGAATCTCATCACTCTGAACCACCTTTCGTTCCAATTTGCCATGATCTTTGTTCTTCTTCCCCACTTCATTCAAACCATTGCCCGACTTCACAAACAATTTCTTGTGTACCCAAAAGTGTAATTACCCGGAACGAAGCCTCAAGCCTCTTGGGTTGTTCAACGTACGGAAAACCTCATTTGGGTTTTGCTGGTAGCGTGCTGTTATTGCTTACTTTTTGCTCTGATTTGACTGGAGACTTCCTTTGATTGACTTATCCGAGTCAGATTCTGAACCGTGTTGACTCGGTATAAGGAGCGTTGGTGAGGATTGACTCAGATTTGTGGTGTTGGATGGTATTGATTTCTGTATTCCTCTAAATTCTTCCATTTGTGGCTTATATTTATTTCATTTTTGTGTTTGTGTGTAAATGTGTATTTTTTTTTGGTAAAAAGATTTAAGTTTTGATCTGGGTATGATAAACCCTGTCAAGTTTTGGAGTGCTGCACTTTTTTGTGGGTCTTGAAAATGGAGCATAACTAGATTGGTATGTGAAGCTGGATTGCTTGTTTCAGAGCTGCTCTTAAGTTTGTTGTTTTCCTTTGGAATTCTGGTGCTGGGATGGGTAGTAAGTGCTCTAAACTCACATCATGTTGCTGGGCTTCACAGCAAAATGAGCCAATATATGAGGCACCTACTAGAGTTGGTAGGTTTTACATTTGGATTTGTTGTTTCTAGTTTTGGTGATAAGGAGGATTGTGGATTGACAAAATTTGTGTCTCTTTGGCAGAAAAGGAGGAGAAGAGTGAAGGCGATGAGTTGCCCATCTTTTGTGAATTCACCATTGAGCAACTTAGAAATGCTACGTCCGGATTTGCGGCAGAGAACATAGTTTCTGAACATGGGGAAAAGGCTCCTAATGTTGTTTATAAAGGGAAGTTGGATCAAAAGCGGATCGCTGTCAAACGCTTTAATAGGTCTGCTTGGCCAGATGCCCGCCAGTTTTTGGTAAGTGTGGAATAACCCTAAAGTCTAAAGCATTCTTTTTTGTGTGGCTTCGTAAATGTCAAGAATTTCTGACATCGTATGCCATTCTTGAATTGATGTTGTGTATATTAGTGTCATTTTATGATCAAGAAGCTTTTGCCTGTATAATTGTCTAGGTTCTGTTGCAGTTCAGAAATATACCTGGGATATAGTCTATGTCCAAGTGCTGGCAAAGTTCTTAGACTTGGTGGCAGTGTCTTGAGTCATTTCTGAAACCTACATGACGCTTAGTGCACTACCAAAATACATCAAATTAATTGTGGCTGTTATTCTATATGAATCCATCTACACGCATGTTGTGACCAGTAGGGATCATTGGAAATGGAATCATTTGACAGGTCATCTTGCATAATTGAATTAGTCTAGCCTGAGCATCGTGTGAACATGAACAAATATGGACATTTATGATGCCTGCTAAAAAGTAACTCACTCAAACATTGTGCCTTTGAAGGTTATTCATTGTGTGCTACCTTTTAATTGATCTCAAATGGATCAAACATGGCAATTATCCTTTTCCTTGCAACATTGATTTTGAACTTACATATTATTTATAAGCTATGACATCATTACCGTTTGTTACCCCAGGAAGAAGCGAGATCTGTAGGTCAACTCAGGAACCATAGATTAGCAAATCTACTTGGTTGCTGTTGCGAAGGTAGTGAGAGACTACTTGTTGCCGAATTTATGCCCAATGAGACGCTTGCGAAACACCTATTCCATTGTAAGTCTGTTTTGTTACTTTCCCTATCTTTACTTGTCCTTTACTCATTTCTTCAACACCCATTCCATGTTGGGATTCTCAAGTTGTATCTACAAACTGAAACCAAAATTTTTGGTTGTTAACAGTCGAGAGTCGAGACATAATAATTCCCATATTATTTGGCAACTTCAAAATATTCCATGCGATGTTTCTACTCATTTAATAATCTAACCCAGAACATAAGGCCCTTGTTCTCTGCACCTAATTTCTTACTTGGAGGGTTTCTATGTTTACTATTGATGGTTGGATAGGTGCACCCGGTTTTTACTATTGTCGGGAAAAAAACCATTTGTTTCTTCAGGTGAAAGTATTCTAATGTATGTTTGTACCCCACATTTCTGTAGCTATGCTATATATTTCTTGGCCCCTTTCAACCTGGCACATAGACTGGCAGATACCAGTCCCAGTCCAGTACACATTTTATGGCTTTTCACTATTTTCAGTTTTAATTAGAGGTTGAGGCCAAAACTTAGTTGCATGAAGCGGGAGCGGGAGGAGCGAGGGAATACAAAAGCTCCCAAGGTTGCGAGCGCGAGAGTAGTGTGTACATATATTATAAAAATAATGTAGCATAGAGTATTCACTTTGAAAGTACAATCATTTTAAGAAGTAAAAATATGGGCCAAGTCCGCCAGAAATGTAAGAAATGGGCTTGTGTTACAATATATGATTTTCTTTTCAAGATATCATAACTTGGGCTAGATATCGAAGATCAATGAATAAAGCCAAGTGACAAATCCCTGTTTTCCTATACAAAGATCATACAAAAGCTCCCATCTTTGTAAGGAGCGAGCTTCTATCTCAATGGATGCAGGTTCCCGTCAAGCTCCTTAGTTGGGAGCACAAAAGCGGGCTCCCAAGGAGGGAGCGGCTCCATTTTAGGAGTTTCCTGCAACTAAGGGCCAAAATAGTGGCTTACCTTTTTGCATTTCATTTCCCATAAATCTGGTTCAAGTTCAAAAGTTTTGAGCTATCTCTTCTTTCTTTCACATTTGTACAGTCATGTCTAAAGTTGCCTCTTCTATCGAAATCCTTTTATAATTTGATTTCCTTTCTATGTTAGAGACTCTTGTATGATGTTGTTTTCCAATCAGGGGACACACAGCCTATGAAGTGGGCAATGCGCTTGAGAGTAGCTTTATATCTTGCACAAGCTCTAGACTACTGTACGGGCAAAGGACGTGCCCTGTATCATGATCTTAATGCTTACAGAGTAGTCTTTGATGATGTAAGTACTTTTGGTTTCTGCTGCTTGTCATCTTTGTTCAGTGGTCAAAGTGGATTTTCTTACTTCCTTGTTATATCGCAGGATGGTAACCCTAGACTGTCATGCTTTGGTTTAATGAAGAACAGTAGAGATGGAAAAAGTTACAGCACGAACCTTGCATTCACCCCTCCAGAGTATCTCAGAACTGGTATTAACTATCGCCAACAAGCAATATGTTTATGCATCGGTTGTCTATCTTTACTAATCATCTTGAGTCTTTCTGTATTTTGTTGTATGTATGTGTGAGATTGGCTCTTGCATCCTAATTTTGCAAATTTCAAGGGTTTGCATAGTAATCTGGTTGTTTACTGTTGGTTTGTGTGTTGTCGTCTTTTCCCCCCCTCCAGTGTTTTTGGTTACGACGTAAAAAACTTCTGTTGTTATGATCTGTCGCATTATCTTATTTTATGGCCTTTTCAAATACTCTTCTTTAGCTGGTTCAGCACCAACTCTCTGAATGAAAAGATCTCTACCCCCCTCCCCCCGGCTCTTGTGCGCGCACGGGCAACCACTTTGTTAGCAAAATTTTCTTCAAAATTTGTACTTAGCTACCTCATATGAGATCCACCCTTCTCTTCACATTGTACTCATACATGTAAAGCATTGATGGCTTTGTCTAACCAAACATAGAGCTTCTTGTCTTTATGTGGGGAACTTTCGTGGTTTTTCTGATGTAGCTTAAATGGTGGTCGTAATGTTATTGACCATTGCATAAACTCTATTCTTTTGTTTATTGTGATGGTTTAAGTGATTCGGGTTTATCATCTTTCTTGAAGGAAGAGTAACTCCAGAAAGTGTAGTTTATAGCTTCGGCACCCTTTTGCTTGACCTTCTAAGTGGAAAGCACATACCTCCAAGCCATGTAAGTCTCCCTGCTCCTGCTGCTCACATGTTTATGCCATGAATTTAATGCAGCCTTTGGTTAGTTTTTTGTTTTACTGCGATGTGGAATTTAGCCAGGCAAGCCCGCATTGTAATGTGGTACTTATTGTTCGATATATTGGCTAATTGTGTCCGCTTCAGGTGTCATTTTTTGGTATGAATGACATTCATAATTAGTTGTTTGTCTGTGACTTAAGCTGCACCCGCATCCTTACACGGTTTGTGGCATTTTATAAGAGTATTCATATACCTTGCGACTAACTTTTTGTTGAATAATATTTATCAGGCTCTTGACCTCATACGGGATAGGAATATTCAGAAGCTAACGGATTCTTGCTTGGAGGGCCAATTTTCTAATGATGAAGGAACAGAGTTACTACGTTTAGCTTCAAGATGCTTGCAATATGAGCCAAGAGAGCGGCCAAATCCAAAGTCATTGGCTGCTGCTTTGATTCCTCTTCAGAAGGAAACTGAGGTTGGTTGTTTTCTCCAGCGTGTCCACTGTCTGACCTAATAAAGAAAAATTAAAAAACTGGACACATATTTAGACGTGTCCAATCTGGGGAGTGTGATGTGTCCATGCTTCTTAGGCCTCAAAGGTAAGAATAGAGTGAAATGATAGTCGGAGACAGATGGATGAGGCAAATAAAGGTGTCCATGCTTCTTTGGTCCCAATGTTATAAGAGAGTGAAATTATGAAATTAGTGTTCATGAATCTGATAGAGTTCACAGTTTACCTGGGGACTGATTATCGGAAATTTTCGAGAATGGGAGGTAGAAGGGCGTAATGATAGGTACATTCTTCTGGTGTGTACCAGTTAAAATGAGATATCATTTTCATTCGGATGAGTTCTTATTTTCCTGGCATGATGACCTGGTGTAGGCGGCTAGGTGCATCCCCTCCCAGGCTCCTTGCCTGAGTTCAACTCTCACCCCACTTCACCATCCCTAAGGCTTTGGCCTTCCCGAAGACGTTTATATGTGGTAAGTTGGAATATAGGCACATATATGTATACAGTTCTTCAATGAGCTAAGGAAAGAAAACCGAGCACAATGACAAGTGCTCCACTGGCCCCACGACATGTTGTGGGTTTGAATTGCTAGAATTGGTGTTGCTGCCAGAAAAGTGAGGGTAAGTACCTACTCCCATGGGGTATGAGCCATTCTATTTAGTGCTAGCATGACCAGCTTCGGGACGTGCGCCTGTGAGCTTGCTTGCATGATAAGATTCTGAGGATAGACTAGTGTGCCGTTCTCATAGCTTATCGCTCTAATATATGTTCGGGATGACTCCCTAATGAATGGGTTTGCTTTGTGTGTGGTGAGCTGGTAATGTGTTTTGCAGGTTCCTTCTCATGAATTGATGGGAATTCCACATAGTGCTGCGTCTTTTCCCCTATCTGCACTTGGTGAAGCTTGCGTAAGAAAGGATTTGACTGCCATACATGAGATCTTACATAAGATTGGGTATAAAGATGATGACGGAGCAGCAACTGAGGTTTGTTCCTGATATGCAAAAAATGCAACTGATATTTAAAATACATGATAGCTTGTGTGTTTTATCTTGTTAACGAATAAGTCTTCTAATTTGGTCTTTCATTGAGACATCAATATAACTGGAAGGGTGAAGTAAGTTGAAGGGCTATCTTACGCAGAGCCTTGAATAAGGCTTATATTTACCTGTAGTGCGTTAAATTTTGTTAGTAGTCTCAGAGTTGAATTATTTCAGGTTTTGTATTAAAACTTTTCAGGGGTTTACCATTAGAAATCAGGTTATTACACCATAATGTTGGGTTCTGTTAATCAGAATATGTTCTTCATTAGACTTGTCTAAGCACATGCTTTCTTTATTTTGTCATGATAGGGTAGAACTGAATTATATGTTGACATTAACTTGTAATGCGCAGACACACTTACACACACACTCACACACACATGGGTGCGTATAAATGTGCCGCATTTTTTTCCTCTTGCTGCGTGTGTGCACTCTCATCACTTGTTCAGAGCTTCTATTTGATGCTTATCGTTGAGGTTCTTGCCATCATCCACTTTTAGAAGTCATGCTTATCTACTTCTTGTACAGCTTTCATTCCAGATGTGGACGCACCAGATGCAGGACACATTGAACTCAAAGAAAAAGGGCGATGTTGCATTTCGGCACAAAGACTTCAGAGCAGCTATTGAATGCTACACACAGGTTAAAACGCCTACCAACTGTATCCAGTCGTTTGTAATAACTTGCGTTTGATTTCAAAATTGTTGTCTGCCATCAGCTACCTCGTTTCTTGTGGCCTCAATTTGCATCCCTATAACAGTACTATTCCTGGGGAGGGGGTGAATATATGGTCCTGTCTTAGTTTCTTATGTTGCATATAGGACGTGCTTTTGTGTTTCGGTGTTCTTCATCAGCTATGCAAAAAAATTTAAAAATTGTTTCTGTATTGTTGTTTCGGTGTCTGTAATTATTAGATGGTTATGTGTTTGAAAAAGAGAAAACAAATCACCAAGAAAGATTAAGTCAGCAACTACTTTGTGGATCGAGGTGATAAAATTGGATGTCCTATCCTTAGTGTAACTTTGAGCAAAATCAATTTGAGGATAAGGATCGCTATGGCTTGCCCCAAATACCAAAGGCTTGTTGTTTTGAGCCTTCTTTGTGGGCAAAGAAAAATTGTACTCTTTAAAGTTGTCTATACTATCTTTTGCTCTTCTGCATGAGAGTATGTTCTAGCTTGGAGCTAATTGATAGCTTTGGACGTGCAGTTTATTGATGCCGGAACCATGGCTTCCCCCACGGTGTTTGCTCGACGTAGCCTGTCCTATCTCATGAACAATATGCTGCAGGAAGCCCTCGATGATGCAGTGCAAGCGCAAGTAATATCCCCCGTGTGGCATATCGCATCATATCTACAAGCTACTAGTCTTTTTGCTTTGGGAAGGGAGAATGAGGCACAAATTGCCCTCAAAGAGGGTTCAATACTTGAAGAAAAGAGGAACGAAACTTCCTGACAATGGCAAAGAGGAGCTCCAGTCTAATCCCCTTTCTTCTGAATTGCATCTTTCATAAAGGTGGCCATCACACATCGAACACAATGCTTCTTGGTTTCAAGCAAAACACAAGCTCCTCAACCTCGGAAAAACCACAGGTTTTAAGGGACGCAATAGTCTCTGTCCTCTGCACGCGTAACTAGTTGTTTTTTGTATTCGTTTTTGAATCATTCTTTTGCATCACTACTGGGTTGTTTCGTTTCGTTTGGTCAGTTTATTTGGGCGGTGGGGAGCATGCCTCAGTACCATGACCACTCTGCCCAATGGTGACAATACCTTACCTTTTCCATTAACATATGGAAGTTGTTCAGATACAATTGGCTCAGATTATGTTCGTATAGGAATCAATTGTGAGTTACATGCTGAAATTCGTGTACAGTACACTTTCTTTCTGCTGATGATTGATGATTTTGACTCAGATTATTGCCTTCAGTTTTTTCTTTTCAGCTTTGTTGCGGGAGTTGATGTACTGTTAATTATGTGCGAATGTACAACAAAACTAACAAGATCACATGTATTATGGAGGAATCAATCGCACGGAAATCTGTTAGCGCGGATCAATCAGGGACTAGATAGGCTCTGTAGAGTATTTCTGGATTGAAATGCATCTCTCGTATTGGCTTTTGTTTTCTGGACCGAAAAAATGAAACTTCTAGTTCATGATTTAGAAGATGTAGCACATAAACTTGTAATAAATCCATATCAACAACAATTATATAACGACCTCCGTATATCCTATAAGCAAAGAGAAGTAATCACCAACACTCATCATCTCCCTCATCGTCATAGCCATACTCACACTCTTCCTCCTCATTCCTAGAGTACCATTCCTCCGTATCCTCCTCTTCTTCGTCACCCGCCTCTTCCCCATCCCCATTCTCTTGTTCCTCCTCGCCGCCATTGCAGTAGTTCTTGGTATCTGCTTCATACTTATCGTCAACCATCTCTTCCACATCCCCGTTCTCTTGCTCCTCGTCATCATCATTGTTCTTGGTACCCGCTTTATTCTTATCCTCATCATCGCTATCATTTCGAGACTCAACCCGGGTTCTTTTCACGCTAGGAACAACAAAAGGGTCTTCCTCGTCACAGAGTTTATCGAGTGCATTGTAGTTGATCTTGGAGCTCAATCTCTTCTTTGTTCGGGTTTCTTCGGTCGTTGCTTCTGCAGCAGCAGTTGCAGCATTGGCATTTGTATCCCGTTTACTTCGCTGCTGTCGTCGTCGTTTATCCATGGATTTTTTTGACGTACCGTATCTTTCTTTTTCTGCTTGTTCCTGAAGATAGTCTTTGTTCATTGCTTCCCATATAATCTTCTTGTACAAATACTCCTGCTTTGTGTTAAGGTGGCCTTTTATATCATCGCCATCGATGAAGACGCTGTCACGACATACTTTTCCGCATACACCACAACATACAGAGCCGAATTTAGGATCAATTGTTTCGGGGCAATCTCGGGTGCAGTGACCGCACAGAACCATCTCTGTATCTTGAAATTGGAAGGGGTTTGCTAGAGAGAGAGAGAGAGAGAGAGAGAGAGAGAGAGAGAGAGAGAGGGGCGGCTGTGGTACCGCCAATGAGACAGAGCGTTTAGGTTTTTATAGTTTTGCTTTTTCTCGTACTCTTTAGGGTTTTATTTATTTATTTATTTATTTTTTAAATCCTTAGGGTTTGTTTTATCTACCTTGCTAGCACCACACTCATTCACACTCAAACACACACCCACTCACATGAGTGAATGGTGGGTCCTCCACACACTAACACCTCAAGTGTGTGCGGGACCTACTACTCGTGTGTATGCGGGTGTTTGGGCGTGTAAGTGGGTGTAGTACTAGAATTATTGTTTAATTTGCATACGGGTTATTTCCGGAAAAAAAGAAGAAGAGAGATTAGGAAATTAATTCTCCCTCTTTAAATTTACAGAAGTGCTATAGGTACAACAAATTCCCTACAGCAGCCGTGTACAGATCTATGTGGTCGTCTTGAGTCCCAAAAAGATGATCGGAGCCGCTTATTTTGTTCAAAATATATTATTTAGAGTTCCTGTAAAAAATTATCTCAATCCGATACCGGTAAAGGTATTTACGAATCATCCAACTTTGCTTCAGAAATTCAGGCCTCTAAAGAAAAGTTGTATGATTTGTAAATGGCCTTATCAATATCGGATTGAGATGATTTTTTACAGGGACCTTAACCAAAATATTCTAAACAAAATGAGCAACTCAGATCATCTTTGTGAAACCCGAAACGGGCGCAAAATGGATCTGTACACTCCTGATGTACAAGATTTGCTGTACCCCTAACATTTTTGTTAAACTTAACCAAAAAAAACTATGGACACATATGAATGTGCACACATTTGTTTGTGTTCGAGACCATTTGATGGATGCGAGCTATACATCTACTGTTTGAGACTCACGTGTATCGAAGGATTCTTAATATATTTGCGCATATGCTACTGTGTCCTAGCATTGCTCTTAATTTAAAGATTGACAAATGTTTGACACACCCAAATAATATATATTGTGTATTAATTACTTGCCATTCCTTTTGTTTTATTATGATCTACACTAGTAGTACTAATAAAGATAATACTATACTATATATATACAATCATAATAAATATGCTACTCACCGTTGCAAATTTTTGTAACTTAAATTCATTTGTCTACTTATTCCTCTTACATGTTTTTATTTTCAAAGATGAGTTTACAATAGCTAAAAAAAAAGAACAAAGTTCAAAAACTGAAGGGAAAATATTTGTCTACCATTGCATATTTGAATGTAGAGGCCGGTGTAGTTAGTAACGTATTACGGAGTACCTTGTTCCGCTAAACTACACGTTGTAGAGCACAGCTTTTTTAATTTATCCTTATTCAACTTTTTTGTTTTGTCTTAATTTTTTGGACATTTTCTTGGATATTTCTTAAAAATTTTGGATAAAAATCATAGTAATTTTTTACTTTTTCAATTCCTCTTGTCGAGACAAACCAATAATATAAGAGTATAAAAAATTGGCGCAAAATTAACAAATGCGAACAAAATTTAAATAAGGAAAAAATAAAAAAACTATAGTCTACCACTTATAGTTTAGCAGCAGCGCGGTGTATAAAAACAAATTGATTTAATACCAATATAGCAGTATGTACATACATGACATTGACAATCGCATAAGCAATACTTTTTTTTTTTGGGTACAAGCATAAGCAATAAATTAATAATCACAAATTTGAAAAATATTACACCGTTTATATCGCAACAATAATAGGAATAAAAACCCCAACATAAAATGAAACCGACCACCAGGTTTATTCACCCCTCAACACACATCCATCACCACCATTAAAACAAATGAATTATCCAGACGATGTGTAGCGACCAGGATTATATGAGATAAGTTGTTGTAATCACTCTTAAAAAATCCTCGCTATCGATGCACTTTCTGTGGCCGGTTCTGTGAGCGGTTTCTGCGTAAAATAAAAAGCCCCTTTTAATTTGCCTCCGCCTCCTCTTCGTACTCCTCCTCCCCGACCTCATCCGCCACCGCATCCTGATACTGTTGATACTCCGACACCAAGTCATTCATGTTGCTCTCCGCCTCCGTGAACTCCATCTCGTCCATCCCTTCCCCCGTGTACCAATGCAAGAAAGCCTTCCTCCGGAACATGACCGTGAACTGCTCCGACACCCTCCTGAACATCTCTTGGATCGACGTCGAGTTCCCCATGAACGTGGACGACATGGACAACCCCGTGGGCGCCACGTCGCACACGCTTGACTTCACGTTGTTCGGGATCCACTCCACGAAGTACGACGAGTTCTTGTTCTGCACGTTGATCATCTGCTCGTCGACCTCCTTGGTGCTCATGGACTTGCCGCGGAAGAGGGCGGAGGCGGTGAGGTAGCGGCCGTGGCGGGGATCGGCCGCGCACATCATGTTCTTGGAGTCCCACATCTGCTGGGTGAGCTCGGGGATGGTCAGGGCGCGGTATTGTTGGGAGCCGCGGGAGGTCAGGGGGGCGAAACCGACCATGAAGAAGTGGAGGCGGGGGAAGGGGATGAGGTTGACGGCGAGCTTGCGGAGGTCGGAGTTGAGTTGGCCCGGGAAGCGGAGGCAGCAGGTGACTCCGCTCATGGTGGTGGAGATAAGGTGGTTCAAGTCGCCAACTGCAACATTGCACGAACAATAAGCATTTGTAATTTTAGAGCAACCACGTTTTCACAAAGTCCGATTTTGTTCATTCAGCATCACATGAATGGGCAAACTAAATTGCGGCATTGCTCCCCAAGAACTATATATAAGTTATTATGCATCCAAATCACTGAGTCATTACTACGCCATCAAGGGGTCATTACAGCGGTTAGGGCCAGCTTTGAGCTGAGACGAACAAGATAGTGGACTTAATCTCCAAATTTTGGATCAAAATTAGAGTCCAGGTACCATAGCTAGATATGTAATATATATTTAATCTAACACTTTATAACAAATAAGCTAACTAGTCAAGTGGAAAAGTTTAGTTTATTTATCAAAGAGGTACATGATTCAAATTTCATCGGCCTCTTTTTTCCTTCCCCATATAGATATTTTTTTCCCTTCATAAGTTCGTCTCAAGTCCCAAGAATCTCAAAACCATTCCTGCCCGCGGTAATTGTGTTCAAAACCGATGAGAGTATTAAGAGGATGTGTTCTTACAACTTGGATTGGTGAGCTTGAGAGTGCGGAAACAGATATCGTAGAGGGCTTCATTGTCAAGAACCATGCACTCGTCGGCGTTCTCGACCAGCTGGTGGACGGAGAGGGTGGCGTTGTACGGCTCAACCACCGTGTCCGACACCTTGGGTGATGGGAAGACGGAGAACGTCAGCATCATCCGGTCTGGATATTCTTCCCTGATCTTTGATATGAGCAGGGTCCCCATTCCGGACCCTGTCCCTCCTCCCAGTGAATGACAAATCTGGAAGCCTAATCAAATCCAAAACCCAGAAGTACGTAATTAACCAATATTGCATTAAACAGAGTCCTCTAGGTCCATTAGTTTTCACTTTTCACCTTCACTATTTCAATTTTGTGACCAGTTAGAAATGAATTTAAAGGGGAAATTAATTTTATGTACTGTGAACAACGTACTTTAGTCATTTACGGACCAACCTCTGGCATAATGGCAATTATGCAACATGAGTTCAACCTACTTGGTTCAGCATTAGGTACAAAAGACATTCGAATACAAATCCAAACAACGATTACTTCCGTTTAATACACGTTAGACAAACAAATCTATATCCGGATCTGTGTCGGTAAGTAGCCGAAATATTACTGTACGTAGCTAATTTGACCACTGAACCAAACAATAATAAATTTAAAAAATTGGCAGGATAGTTTTAAGTGGGCCACACCAGCAAATCTTGTGAAATCTTTTACTCCTACTCTATGAGATTGATTTTTCTATCCCTACAATAATTGAAGCTGACGTGGCGTTGTGGAAGTAGAATGGCCGAGGTGGAAATTTTTTTTTTTCAAGTACAAAGCTCTCAATTTCAATATCATCATTTGTGGAAATTGTTTGACTTGTATAATGTCATAGAAATAAAAACTCATGAACTTGAAGAAATCGAAGTTATACCTTGTAAGCAATCACAATTCTCAGCCTCTTTACGAACCACATCAAGAACTGAATCGATCAGCTCGGCTCCCTCAGTGTAATGCCCCTTGGCCCAATTGTTTCCGGCGCCATTCTGGCCGAAAACAAAATTGTCGGGCCTGAAGATCTTTCCGTAGGGCCCGGTACGCAGACTGTCCATAGTACCGGGCTCGAGATCCATCAACACCGCTCTGGGGACATACCTCCCACCACTTGCCTCATTGTAGTAGACATTCACCCTCTCAAGTTGAACATGAGAGTCGCCGACATAGTTTCCGGTGGCATCGATGCCGTGCTCGTCGCACACCACCTCCCAGAACTTGCCCCCGATCTGGTTACCGCATTGCCCGGCTTGGATGTGAAGAATTTCTCTCATTTCTTCAGGCAAAAAGATGGGGGAAGATTGGAAATGGCTTAAAGGGAACTGCAAAATGGGATGAGTAAAGGGAAGGGAAGGAGGGCAGGGAAGAATGGAAAGTGGATGGGGGGTTTTGTAGGAGTGAAGGGGATTGGGGATGTGATTGAGACACTGATATTTTTTTTTTCTCAATTAATCTGTAATTAATAATATAGAATGAGAAAATTATTAGAGAGAAGGAGGGAGAGTTGATAATTTTCATGTGGGTGTGTTTGGAGGAGGGGATGTCAAAGTCCAACATGGAGGAGTCAGGTGAGCTGGATATGGAAGGAGACAACGAGGTGGATCTCAATTAGGTCATTTGGCTTCATTCATCTAAAATTACAATCACATCCTCCCTGCTTTTGCTCACTCATCATCTAAAAAGGGAAACAGAAAGTCTACCCCACCGCTCAACGTTCACCGCTCCCTTCACCGTTGTCAATCTCACCGTCTAAAAGTATTTTGGACGGTTCTAAGGAAGAGTTTTCAAAGTCCAGACCATTAATTGCTGAGACGGACAGTGAAATGTTGAACGGTGGGGGTAGTCTTGCTGAAAGGGAAAGTATCTCTCCTGATATCGTCGTCAATGTGACGAAAAATGAGAACCATTACGGTTCCATTTGATAATCCGAGCTGATTATTTTGTAATGCTTTGTTTGTTTGTCTTTTGTGTGAAATTCAAATTAATCAGATATCAGTCTATTCATCTAAAATAATTATAATTGTTAGAACAGGAATGAAAGGTCAAAATCTGATCTTCTTCTTTTTTTTTTTTTTTCTTCTGGTGACAAATAGGTGTCTTTACCCATGTCTGACCTGCTTGTTCTTTTCATGTACGGTAAACACATAGGGGCCGGCCACAATGAACATAAGTTTATTTTCAAATAAGTTTTTTGCAAGTTTTATTTTTCGTAACATGAAAGATAACACGGGATTAGTGGAATGAACATATCAATCATGCCATTTTTGGTCTATTTAATAATAATGAGGTGGTTATAATGTCCCTAGTTTTTGTGATTTATACATCCAGATTGGTCCTAGTTGAGTGTGTGTGTAAATTTATTTTTGTATGCTAGTGTTGACATAATGCAATAGAATATAAGTTGAGAGAGGTAGGAAGCCACAATAATTGAAGGCATGAGTCTGTGTCAGACTTCTATCTTCTCTTATTTCGTCTTTTTGATTATTATTTTTGCATCCAGCTCCCATTAGGACTGGCAATTGGGCTGGTTTAGGGTGGGAATCCAAAGCTAAAGTCTCTCCAACATCATAACATTAACGGACACGGGGATGCTATCAAGTAGCTCCCTGTCAAGCGGGTATTGAGCAGTCAATCTGGCTATTCATCTCGGCACGGTCGACTCAAAACGAATCTGAACACATATAAATTGCATATAAATTTGAACCGTCCATTACTCGGTTAATATCCGAGCCATTGGGTCGCAAACGGGTTATATAATCACCGTTCAGGTTTTGGTATAAGCCCACAAGTAGTTACAGTAACACAAAACCTCGCTTGAGATTTCTGGCAACTGGAGAAAACACGATTGACAGAAATGATGTCAGTGATATGATTCTACAGCGTTAATGGTAGAACATTATAATCCATTTCAATAGTATTTTTTTAGGTTGGTGAATGGTTCAAGTCGATGAATGCTGAAGAGAGTAATGAGAGAGAATGTAGAGGTGAGCTGTCTACAATCTGCATCTAACCAATGGCCCCATACCATAATGCCAAGAAAGTACCCACTTCAGCAACCAGCCAGCCAGCCAGCCAGCCTATCACTCCGGTCCAGATGAACCCCAAGATTTTTTTTGATCCGTAGATGAACCCCAAGTTGACATTCTATTTTATTGCAATGTCGCAACAAATGTTCTCTTATGACTCCGAGTGGATCATCCTGATTCCTACATGCACCACGACTAATTCTTGAAACTTAACTAATTCCTGAAAGACGAATTCTACCGTCCACTAGCAGTGGCCTCGATCAAAGATAGGACAAACTCACGTATGAACTAGCTAGCCCCAAGGAGAGAGCATAGTTGTCAAAGGCGCGCCTAGGCGCACTTACTAACCCCCGGCGAGGCAACTTGAAGGAGGAGAGCAAAAAGCGCAAAAAAGTGCACTTCTTTCAAATCGATCACAAAAGCGCACATACCACAATTATTTTCAGAAATAATATTTTTTTGCATAGGTGCGCCTCTCTTCAAAAAGGCACGCCTTGCCTCGCCTTGCGCCTCTCACCTCAGGCCCAACAGAACTTTGCGCCTCGGTGCGCCTTTCGCCCTTGATGTAGAGAGCAAACCCCAAGTTTGCAGAAAAGTACCACTTGGTTTTCAAGTGGAGTTGTATTGGGATCATGGCTAATGCAGGAAGGGAGATCAAAATGATCTCAAATAAATAAGTTCATCTTTTCCACAGTTCTAAAATCCGTTTACCCCCAGAACTTCTCTACAGATACATAATCAGAATACAACCCAAGGTCATAGGATTCAGAAGGGGAAAAAAGTCATCTCAATACCTTTAGCAGAAATTTTTGCATTGGACAGTCAAGATCCCAAACAAAATTGCCTAATTATACCTTCCTGAAGATCCGGTCAAAAATCTTGGACAACGTGGTAGGGTAACATTGGATGGAATAAGGAGCACATGGCACATAATAGCAGCCACATGGCCGTAGTCATGGACCTGAAAATGCTGCCGGATCATGATATGTCATGGTCAATAAGACTGATATTGTAAGAAGTATTCATACTGAGTATACCAAGATCATTAAGGCAACACCAGGTAAAGTACATCGGATCAGCTTGTCTTCATTATTCATCTCTTCATACCCCTCCATACTCCTCTCGTCGGTCCCACTCCTGAGCAGACGTAAATAATCCGAATCGGTCATCACGTAGCACTTGTAATAAACTCTATCTGTATTTTCTAAAATCGATGATAAAGATGATTGTAAGCTTAAACTTTCCTTTTGGTGGAACAAAATTTGATTTGTTCACATGTTCATAGATGTTCTACGAGATGAACGATTTGGATTATTGGTGACTGCTCGGGGGTGGAGCCCACGAGATGAGTATGGAGAGATGATTTCTGAAGAGTGAAGACGAGTTGATCCCTTAGTACATTGGATGAATTGGAGCAACGAAAGCCCAGTACTAGGCCATGTCAAGATGATAAGGACAGGGACGGCCCGGCCATGAGTTATTGGCGGTCAAAGCGAACTTCTAAGATAGGCCCGTCTAGATATTTTCACGGATTAAAACTACAAATTACGAAAAACACTTTCAAGATTACTAATCATGACAGAAAATAAATTTCACGTGTTATTCAGGCCTAATAGCAGGCATTGATTTCGGCTTAACATTCATGGTAAATTGAAGTGGGTTTGGGTAAAGTTATAATTCAATCGAGGCGCGGAATTGTTTTACCCAAGTATGAGAGCAATATTCAATTGGGAACGCCATTTCTTTTGCTGAAACTGCCGAAACAACGCAAATGTTGACCCTCAGGCCTGGCTGTAGATGAAGGTTGTTAGCCCTTCTGGTTAGAGAGTAAGGTGGTGTTGGTATCTGGATTCCGAAAGACGTGTCATAGTCAGCGACTCAGTGTCTCTATCTGCTTTCTCGTTTGTTTTGAGCCGTTCTCGTACTGTGCTGCTAGTTGGGGTTTCAAGGGTATACCCCTGGTCCCCTCTTTTGGTTTGGTTCTTATAGAATTACTTACACCACGAAAAAGCATGATGAAGGCAAACCAATTTGTACTGAGTTTGTAACAACAGAGAAACATCAAAAAATAAAATCAACCCAAGTACAGATGCAGTGAGATGCTGCCACGAGACACACCAAACAGTCAGGAGTGTTCGTGACCGGAAAGGATTGACATAGGATCCTGTACTCTTCTTGGTCCTAAGATTGATAAGCTCCATACGAGTGCAGCCTCATTATGCCCATGGATCAAGTCTATCATGGGTATAGTTCTTGTTCTTCGAAATTTGAATTTCTGGTTGTTGTTTTTGGTAGTTAATGTCTTTCCTGTTCCTTCTTCCCTTAATAAGGGGGAAAAGGGGTAACTTGTTCAGAAATTTGCATAGAGTTGATTTTCCAAATTTGTCTTCTTTCCAGCAAACCAGTAACTTCGTGTTAGGTTCGCCTAGTCTACAAACGAATAGAGAACCGGAAAACAAATATCTGAGAACCTGCCCTTGACTCACTGATGGTGGTTCATCCTGTTATCAGGACTGGCGAATGTGTAGTGTGTTAAGAGATTTGTTCGGTTGTTCCACATTAGGTCTCTAACCACCCAATTCATACTATATCGGTATATGTACTTTAGAGGCTACTCCCCTATAGGCAGCTGATTTTGGTTGGATGCCTTCAAAATTTTCTAATGTTCTTGCTGTGGTTCTTATCTATTAAAGTTGGTCCAAAAATTTTGAGAAACAGTTTAAAATTCCTTTCAGGGATTAGATCATTAGTCAACGTGGTGTTTGTCTAAGCTAAGAAGGACTGCTTGCAAGAATCTAAAGCAGCGGCCAACAGAAAAAATACTACTGATATTACCCAGAGAAATGCTAAGTTGCAGCGAAGGACAAGCCAGAGGATTATCAATTCATTCTAGCATTCGATGTAAGAACATCGACACAATTCGTAGTTAGAATGTACTAGAAGGAATTCCCGAAACCAGAATTTAGTTCAGAAATACGAAGTTGAATCATCTGATGGGGAGATGCCAATTGGCAATTACTTTCAAAAGTCAGATGAACAAAAAAAAACAGATAATTGGCAAGTACCAAACCATCATTAATAATGTAACTTTATGTACAACACATGCATGATGCTATAAAGGTGGTCCAATGTAGACTACCTTATTCTTTTGCTTTTCAAATTTTCCTACTTGTATACAGTATAACCAAAGTGAACTTCAGTCATCAAAATATAGATTAGTATTCTTACTGTCTTACATTAGAGAGCGGTTACCAGAAATCATCATTGACAGCTGCATACGAAGATCGGTATGGCTCATTTTCTTCCTCCATCTCCATCTCCAACTCGAACTCGCCAGACCCAAACTCAGCCGATTCGATATCAGCAAGATTCTTCAGATCAACAAGAGAAAGCTCATTCAGGTGAGTCACCACCATATCAGCAGCCCCAAGTTCATACACCAGATTCTTGCTAGCAACCGCCACACACTTCATCCGGGCATCATGAGCCGCCTCAACCGTAAGATTCGAATTCCCAAACACAATACACCTCTCCGGTATACAATTCAGAAGCTGCCCCGCATAAACAAACATTTCCGGGTCAGGTTTCCCTCTGTACACATCTTCCGCTGCTACAATAACGCTAAAAACACCTTCCATCCCCATGGCTCTAACTGCTTTCTCAAGGGTTTTTCTCGGACGAGTTGAGACCAATGCCATTGGAATCTTGTAATCCATCAGGAACTTGACAAACTCCTTTGACCCAAATCGGAATCCATATTTCCCACCGCGTAAAGCTTGGTAAATCTGTTCTTTCCTTAAAGCCATTCTTCTCACTTGAGTTGGGCCTCTAGACCAGCAGAGAACTTCAGAAATGGCATGTTCATTCTTCATCCCTTGGATTCTACTGAGTATGAAACCCAGGGGAGGGGGTTTTCGTACTTCCTCAGAAAGAGTTAGCCAGGCCTGATTCTCGAGATTAGGGTTATCTTCAATCAAAACCCCTTCCCATTCAAAGATTGCACCAAACCACCCACAACCCATTCTTTCTCGTCGAAGCAATGGATTTTCTAGTGAAGGCTTATCAGCTTTATTCTCCCGTGGCCACAACCCCAGTTTTCGATCCAATCCAGTGTCTACTCGCTTCTCAAAACCCCTATCGATTCGCTCTTCCAAAAAACAATATGCCTCCTTGGTTAGTTCCACAGCTTTAGCCTTAATCGATGGAACTGCTAAGCGATCAACTCCCAATCCCGACAAGGGAGCAGAACAAACAAGTTTTCTACCAAGGAATTTGGTTACTGGAAACCGGCAGAAATTAGATGGATTCCTTTTGCTTGAGACATCCTTTGGGCAATATCTCCCCCATACCGGTGGATACCCCAAAATAGACGTCGCCGCAATTGATTCCATCGTCCTCACTAACAAAAAATAGCTGCAGAAATCTAGTTTCAAAAATTTCCTAAGGCCAAACACAGAAATACCCTTCCTAAGTTCTTCTAGAATGAAGCAAATTCAGAATCCCCTATAAACCAATTAGACTGGACCCAGTATCTTTCAACCAATCCTACCCAACTCAAGATTCAGAACCCTAGCTTCACAAATTCCCTCAACATGTCACAACCTATTCACAGTAAATATTTAATTCAACGACAAATTAACCAAACTAGGGCCAATTTAATACCGGAAATCAGACCTAGATGGCGTTTTCATAGTCAAAAGCTTCAACTTTCCTAAATAGATCCCTATTACAACATCAACACAATCCAAAGCCAGTAAAGAGTAGCAAACCCGCCTTACTGAGATAAAAGACCCCAACTTTATCAAATACCCATCAAAGTATTATATCAAACAATCAATTCAACGCCCAGATTAAGCAAAACTCATCAACCTAAAACGCCAATTAAAAGGAGGGAAGAAAATACCAATGAATAGAGTAAACGTAACTGTGAAGAAGAATCACGATAGAAGGTTTGCAGCAGGTTTTGTGGGGGGTTTATAAGGGCGGGAGAGGTTGGATTCTTTCTTTCTTCCAAAGGGGTTTTATGTGTCGTTTATATACAAGCCGAGGAAGAGAGGAGCCCGTCCAGAGAGAGAGAGAGAGGAGCTACCGACTTAAGACAAGGCCAAGTCCGAATTCCGAGAGGCTGGCAAATTTGGTTAAAAGCACTCGTGTCTCCTACGTGACCTCGTTCCTTCTTGGAGGCTTTGCTACGCACGGCTCTGTTCACTTGTCGTGAAGAAACTGGTGGAGAAAAATTGTTTTCGTGAAAATTCTACATGTATTTTAGTTGAGGGAAAAAAATTTGTGAAAATGTTACTCACTGTCCGGATTTAATAATCCCTAGTTCAATTTTAACCATGTAAAAAATGAGTTATATTTTTCAATTAGTAATGAATTTTATATCCAATATGAATCTTATTTGATAAATTTCAATTAGTTCTATAAGGCGATGTTTTTAAAATTATATAAAATATTATAAATTACAAGATATAATCGATTGAAAAGTGGTATAAATTTTCAAAAACAACTATTAAATCCGGACGGAGGAAGTAAAAATAGTACTAGTATTTTTAATTGTCAAGAAAACTAGCATGTTGAGTTTGAGGGAAATTAAATCCCTCGTTCCTTATCCACACATATCTTTATTCGGCTGCCTAACGGGCCAGTAGGAAGATGCACAGAAGGATACATATGTGTCTAGAATCGTTCAATGCAAGTGGGTTATATAGTATAATACGTGTCTGAGTACAATACATTGGATTGCCTGAGTACAATACGTGTCTGAACTTGTGCACGCCTATTTGTGCATGTCCATAGAATTTTTGTTAGCCTTTTGCGTTTCGATAATGGAAGAAAAATTATTTTGAGCTCATGAGGCACCGTCACGTGGTATTTTGACTCCTCCACCACTGTACATCGATGTGGGTTTCAATGTGTGAGACTCACATCAATATGTAGCGGCAAAAGTGATTGATGTAGCACACAGCTGTGTCCCAATAGTCTAATTACAATTATTCTAGCATCACAAATACCTACACAAATACACTCACATGCACAATGAGTCTCACACACACTACACACTTTCAATGTGTGTGAGTCCCACGCATGTGAGTATGTTTGTGTTTTTTTTTTTTATCCAAGAATGTTTGTGGTGCTAGCATGTTTTAGTTAGTTATTGGCCGTTGAAATAGCTGTGCAGTTGAAAGAACGATTTCCATACTCTTTTTAGTACTAATAAGACTTTGTTTTCTACTTATGGATTTATTACTATGTGAGGAGTCCGGAATTTCAAATTGGGTGTCTACACTTTGTTTTTCGTGTATAAATTCTTTCAGTTCATGAAATAATGTTACCACAATTCATAACTGAAAAGAAGTGTAAAAATTACTAATAACCTTAAGAAATAGTCAGGGCATTAAATCCTTCTTTTTTATAATTTGACTCGTTCAATATTTTTAATGGGGCATGGCTGAGCAAAAGACTATAATGACAAGTAGTACTAATAATTAATGGGGTATGCCTTGGGCTCTTTGCTAGTCTGCTTGGCTCCACCAAAATTGTGCACGATGTCACAAAAATTTGTTGGTTTGATTCTATTAATGGAATGATTTTGATTCTATTAATTTTTAAAGTCTAATTTCGTGGGGTTTTTTTTTAATGACTTACATGCCATGCCACCTATACATTTATACTGCGTGATGTATTATTTTCCCTTCTCTTTTAAGTGACCAGTGTACAAATTATAAAGTTAGTACAAAATTCTACCTATATAAAGAACTCCTGCACGGAATTTAAGATAGATTTTCTTAGTCCTAAACAAGAGATTAATCAAATCATGACAATCAAGTGATGTTGAAACTTGAAACTTATTTACCCAAAAAAAAAAAAGTGATGTTGAAACTTGGCTCCTTAGGATTGATGGATTTCTAATATTTGGGTGTCTCATTTCAATTTTATTGGATGTCGTATGAACGTACGTGGTTAATTTCAAATCACATAATTTAATAAGTCTCAGATAACATAAGGGAATAATGAATATTGCAGCCATTTATAGATAAGGCTCATGTGACACCAAAATGTATGTGATTTTTATAATATTATGATCACCAACAACAAATAATAAACCACATATATCCCCATGAGTTGTAAGATAATTGGACCAAGGGAGGGATTTGAATAACTCTCATTGGTAGGAGTGATTGCATGCATGTATTTATTCTTAGGATTAATCCTGTCTAATGTTTTACTCGTAGGATAGGAAAGGTGGCTAGCCTTCACTAATTGTCTCGAATGGTTGTTTGAGTTGTTTCATAAATACATACTATAAATATAATATTGTACTAAACTTTATGAGATCATGTCTCTCACTAGTGGATGATAAGGTTAATCTTTTAGAATTAGTCGAACTATGCGTAAAATGATTTGAAAATATGAGTAACTTAAAAAAAAAATTTAGTATGAGACAATTACTATACTGTTATACATGCAATGATGCAATTCTTCGTAAAATTAGATTAAGGCCTATTTTGACTTAATTAGCTATTTAAAAAAATTATTAAAGAAAATTCACAATTTATTACTTTTGCTAAATTTTTTTACCAATCAGAAAAATCTAACAAATAAAAAATTAAGAAAATAATGAATATAGTGATTCTTTCCTGAGTTTCCTCCTCAGACATGCTGATGTCGGCAGAAGACCTGAATCACCCCCAAAGTGGAGAAATTTTTGGGTGCCTTGTGGGTATCACGTGACCATGTCCACGTGTTGCTCGAGCAACCTATTTGGGTCGTTTAAAATTGTATTGGACGGTTCAGATTAAAATCCTCTCTCTCTCTCTCTCTCTCTTCTCACTCTACCACTCTCTCTCCAAATCCTGAACCGTCCAAAACTGAAATGGACGGCCGGATGTACGAGCAAGCACTACATGGTACCCACCCGGCATTGAAAAATTTCTCCCCAAAGTGAGAGGGCAGATCCTGTCAATTTGCTACCGACCAGTTCGGTCCATTTGGTGCATCGGGTTGTCCAAAAGTGTTTTGGATGGTCCAAATTTAAATAGGTGTTTTAGAGGGAAAAAAATAAAAAAACACCCTCTTTAAAACTGGGCTATTCAAAACACTTTTGGACGACTCGGATGCACCAAATGGACTAAATTGGTCGATAGCCAAATTGACCGAATCCAATCCCCCAAAGTGAGTAAACATCGATCAATTTGTGGGGGGTGTTTTTAGTCTTTTTCCTTCTCAGCCACCCTTTCTTTTTTAATCAGCTCCTCAGCCACCTTGAGAGCTGTTCAAAGCACTTGCGTAAAGTAAAGGCAAAAGGTAACTTTACAGAAAAAGAGGGAGAGAGGGAACGTGAAACAACATATACAAGCAAGCAAATGGCATACAACAAACCAGCAGTGAGTGGAAGAAGATAGCTTTTTAAAAGAACATGGAGAAAAGCTTGCCAGCTCGTTGTCCCTCCACCCTCCAACTCCTCATGTGATGAGAGAGAGAGAGAGAGGGGTATAGACTTTTCACTCCTCTCATTGCGCTCTCTCTCTCTCTCTCTCTCTCTCTCTCTCTCTCTCTCTCTCCCCCCTTAAAAGGCATCCTTTGTCTCTCTACACTTCCACAACTGTGCCTTTTTCTGTTTGTTCTGCTTTACTGACATTGATCTAAGTAACTAGCAACCGCTTCCCCTCTTAAACCCATCTACTATTTTGATTCTTTGAGAATTCCTGGGGACTCTTGGAGTACTAAATGTGTGTGGAAAAAATGGGCAGTTTCAGATGAAACCTTTGAGTTCAAGAGGTTTTGGGAGTTCATGATTAGTTCTAATTAAAGCTTCCAGTTTGTTGGGCTTTCCTTTGGGTTCACTTCTCTTCCATCTAGTACGGTGTGGCCCATTTTCTCCATCACTTCTGCCTTTTTTCTGTCCTTTTTTTTTTTTTTGCTTGGAATGCAAGTGTCTATAAAGATGCCTTTTTCTTCTCTCTTATGTTTTTGTTTCCTTAACTTGCTATTATGCCACTACCTACTTTGAGGCTTCCATAGATGCCTTGAATTTGCTTGTTTGGTTTTGGGTTTTTTATCAGAAGCTTCCATGAATTTGGTATTCTCTATCTATTAGACCATTGAATTTTTGCTTCAAGCATAGAAGATCAAAGAATAAGTATTGCAGGTTATTGGTTTTGTTGAAGGCGTTTTCTCTCTCCAATTCAGGGACATGGGTATGGAATTTTTTTTTTCAGTTTTCTGATTCAGAATTGCAACTGGTACTTGTCATTACTGGATTTTTATTCTTATGGGCTTCTATAGTGAAGCCGGAATCGCTAGTAATCGCCAGTCATCCATACAACAAGTTAATTCGTTCCCAGGCCTTGTGCACACCTCCCATCACACTGTGGAGCTGGCCATGCCTGAAGTCGGTTAAACTCTGTTATGTTGGCTATTCGGATTGTGAAGTTGTATTTCCTCTTACCTCAGCAATTAAAGGATGATAACAGCCTGCTGGATTCAGTCGCATAGTAAAATGTTCCTTTCATTGAGAATAAGTTTCTGCTGTTTAAATTGTATGGTTGTCGATTTCATTTGCATATAGAATAAGTTAATATTCTTCTGCTCTTTTACTTCCTCCTCGCTCGAATTAATGCTTGTGAGTGCTTTAGCAATCAATCGTATCTAAATATCGGAAATATATCGTCTAAGATCTCTCTTTTTCGAACAGAAGTTCTTTGCGAGTATCTTGGATTTTTCAGTTTAGTTTTGGTTTTGAGTTCTATAGTGCTGTTGAAGAAATCTTCTACTACTTCTCTAGGGAGTGATCTTTGCTTGCCCTCTTCCTATTTTTTGTAGATTGCACATGTGTTAATGGGAATAGAGATGGAGTTGGAATATGACAAATATTGCAGAGTTGATGGGAGCCTGAAAACTGTTCTTCCATCTTCTCGGCCCCATTCGGAAGTTGATAATAGAAGAAGCATTAAAGGAAAACTTTCGCCTCCAAACGTTCTATTGGGCTTAGAAGAGAAATTTGTAGATATTAATTTCGGTTGCTATCGCGATACATCTAGGCAAATCATTCCATATCCAGTGTTAGAGGGAAATGATGTAGTAGATCGCGACTCTCTATGTCAAAGCTCCACAGAAATAAGGAAGTTGAAGAAGATTGAAGCTGTGGAAGGTAGGAGAAAAATTGACTCTATGTTTAGCTCTGACGAGGATAGCTCCCCAACGGAATGGAAAAGATCCTCAATGATGTTGCTAAATCAAGAATTGATCACCGATAGCAGAGAGGATCGCTCTGCTGAAAATGTAGAAATAGAAAAAGTAAAGGATCCAAAGTTTAGATGCAATCCGAATGTTGGTCCTATCAGCGATGGTAACTCATTTCGGAAAAGAGACGGTGCTCTCATTTCTCAAGAGTCGCTATCTGCTAAACTGGCACTACCCCATTCACCTTCTCAATCGGAGAGTGATAGCTCTGGACCCAGCAGTCCAAAGGCTCGGTTCAGATCGTTCAGAAAGATGTTGGAACCAAACATTAGGGGCAATTCCACATTGAGGAAATCTCCACCGAACAATTTCTCAAACACCTCCCAACTCGGTTCTCAGTTTGTGAAAAAAGACCTTTCTACTTCGGCTGTTCCAAGCTCACCGGCTTGCTTGAATGGGCGCCTCAAATTGGAAAACAAACACGGGGTACCACTTTTTGAGTTCTCATTGAAGTCCCCAAAAGACATTTTTGTGGCCCGGACATGGAAAACAGACAACGGTCTGAATCGGGTATACACTTTTCACTCTTTTCAAAATAGAAGGAAGAGTAGTGCTAGTAGCGGATGGGGATTGAAAGATAGTAAAAATGCATCCTCTATGGTGGGGCAGATGCAAGAATCCAGTTATTTGTGTACAGAGCTAAAAGATACTGCCGGGGCTTTCAACAAGTCCTTGGCGACTGAGTTCGTGTTATACGATATTGCACATGCAAGAAAAAGTGTTGTTGCTCATGAAAAACCTAAAAAGTCCAGTAATAGTGGTAAATCGCCTCCAGGCCCTTGGGAACCTGCAGATTTGCATCCATGGCTTGAAATAGCAGCAATTATCGTACAAGTTCCATTCCGAACAGGGGAAAGTTTGATGTACAAGGGAAGGGTTGCAAAGAGTGATCAACAGCATCCGAACTTATTTGATCTGTCTGCAGTAAATGTGGTCACTCCTTGTGGAAACCATGGTTTGCCAAGTACTGGTAGCCGTGGTCCTTCACCATTGCTTGATCGATGGAGGTCGGGTGGAGGCTGCGACTGTGGTGGTTGGGACAACGGATGCCCCCTTACTGTTTTTGGCAATCCCCGTATTCACAGTGCTGACGATCACCGGTTCATGGACAATCAGCCGCCTTTGGAACTTTTTGTTCAGGTAAGCTTCTCCTCTGATGCCTGATAACACTGCTGTAGTAACTTTGATACCCTAGATGTAACTCCACACTAAGCATGGAAACTGTTGACTCGAATCTATTTGTTGGCTTTTTACTGTTTCACACAATAACTTTTAAACTACTTATTACATTCTTCGAATCTCGGTATATGAATTTGATCTAGTTTACCTCCATGGTTATAGTTACCTGTATTTTAGAATCTACAGGATGCAGTGAAAGAGATTTAGGAAACCTTAGCTCAGAGTTTCTGCTCCTCACTGATTTACATGTTTCATTTAGTAGTTTCTCTATGTATACTCCTCCACGATCGGGGAAAAAAAAAAAAAAAGATTTTCACTCCTCCAGGTTAATATCATCAGTAATGTGATAGAATGTGATCTTCGTTATCATCTCCTGGCAATTTGAATGAATTTTGTAAGCTTATGACTCCATTTTAGTCAACAAAATGGTGTTCCTTCATTGCTTTCAAACATAATATGTGGATTTCACTTAGTATGGGCCCTCTTAATTCCAAGCAACATGTTTATCACCTTTCGTATATATCCTTAACTCCACTTCATAGCATCTCCCGAAATTGAGCTATCGTTAGGCAAAGAATTTCTATTGCAGTTCTTTCTATTACAGGTATCTGAGCCATGTTTTTTGGACAGAACTGCCATTTGCAGAGAAATTAATAGTGGTCTGGTCGCCCTATCTGTTTCGCGTGGCTTCCCAGGCAGTGTACCGTAAAAAAGGGAAAATAAGATGCAACTAGGAACTGTACTTCTGGTGTTTAAACTCCAAATTGTGATCAAAGTTGATTCTAAATGATCCTAGATTCCAAGTGCATATATGTCCTTTATCATATGTTACGTGTATCTCACAAACTATTACTATTACTTGTATGCAGGGATCAAAAGAAAATTCACCAGCATTGAGAATGAGAGTCACTGAACAGGGATGGTACTCAGTCGACTTCCATGCACAATTATCCCCGTTACAAGCATTCTCTGTTTGTGTTGCTATGTTGCATCGTACAAAAGCCTCGATTGTTGTAGGGCCCCAGAGAGATAATCTGCTGTCGAAATGCAAATCACCGACAGTGTTCACTGGGGAAGAAGTTACAAATTTACTTGAAGCGGTCCAAGAGGACGGAAAGAGGAAAGTCAGTAAGAAGATTGAAGAAATCCAACCATCTGTAAAACTCAACCCACCGTTTTCTCCTATTGCTCGGGTATAGAAGATCTTTTCGCGATGTTAATGTGTCCGTATATATATACCGTTACTTTCCCCTACATAGCAGAATTTAAGCAACGCGCAATGCTGTTATTACTGTCAATAGCCTCTGGCCCTTCGGATTATGAGAGGGAGATTAAAGACGTATTATTTTTGCTTTTTCACCAAATATCATCACTGTCCTCACCAAAAGTGATGAGATTTGGCAAGAAACGATATGGACTAGATTCATCTTGTCTTTCTTTTCTTTTTTTCGTCGTTTCCCCACATTTCTCATCTTTTTTAGTGATCCAAATAAGTGAAAGAATTCTCTTTTCTTTTCGCCCCCTTTCTCGCTATCTAAAGAGGATGCTAGTGATGCCAAGGGAAGAGAAGTTATAATTCAAATTTTTAGAAGGGGTAATTCTGTCACTTTTGTGTTCTTGGAGGTTTATACTTTATAGTGCTTATATATAGAAGTAGATACATTCTTTGAAGGAGAAGAAAGAAGATCACTTCTTTTGTATTCAGCAGTTTCTGTATCTCTGAAACTTGATTTCCAAGTAGTTAGATAAATCCGGAAAACAGAAAAATTAGTAGTTAGGTGATTGGATTCCCAAAGGGGTCCCTAATGCCACCAATAGAAAAGTTGGTTCCAAGCTGATTTTAGCCCGTATTAGTTAAATGACAAAACTACCATTTGAATTTCACACGCGGTGGTGATGCTGGAGGATTAGACCGGGGACGGCGGAGGGGCAGGGAGGCCGGCCGGAAGGTGAATCTGGGTTACGGTGGTAGTGGTGGTTAGGGTTTGGTTGTAGTGGTGTGGGATTCGGTGGGGTTTTTTTTGGAAGAAATGAGTAATTTTAGTGTGCGGCCAACAATGTGTAGAGTGATTTGTTAAGTTTAAATCTAGCGTCACAATTTGTGTTAAAACTTGTGCGGGTAAAATCCTTGGCTATCCGTGGGGCAACTTTTAATATAATTGGGGCAAATGTGAAACACGGTTAAAATTTTGGTAAAATTACACGGACACCCCCTTATCTATCTGGTTTGGACACGGACACCCCCTAACCTTTAAAACCGTCCATACACACCCCCTCATCTACTGAAAAGGGAAAAAAGCCTCAACGCCGTCAACGGAATGAACGAAATGTCAAATATACCCTTGGTGAAATTACACGGATACTCCCTCATCTATCTGGTTTGGACACGGACACCCCCTAACCTTTAAAAACGCCCATACACACCCCCTCATCTACTGAAAAGGAAAAAAAAAACCCTCAATGCCGTTAACGGAACGAACGAAATGTCAAATATTCCCTTTGTTATGAAATGGAGCAACAAGCATACGCCACACTTCACTCGATTAGAAAATTCTCTCCACCCTACTCGATCATGGCACCTCTGTCTCTCTTCCTCTCCCTCTTCAACTTGCATTGTAGATCATGGCTAGCCCTAGATCGTGAAGAAAACCTAAGTTTCGAAGAATATCGGATCTTGTACACTGTAGAAAAGCTGAAGATCGTGACAAATCCTACTTTTGGAAGGTATGTTTTATATGTAAAAAAATTCTAGATCATGGCCCCCTTGAGGACTTCAAATACAAAATTGATGACAAGCAAATGCAAAACAACAAAAGCCCCAATTTTTAAAAGTTATCGAAGTCACCACTGTATAACACCTTTCAAAAAACCCTACTATTCCCAAAAAAAAACCCTAATGTATTCATATATCATATAATATGAACATATACATCTACATTTGTGCCATTTAATAAGAAAATCTAGAATTTTTTGACATATAAAACATACCTTCCAAAGTAGGGTTTGCCATGATCTATAGCTTTTTTACAATGTATACGATCCGATGTTCTTTGAAATTTAGGTTTTCTTCACGATCTAGGGTTAGCCATGATCTACAATGCAAGTTGAAGAGGGAGAGACAGAGGCGACAGAGGCGCCATGATCGAGTAGGGTGGAGAGAATTTTCTGATCAAGTGAAGTGTGGCGTATGCTTGTTGCTCCATTTCATAACAAAGGGAATATTTGACATTTCGTTCGTTCCGTTAACGGCATTGAAGGTTTTTTTTTCCTTTTCAGTAGATGAGGGGGTGTGTATGGGCATTTTTAAAGGTTAGGGGGTGTCCGTGTCCAAACCAGATAGATGAGGGAGTATCCGTGTAATTTCACCAAGGGTATATTTGACATTTCGTTCATTCCGTTGACGGCGTTGAGGCTTTTTTCCCTTTTCAGTAGATGAGGGGGTGTGTATGGACGGTTTTAAAGGTTAGGGGGTGTCCGTGTCCAAACCAGATAGATGAGGGGGTGTCCGTGTAATTTCACCCAAAATTTTTATACATTCATGAGAAATTTTGGAAGTTTGTGGGGTCCAGCGACCAAAGTTACCCTTGCATTTGGGACTTTTTAATTATGCATTTAAGTGACCAAGAAAGCAATTAAGAAATATTTCAACATTAACCTACATAATTGAAATGCAAAAGATTTTCCGCCAATTGAGCCATTTTATTTCATCAAAGACAGTTTTAGGAAACTAGTTAGATTTTGAAAATACAACATAGTAGTATCTAGAAGCATATATGTGTTTAAAGCTAGCCCACCAAATTTTGGCACCCTAGACAATGATATTAGTAATTAAAGGGCTTGTGCTTCTGGATCCGGGGATGGAAAGAGTTTATTTTTAAATTCGGATCATGGAAAACACTCGTGGACGGTTATGATTGTGGCCTGTAGGGTGCACCATAGGAAGTGTCCTGTAGAATTTTTGATTCCAATTATTTGATCCACCAAATTTGAATAGATAAAATGCGATCTAATTCAAAAACTAATAAATGGTAAGAAGACCTAAACCGGGTAGAAAAACATTTCAAAAAAAGCTCAATGCTCAACTAAAAGAGTCTAAGAATTGAAGCATAGTAAATCTCATAAAAGGCACAATATATTATGTCCTTTTAACTAAAAGTGGGTGGTCCATAAGTTTTTCATAGTGGCCTTAGGGGCCTCCTTTTTTAAATTTGACGAAGTGTAAAAAAAACACATTTTGGTTGACAATTTACAGCAAATTGATCATTGTTACATATATCGGCATTGTGACAATTGTTTTAATGTCGTTATACATGCACTGTTGAAAAAGAGAGAGACAAAATTGCATATTTTTCGTTAGTTACAAATTTTATAATTCAATCGTTATGTATTTTTGTAGTTTGATTTTTTACTAATTTTCTAGGTTCATTTATTACAATTTTATATAACATTAGTTACGAATAGTGTGTACGCATGGTACATACACTCAGGCTCTATTTGTTTAGGTGTAAAATATTTTTTGATAAAATGTTTTACCTATTTTTCAGTGTTTGGTTGTATAAAAAATAAGAAAAATATTTTTCATTAATTGAATAAAAATGACTTATTCTTAAATTTTCACAACTCAGTTTCCTTTAACTCAAGTTCAATTCTCTTATTCTAAGATCTCTCTTTACACTATTTTGTTGATTTCTGAAAATTGTGCCACCGACATTTGATTATTTTGTGGCCTTCTTTTTATTTTTTTATGATTTCTCAAATGTCAACCAAACACCAAAAAAAAAATTGCCCGAGAGACATTTGAATAACCATTGTTTTGGAAAATATTTTTCACGTGCCAATCAAACACCGAAAAATAAAATTTTTTAAAGTCTTTTTTCTATAAAAAAAAAAAAAACCATTTTACATGAAAATCGTTTTACGTTGTAAATTAAACATTTTACATCAAAACAAACGAAGCCTTATGGTCCGAATTATTTTAGTAATTTGTCAAACGAATTATTTTTATTATTTGCAGAAAATATTTCGTGAGTGTCAAGTATAGCTTCTCCCAATCCCAAACTTATCAACACTGCAGTTTTAATTTCCACTTCCTAGTCACATTCTGATTTCCCACCTCTATATATAATCACATGCACCTACGTATTTTCTACGACTTGCTCTTCTCTACAGATTATTATACATTCTACTCAGATTTTTCTTTTCCATTACTTCATCGATCGATCAATGGCTACATATCTCTTTGGCGTAAGGCTTGATGACCCTCCTCTTCTTCGCGACCCAATCCTCCTTCAATCCAACGAGATGGACGACAACAACGAACACCGAGATGTGCGAATTCCACTTCCTTTTCTTGATGGCCTCTCGCCTTTCAATCAAGAAGCCGTTTACGCTCGGCACCAAGAACCACAACCACTTCCTTTTCTTGATATGCTCTCGCGTTTCAATCCAGAAGCCGTTTACACCCGGCACCAAGAGCCGCAAGAAAAGAAGAGTACTGCAAGGAGACCGGGGCCGCGGCAGGTGCTGTCTCTAGTGCTGATGACACCCGGCAGCTATGACTGGAACATCAAGAAAACTCTGACGAGCAGCGATGTGAACGACCTGTGCAGGCTGATGTTGAAGACGACCGTGGTTCAGGAGCACATACTCAGCAAGTGGGGTGCGGCGCAGAGGACTGCAGTCATGGAAACGGGGCACGGTCTGAGGGTGAGTGTGTTGGATATAAACACAGATACCGTGCACGAGTTGGTGTTCAAGAAGTGGAGGTCCAGTGGGAGCTTTGTTTTCACCAACAACTGGGTGACCCAGTTCGTCAGGAGGAGGGGGTTGAAAGCAGGAGACGAGATTGGGATTGACTGGGATTCGGAACGATCGATGTTTTTGTTTTGCGTTCTTTCTTTGGCTTAGGAATGTTGGTTTCTTGATTGTTTACTGTCCTAATATTAGGTTGAGGAATGCTATATTAGGGTTAGTCAGAAAATGAAAAAGAAAAAAGAAAGTCTACGTACACAACTTTAAAACATAACGCCGGACAAAATTGTGTCTGAAACCGTTGGATGCGTGCGTACGTACTCGTGCGCGTTTAACGGGTGTGCGTAAAGATCCGAGAGGGCCTAACGAAAAGGTGGCATATGATTTTGAATATATATGCGATGAACCTAAAGGTGGCAAATGATTTTGAATATTTATTCCTTGTTTTACTGTTCCATTTGCATCCTTAGATTTATTGGGTGATTACATTATTGTTTATCAGACATTATTTTTCAATATTTGAACAAACTTGTAATACAGTCTTGTTTCATAGAGATGGGTGCAAATTGAGTATAGTCCACGTGGTACCCGCAACTCATCTGAGCTGTTCAAATATATTTTGGACAGTTTAAATCGGAGCACAAGGAAACAGGAGATAGAGTATCGCAACATGATACCCAATTTGCACCCAAAAACTTCTCCATTTCATAATGAAAGTTTGATGGAAAAATTTCAAAATCCAGAATTTCCTTATGTGCTGCCATTTTAGAACACTAACGAGTCGTGAACCCATAACAAAATTTTAGCGATAAGAATGCATCTCCACTTGAAACTCTAGCCGGCGATTTTCGGGTTTTTTTTTTTTTTTGAGCAAGAAGCAATTTTATTTCAAAAGCACGGAGTCATTACAAAGATTTCATCATCACAAGGTATAAGAATGATCGAGGAAATCATGAATTGGGATTCGACTTTGGCCTTGGGCAAAGTTTTAAGAGTTCGAAATGAAATGGGGTTAGGTTTGAAGAGAGGCCTTCATTTTGTGAATGAACTAGGAAAGCAAAGACAAAAAGATAAATAGTCCAAATAATTTAGTATTTTCTGTGTTTCATTTGTCCAAATAATTTAGTATGGGCCTCTTAATTTCCAAGCAACATGTTTATCACCTTTCGTATATATCCTTATAGCATCTCCCGAAATTGAGCTATCATTACGCAAAGAATTTCTATTGCAGTTCTTTCTATTACAGGTACCTGAGCCATGTATTTTGGACAGAACTACCATTTGCAGAGAAATTAATAGTGGTCTCGTCGCCCTATCTGTTTCGCGTGGCTTCCCAGGCAGTGTACCGTAAAAAAAGGGAAAATAAGATACAACTAGGAACTGTACTTCTGGTGTTGAAACTCCTAATTGTGATCAAAGTTGATTCTAAATGATCCTAGATTCCAAGTGCATATATGTCCTTTATCATATGTTATGTGTATCTCACAAACTATTACTTGTATGCAGGGATCAAAAGAAAATTCACCAGCATTGAGAATGAGAGCCACTGAACAGGGATGGTACTCAGTCGACTTCCATGCACGATTATCCCCATTACAAGCATTCTCTATCTGTGTTGCTATGTTGCATCGTACAAAAGCCTCGATTGTTGTAGGGCCCCACACTACAAGAAATTACACTTTTTGTGACCAGGAATTTAGTCACGGGAAGTCCATATCTAGTCACCAAAAGTCTTCCGTGACTAACTTTTATCTGGTCACATCTAGTCGCGGAACCCTGGTCACTAAAAGTCTTTTGTGACTAATTACTATTTTGGTCACTGAAACGTATGTTCGGTGACTAAACTTTAGTCTCTGTTGGTATCCAACAGTGACCAATTAAGTTATCCACGGAAAACGTCTGGTCACTGAAGACTATTTTTAGTGACCAGTTATTGGTCACCGATAGATTTTTTTTCAAATTTTTATTCGCTTACAATTTGGTCAC
Organism: Rhododendron simsii; assembly: GCA_014282245.1. Taxonomy (NCBI): domain Eukaryota; kingdom Viridiplantae; phylum Streptophyta; class Magnoliopsida; order Ericales; family Ericaceae; genus Rhododendron; species Rhododendron simsii. Next base: position 9,905,764 of record CM024959.1, on the reverse strand, counting down.
CAAAAGCTGTTTTTCGTGACCAAAGTAGTCAGTCACCAATGGGGATCATTTCCCTACCAGTAGGTTGGTCAGTAAAAGGTTTTCTCAGTGACCAATTTTTTGCTCTAATTTGGTCACGAAATGTGTACTTCCTTTTCATCCATTTTAATTTATAAAGAGCTCAATAATTTTTTCTTCTCATATAAAACCCCCTATAACTTGTGCATTTACTACAACTACTTGTTCCTCCAAAATGCCCAGCCATTGAAGGATGAAAATTACAATCTATGCTTTAACAATCATATAAATAAAATCCATAATCATAACCATTGCCATAATACGCAATATTCAACTATGCCTAACCATAATGCAGTAACCATCAAAGTATTATACATATACTCTCAAAATAACCTAAATCTTTGCAATATAATATATAAGGTTCTTTTCCAAATAGTCGCATTCCCAACCAAATGCATTCACATGCCAAAAACTATACGCGAGCTGTGAATTTCACTGTGATCTCGTCATCCAAACAAAAAGCATCAATATGCCAAAAAAGTATCCTCGAGCTGTGGAAAAGTTCACCATGATCCATCTGTACACAGAAAAGAAAGAAAGAATGCAATTCAATTTTCATAAAGAAAAGCAAGTACTCCATATCGAGCAAGGATGAATTTTAATTTTCTATAACTTTATGATTAGTTTTTCCAGATCTTTATCCTTGGGTTCAAAACAGATGTCATTGGCTTGTATAAGTTTGTCTCAACACTACTGAGTTCCAATGTCATCCACAGATAGTTTGGTGTTAATATTACCACTCAAATAGCCTTTCACTATCTTTTTATCATTGCTGGGTGAAAAGTTGTTTTCAAGTGTCCTATAACTAGTAGAAGTGGAACAGATGGGAAGAAACTTACCAATGTACCTTCCCACCGCCAGTAGAAGTGGAAGAGATGTGCCCTCATGGTTGATACGTGGACCAAGTGCTTTTGTATTTTCCTGCCAAGTTCTTTTTCTTCACCGCCTCTTGCTGTCTCCTCTCTTTCTCACTCTCTCTCCCAGTAGAAGTGGAAGAGAAGTGCCCTCCACAATGGATGGTGAACTATGTGCTCAAGTAGACGATCTGCCATCTTTTTCTGCCCTGCTTCGTACTCTCTTCCTCGCGTTGTCTCTTCTCTTCCTCGCGCTCTCTCCTCTTTTGGTCACACTCCCTTCTCTCCTGCTCATGCTCTCTCTTCTCCTCCTCATGCTCCATCTCCATAGTAGCTTTATAGTTCTGCAGTTCTTCATCTCATGCCCGTGATGCGACATCAGTTTTCGAGGAAGAGGAAGTGGGCTTCAGACCGACCCCAAATCCAAGTATATACCTGTAACAAACCCGGCTCTTTTCCCAAGAGTCTTACCACGCACGCGGTTGGACAATATTGGCCTAGTTATGAATTATCAAAAAAAACAAAGATCTACCTGTTAACAGTTGTCAAATGATGTAACTATTAATAGTTATGTTATGGCTGATAAAAAAAAACTATTAATAATTATGAATTACCATTAGTTGACATGCATTCTAATAATTACTTAAGAACCAGCATTTTCAAGCTTAATTTACCTGCACCCCTAGACTGCTCCAAAGAAGCATTATCACGCAGAGCATCAGAATTACGCGGTGGAACATCCTCAGAAAGAGAAGGTTCAACAGTCACAATTGAGCTCGATTGTGGTGGTGAAAGCATACTAGATCTCCTACCCACTTTTTGACCTAGAGGCATGATTTTTGTGTACAACTGTAGAACAAGTAATGATTGACCAGTTATTAATTAGCTAGAAATAAATTGTAAGCAATGGGATACGGGAAATGGATTGTAAACAAAGTCATAAAACATAACAATGTAACATTCTTAAGCAACTATAATCACAATAACTATTCAGCAAAAACACGTCTAAACGAAAAACATTAAGGCTCTATATCTGGATCTACATCAGAACTACTAGGAAACTCTTTTTCTTCATTATTGCTAGGCTCCTCAATTAATTCATCATCGTCATCACATATAAACAAACCAAAAGGTAAAGAGCAAACCTAGTGTATAGATGATGATAACATTAGAAGTGGTCAACTAAGCTTACTGAAAAATGCGCAATACTCCCTCCATCCCAAATTGTTAGCCCTTTTTGGAAACCTGGATTTTGCACACAAAAAATAATGTACTTATGACATTTCTAATAGAAAAAAAATAACACCAATTTTTTTTCTTCTCAATGAGTTCTTTAAATTGGTCTAAAAATTTTTGGGGAAAAACCATGTTAGTGCCTTATGTTTTTTGCTCTCCATGAAGGGCCAAGCAATTTGGGATGGAGGGAGTATAAATGTAATGAAATCCACAATAATAACTAATAAAGGTCAAACACAAAATAGAAAAAAGAAAAAGCTAAGTTGAGAAACAGATAAAATTCCGCTCGGTGGCTGTGCTTTTCATAACTAATCACGATAAAACACAAAAAGACATGGCCGTGGTTAGTAAAACAAGAATCGGTCAAGCTTTTCTCCAGTAGAAGACGAGAAATGAGATATTAAACCCTAGGTCTACCATTAGAAAGTGGTTGGTGGAAGAAATCAAAACCTGTTAAGTGTAATGTCGGTGTTGTTGGCAAGGGAGATTTCCAAACGGTGGAGATGTAGCGAGGGATCGGGATCGGCGATGATGGAAGGTTTCTCTCTTTGTGCGAGAGAGAGAAGCTGTGCTTTGTGGTGATGAAATATAGAGTTAGGGAATTTATGTTTCATCCCAATCTAAACTACGTAGTTTTGAGGTTGTTAAACTTTCAGTGACTAACAATTTGGTCCCCAAATGTTTCCAAATAATTCAAGTCCCGCGCCCAAAAATTTTAGGAAATTATTTGGCGCAAATTTGGCCATCTTCAGTGACTAAATTTTGTTTGGTCTCTGTAAGTACATAGTCAACGACTAAAAAGTGGTCACTAAATTGTTTCCGTGACCAAAGGAAATTTTAGTCACTGATAAATCAATCTATCGTGAATAAAATAAATTTAGTCACTGATGTGTCAATTTTCTGTGACTAAAACCTTTTTAGTCACCGAAAGTGGTCACTAAAAGTGTATTTTCTTGTAGTGCCAGAGAGATAATCTGCTGTCGAAATGCAATTCACCGACAGTGTTCACGGGGGAGGAAGGTACAAATTTACTTGAAGCTGTCCAAGAGAACGAAAAGAGGAAAGTCAGTAAGAAGATTGAAGAAATCCAACCATCTGTCAAACTCAACCCACCGTTTTCTCCTATTGCTCGGGTATAGAAGATCCTTTCGCGTTGTTACTGTGTCCATGTATATATATATATACCGTTACTTTCCCCTACATAGCAGAATTTAAGCAACGCGCAAATGCTGTCATTACTCTCAATATCCTCTGGCCCTTTGGATTATGAGAGGGAGATTAAAGACGTACTATTTTGCTTTTTCACCAAATCTCATCACTGTCCTCACCAAAAGTGATGAGATTTGGTAAGAAACAATATGGACCAGATTCATTTTGTCTTTCTTTTCTTTTTTTCATCGTTTCTCCACATTTCTCATCTTTTTTAGTGATCCAAATAAGCGAAAGAATACTCTTTTCTTTTCGCCTCCTTTCTCGCTATCTAAAGAGGATGCTAGTGATGCCAAGGGAAGAGAAGTTATAATTCAAATTTTTAGAAGGGGTAATTCTGTCACTTTTGTGTTCTTGGAGGTTTATAGTGCTTATATATAGAAGTAGATACATTCTTTGACGGAGAAGAAAGAAGATCACTTCTTTGTTTTCAGCAGTTTCTGTATCTCTGAAACTTGATTTCCATTAGTAGTTAGGTGATTGGATTCCCAAAGGGATCCCTAATGCCACCAATAAAAAAGTTGGTTCCCGTATTAGTTAAATGACAAAAATACCCTTTGAATTTCACATGCGGTGGTGACTGTGGATGATTAGACCAGTGATGGCGGAGGGGCAGAGAGGCCGGCTGGAAGGTGAATCTGGGGTATGGTGGTGGTGGTGGAATGGTGGTTAGGGTTTGGTTGTAGTGGTGTGGGATTCGGTGGGATTTTTTTTGGGAAGAAATGAGTAATTTTAGTGTGTGGCCAGCAATATTGTGTAGAGCGATTTGTTAAGTTTTAATCTAGCGTCATAATTTGTGTTAAAACTTGTGCGGGTAGAATTGGCCCCTATCCTTAGCTATCCATGGGGCAACTTTTAATATAATTGGGGCAAATGTGAAACACAGTTAAAATTTTTATACATTCTTGAGAAATTTTGGAAGTTTGTGGGGGTCCAGCGACCAAACTTGCCCTTGCATTTGGGAGTTTTTAATTATGCATTTAAGTGACCAAAGAATGCAATTAAGAAATATTCCAACATTAACCTACATAATTGAAATGCAAAAGATTTTCCGCCAATTGAGCCATTTATTTCAACAAAGACCGTTTTAGGAAACTAGTTAGATTTTGAAAATACAACATAGTAGTATCTAGAAGCATATATGTGTTTAAAGCCCTCCAAATTTTGGCACCCTAGACAATGACATTAGTCAAATGACTTGTGTTTCTGGATCCAGGGATGGGAAGAGTTTATTTTTAAATTTAGATCATTAAAAACACTCGTGAATGGCTATGATTGTATCCTAGAGGGTGCATCACAGGAAGTGCCCTGCAGAATTTCTGATTCCGATTATTTGATCCACCAAATTTGAATAGATAAAATGCGATGTAATTCAAAAACTAATAAACAGTAAGAAGACCTAACCGGGTAGAAAAACATTTCAAAAAAAAGCTCAATGCTCAAGTAAAAGAGTCTAAGAATTGAAGCTTAAATCTCATAAAAGGCACAATTATGTACTTTTAACTAGGGTGGTCCATAAGTTTTTCATAGTGGCATTAGGGGCCTCCTTTTTGAAATTTGACCAAGTTTTAAAAAGAAACACATTTTGGTCAGACAATTTACAACAAATTGATCATTGTTACATATATCGGCATTGTGACAAATTGTTTTAATGTCGTTATACCTGCACTGTTGAAAAAGAGAGAGACAAAATTGCATATTTTTCGTTGGTTACGAATTTTATAATTCAATCGTTATGCATTTTTGTCGTTTGATTTTATACGAATTTTCTAGGTTCATTTATTACGACTTTATATAACATTAGTTACAAATAGTGTGTATGCATGGTACATACACTCAGGCTCTGTTTGTTTGGATGTAAAATATTTTTCGGTAAAATGTTTTACCTATTTTCCGGTGTATAATTGTAGAAAAAATAAAAAAAATATTTTTCATTAATTGGATGAAAATAATTTACTCTAAAATTTTCACAGCTCAGTTTTCTCTAACCCAAGTTCAATTCCCTTATTCTAAGATCTCTCTCTATACTATTTTGTCGATTTCTGAAAATGGTGTCACTGACATTTGATTATCTTGTGGCCTTTTTTTTTTTTTATGATTTCTCAAATGTCAACCAAACACCAAAACAAAATTTGCCCAAAAGACATTTGGATAACCATTGTTTTGGAAAATATTTTTCACGTGCCAATCAAATACCGAAAACTAAAAGTTTAAAATCTGTTTTCTAAAAAAAAATTTTTTACATTGTTAAATATTTTACATCAAAACAAACGAAGCCTTATGGTCCGAATTATTTTAGTTTGTCAAACGAATTATTTTTATTATTATTTATAGAAAATATTCCGTAAGTGTCAAGTATAGCTTCTCCCAATCCCAAACTTATCAACACTCCAGTTTTAATTTCCACTTCCTAGTCACATTCTGATTTCCCACCTCTATATATATAATCACATGCACCTACGTATTTTCTACGACTTGTTCTTCTTTACAGATTATTATACATTCTACTCGATCAGATTTTTCTTTTCCATTACTTCATCGATCGATCAATGGCAACATATCTCTTTGGCGTAAGGCTTGATGACCCTCCTCTTCTTCGCGACCCAAACCTCCTTCAATCCAACACCATGGACGACAACAACAAACACCGAGATGTGCGGATTCCACTTCCTTTTCTTGATGGCCTCTCGCGTTTCAATCAAGAAGCCGTTTACGCTCGGCGCCAAGATCCACAACCACTTCCTTCTCTTGATATGCTCTCGCGTTTCAATCACCAAGAACCACAACCACTTCCTTCTCTTGATATGCTCTCGCGTTTCAATCACCAAGAACCACAACCACTTCCTTCTCTTGATATGTTCTCGCGTTTCAATCACCAAGAACCACAACCACTTCCTTCTCTTGATATGCTCTCGCGTTTCAATCACCAAGAACCACAACCACTTCCTTCTCTTGATATGCTCTCGCGTTTCAATCAAGAAGCCGTTTACGCCCGGCACCAAGAACCGGAAGAAAAGAAGAGTACTGCGAGGAGACCGGGGCCGCGGCTGGTGCTGTCTCTAGTGCTGATGACACCCGGCAGCTATGACTGGAACATCAAGAAAACTCTGACGAGCAGCGACGTGAACGACCTGTGCAGGCTGATGTTGAAGACGACCGTGGTTCAGGAGCACATACTCAGCAAGTGGGGTAAGGCGCAGAGGACTGCAGTCATGGAAACAGAGCACGGTCTGAGGGTGAGTGTGTTGGATATAAACACAGATACCGTGCACGAGTTGGTGTTCAAGAAGTGGAGGTCCAGTGGGAGCTTTGTTTTCACCAACAACTGGGTGACCCAGTTCGTCAGGAGGAGGGGATTGAAAGCAGGAGACAAGATTGGGTTGAACTGGGATTCGGAACGATCGATGTTTTTGTTTTGCGTTCTTTCTTTGGCTTAGGAATGTTGGTTTCTTGATTGTTTACTGTCCTAGAATTAGGTTAGGGTACTCCGTTAGTCAGAAAAAGAAAAAGAAAAAGAAAAAAGAAAGTCTACATACACAACTTTAAAACATAACACCGGACAAAATTGTGTCTGAAACCGTTAGATGCATGTGTATGTACTCGTGCGCGCTTAACGGGTGCGGACACAGTTGTATCCGGAGTTGTGTTTTAAAGTTGTATGCGTAGAGATAATCCGACAGGGCCTAACGAAAAGGTGGCATATGATTTTGAATATATATGCGATGAACCTAAAGGTGGCAAATGATTTTGAATATTTATTCCTTGTTTTACTGTTCCATTTGCATCCTTAGATTTATTGGGTGATTACATTATTGTTTATTAATTAGACATTATTTTTCAATATTTGAACAGACTTGTAATACAGTCTTGTTTCATAGAGATGGGTGCAAATTGAGTATAGTCCACGTGGTACCCAGCAACTCATCTGAGCTGTTCAAACATATTTTGAACAGTTTAAATCGGAGCACAAGGAAACAGGAGATAGAGTATCGCAACATGGTACCCAATTTGCACCCAAAAACTTCTCCATTTCATAATGAAAGTTTGATGGAAAAATTTCAAAATCCAGAATTTCCTTATGTGCTGCCATTTTAGAACACTAACGAGTCGTGAACCCAGAACAAAATTTTAGCGATAAGAATGCATCTCCACTTGCAACTCGAGACCGGCAATTTTCGGGCTTTTTTTTTTTCTTTTTGAGCAAGAAGCAATTTTATTTCAAAAGCACGGAGCCATTACAAAGATTTCATCATCACAAGGTATAAGAAGAACGAGGAAATCATGAATTGGGATTCTACTTTGGCCTTGGGCAAAGTTTTAAGAGTTCGAAATGAAATGGGGTTAGGTTTGAAGAGAGGCCTTCATTTTGTGAATGAACTAGGAAAGCAAAGACAAAAAGATAAATAGTATTTTCTGTGTTTCGTTTGTTCTTTTTATAAGAAAAGAATCAGAGCACTTCCAGCCGGGTTTTGTTATTGACTTATGAAAAAATCCGTAAGTATTCAAACTTAGGATGAACACCTAAATAAGTTTTGTAAATAGAATGCCTAGTTTTGAACTGGATGAGACAATTCTAATCGGGACCATACATTTGCTGTAATCACCGGTTTGGATAGTTTTTTACACTTTTACCAGCAAGATTGTATTCTTACCGGTAAAAGTGCATAAAAGTGCATTTTTACCGGTAGAAGTGTGTGAGAAAATCTGAACCATTGAATCTACCAATGAATGATCTCGATCTGGACTGTCTCGTCCAGTCCAAACCATTGATCCGGAGAGGAGCCAGACCCCAGAAAAATAACTTCTATCTTCATCGTCATCGCAACCACGATTAAACCAAGTACAAAGTTTGGAAGTGAGGGAAATGTTTTCACATCTTTCTTGGGAGGAAGAATGGTCATTCCATTCCTTTAAGGTTCCAAAGGATTAAAAGCCTCTAATTTCATCAGAAACTAATATAATTGACGAATTTTTCGGGATTTCTCTTTCCTGGAAGAAAAATAATTGAGATAATTGTTCAAAATTTTACTACCTATACCTTTAGATAAAAAAGAAAAAGAAAAGAAAAGGATTTTCTTATGAAATGTTTATTATTAGCGTTGATACCTCTCTGTGGACTCACAATCATTACCACATTCGTCGTTGGTCTGGCTGTTGGTCTAGCAAGCCTTAGAAAATGTGGGTTTGAATGACGACTTGGTTCCCATCTATGAGGAGCCCGAGTTTTACAACGATAAATCTAGATGATGATTCAAGGGATTGTGAAATAATGGTCAAACAACGAGAACAATTATTGTCATAATGAAAGAGGTAGCTAGAACCGATCGTGATGAAGGACATCAATTAGTATCGTTGAAATCAAGAAAACTAATACTAACATATTTTAAATTTTTTGATGATCCAGGTGAATAGAAAATATCGGATCAAATAAAGCTAGTATTTTTTTTTATAATTCTTATTTCTACTCCTAGTCTTTCACAAGCTCGGAAATCTCATTCCTACTTCTATTTGAATCCATTTCAGAAACTTGATTTCCAAGTAGTTAGTTACTCCATTAATTAGATCTCCCAATTGTAGTATGATTGTTTACGAATTTTCGTGGTTCGTTTATTATGACTTTATATAATATATTTGTTCGAATAGTGTGTACTCACGGTCCATATATTTATATTATGAATTATTTTGATCAGATAAATGAATTATTTAAATAATTAGTTGTAAAATATATATATATATATATATATATATATATATTTTTCTTGAGTGTGAAGTATAGCTTCTCCTAATCCCAAAATGAATCACACTCCATTTTTCCACTTCCCATTGAAATTCTGATTTCTCTTTTACCCCACACCTATATATTTATTCGCATGCACCTACATATTTTCTACGACTTGTTCTTCTTTCCAAAATTTATATTTAAATTCTATTTCATTATCATTACTTGGCCTTCTCTCAAATTTCTTTTTCCATTACTTCTTCAATGCCAATATTAATCTTTGGCGTATGGGTTGACCCTTCTTCACCACTATGGCCACCGCCACCTTCTCTTCGCAACGTAAACCTCCTTCAATCCAATGCGATGGACAACAACGGTGGCAACAAACACCGAGATGGGCAAATTCCACCACCTTTTCTTGACAACTCCTCGCCTCTCAATCAAGAAAGCGTTCACGCGCCGGACCAAGAACAACACGAGAGCAGTTTTGGACTGCCGGTACCAGTACTGGAGCCGACACTCGCTTATAACGATCCCTGGAGTATCAAGAAAACTCTGACAAAAAGCGACGTGAATGATCTCTGCAGGCTCATGCTGAAAACGACCGCGGTTCAGGAGCACATACTCGGTAAGTGGGACGAAGAACGGAGGAGGGCAGTCATGGAAACAGAACAAGGTGTGAGGGCGGACGTTCGGGACGCGGATACTGGTACTGTGCATCAAGTGGCGTTTAAAAGGTGGAAGTCCAGCGGGAGCTTTGTTTTCACTAATAACTGGGTGACCCAGTTCGTTAAGAGGAGGGGGTTGAAAGAAGGAGACAAGATTGGGCTTCGCTGGGATTTGCAGGAGTCTAGATTTTGCTTTTGCGTTCTTTTCCGTTCTTTCTTGGGCTCTGCGATGTTAGATTCTTGATTATTATCAAGAAATGGAAAAAAAAAATCGTATTATTATTTCTAATATTTATCTAGTAGAGTCGTTGAGTTGGGTCGTATTTGCATCTATGTTGTTGAGTTGGGCCATGTTTGCATCTTGTATCGTGGAGGAATTTTCAGAGAGAGAAAAAGAACCCAAAAGCGGATACATAAATACAAGATTCTAAGATGGCCTTGGTTTTGTTTTAAGATGGAGTATGATTTTGAGATATATGTTTCACTTGTTTATCGGACATTTCTTTAATATGTTTGTGGAATTTACAAATTTGTTATACAATTTCGTCAACAAAGAGAATGGTTCATATGAACGTTTGATAGAAAAAAAATTCCCAAATTCAGAATTCGTGAGATGAGAATTTTCTTGCATACACCATGGAAATTCACGACAGGTAAATTTAGGGCTTGGAATCATGATTCATGAATCGCAATACTAGTATGGCATTTCGCCAGAGTTATAAGAGTCCGAATTGCAATGGATGGAATTAGGTTTGAAGAGAGGCCTTCGTTTTGTGAATGGATAATTAGGACAGCAAAGAGAAAGAAAACAGTCCACATAATTATTTTCCATTTCACTCGACGAATTTTTTCATTAGCTCAGTAACAAAACCCGGCTGAATGTGCTCTGCTTCATTCAGCCTGGTTCTTCTCGTATAAAAGAGCAAAACGAAAACGTAGACAAATAACTTCTATCTTCTAGGCCATCGCAACGATTAAACCAAGCAGTGAAAGAAGTGTGTTTTTAAGATCTTCCTACAGGGACGAAGAATGGTCGTTCCTTTAAGGTTCCGAACACACCCTTTTTTGTACACGAAGAGGGGCATAATAATAAATCTCCTCCTGTGAAAGTTACGCCAAGATCGACACCCTATACATAGTTACATACTAAACTGTAGTTAACCCCTACAATACTGGAGAATCATGCGAACGGGCTACGCTTAAGTTTAATGGAAGACAAGAATAAGCAAGTTTCGTTTTCCAAATACATTAGCCCAAACGACTGCTAAATGTTAAAGACCGGGAAGGCTTGCAAGTAGTCTTTTGCTGCCGAATTCACCGTCTAATTTACTGCCGTTGTTTGGCGGACTTGGTCGAAGAGGAGCCGCTAGCACTTGGTTTCTTAGAACCTGAGAGGTTAAAAAAAAAAAACATTACTAGCATTTAGCATGTATCAAGAGCTTCGAACTAATTACAGTATTTTAGAGCTACTGGCTGTCTGGTTCATAGTTTAGCCAGTAGGCCCCACAAAAGAGTTGAGATACATTATTCTGTAAAAGTGAATTACGAGATCCAGCAACTAACAATGGTTTTTTAAGCACTCCAGACGCAAAAGATGACTTGTCGAGACAGTAACTCTTTTATTAACTAACTAGAAATGTAGAATGAAAAGGAAAAACACAAATGAAAACACATTGCAAGATGGGGAAAAGACAGAAAGCATTTTTCCAGGAACTAAAAAGAGTTTTGCATTATTGACCCAAAAAAGGAAAAAGAGTTTTGCATTACTGGCAATAGACTATTACATACTTGATGAAACTTTTGTGGAGCCCCTGGGCAATGACAAGCGAGAAGATCCTTTTAGCCCTGGCTTTTGTGGAGGTCTGGGAAATTTAGATGGCAAGCTGCGCCTGCAATGAACCAACGATAGAAATTGAATTAGACTTGTAAAACCATGGCAGTTCAATATGTTGTAAAGCCAAATTAAGGATGTAATGTTCCAAGTTGCGAACAAACAAAAGCATGCGGAGAAGTAAAACTGTGATTGTGCAATCGGTGTCAAAAACATGCATTTTGCAAAGCTTTGGTCATGACAACAAACACTACAGAGAAGTGACCGTAAGGAACATTACAGAAGATAAGGATTATGCAGTTTATTCCATTGTCGAGATGAGGAAATTTGTTGTCCATTACAAATTAGTCTAATGAAACCACGAACAAAGACCAAGCAATTGTCAAACTGCAATCACACTCAGAAGGATAACTCCAGTGAAGTGCATAAAGTACAGTGATTTCCAGAAGGTCTCCCAAACTCCAAAAAATACGACGAAAGCAATTGTGACGAAACCTGATCTGGTATTAGTGACGGTTTCATTCACAAATCAGTAAATACCCATATTGGAAGGGAAGGGAAGGGAAGGAAAAACTTCAGATTTACAGAATCCATTGTGGAGTCAGAGATAGAGAGAGCAGAAACTTAAAAGAAAGAACAAGGAACACCTATTTCCTGGGTTCTCAGCTATCAGATACCAGTGGGTCATCTGTTATCCATAGGAATGTCAGGTGTTTTGTAATTGGTGGCTACTCCATCCCAACTAAGAGAAAGGCCTGAGCAAATGACCATAGTCATCTCAGCAAATAGCGGAGGTATTTCACAATAAAACCACCTTCCTTATCCATTTCTCCAAGTCCAATATATACTGCACCAGGGAAAAATTCTGCCATACATCCTGTTTCAGAAAGTGAGGCTATTAAGGGTGATAAAACTACAGAGTAAAGATGCTACCCTCTCCCCCCAAAACTTCCCCAAAGCATAAGTTGTCCTACGGCAACAATAATTTGAGATGTCATCTTAATGGGAAAGGATTCAGTTTTATTTCAATGGACAATGGGAATTGGGACATCATTTTCATTGTACCGAATTGGAAGAAGGGAGAGATGTCTACTGTGTATGCAAAACCCATTATTCCAGATTTTTATTTTTTTAAAAATGAGAAGGAAAGCATGTTAGAAATTAGAATTGAAAATATCGAAGTATTCATGCTTTCTCTATGCCAACAAAACAAAAAATGTCCAGCACTTGTTTTTGTTTTTTCTAGATCATTATGTCTAGCACTTGTTGAAAGGGGAAGAAAATACTCACTTTTCTTTGCTATCCGCTGGTGCTTTTAACGTTTCCGGGAAAAGAGTTAACTCCACAATACTATTTATCGAACCATCAGTTTCTGTACCCATTGAAAGTTCACCATCCGATATGTCACTCAATCTCTCCTCCAGATCTGCATCCCTGAAGCCCAAAAGCTCAACGTCCTCTGTAGTATTTTGATGTCCCTCCACTGAACCAAGCCTTGATTCAATATCTTCGGAGATACTTTGACCTCCATCTGTCACCGCAAGCCTCGACTGTGCAAAGAAATCCTTATGGTGTCTAAAGTCATCCATTGATTGCTGAGAACCAGCTTCAGAATGTTTGTCACTGTATTCTGAGCTATTGTCCTTGTCAGAAACTGATTTCTCAATGAGCCCAGAGATTTTTCCCCCTGATAGTGAACGGCGCGGCTGTGGGATGCCTAGTGAATGCCTTCTTGGAGAGGAAGACCCATACCTTGGTGAGCTCATATCACGTCTCTCACCATTTACACTAGTTTTCAACAGCTGCAACCTTCCAATCTCTTCATCTTTTTTTGTTATTGTGTCCTTCAGTAAAGCCACCTGCGATATCAACACAGAGTCAGAGTAAATTGCAATTGGATTGAAAAGAATAAAAGAAATCCGCATGAATAACTTTAGTACTATATGTTCTCTGGGTAGAATAAAGTCATGAAAAAGCACAATATGAACCTGTTCCATGAGATCTCTGACACCTCTTCCCTCTTTGTTGCTCCGTGCAGCACCTAACTCAACACCGGAGACCCTCTCAGCAAACTTCAATGTGCTTATAGTTTCGGAATAGGACTCAACATCAGGATTAAGCTGTACAAACATGAGAGTCTTTGCTTGACCACCTATAATGTACACCCACCATTTTAAAAAGAAGACAAAGAAGGATTAAGCAAAAATATGAGATGTCGTACAAAGTAATAAGCCTATAAGCTATCCCATATACTTATGACTGAATGGGAAATATAACATATGTAAAGTACCCAAAGAGCTTTGGAGAACTTGAGTTAATTTGCTATTTCTGTATGGGATATGTGGGCTCTTTTGTGCTAGGGCATATATCACATCTCCTAGTGCTGATAAAGATTTGTTTATATGTTGAGCTTCTCGTAGCCTGTCTCCCGTTGCTTCCGAGCGATCTACTCTTTCGCTGCCAGCAAGATCTACCAAATGTAGACTACCGCGCAAAACAGCATCAGTCTCCAAATCCACGCCACGAACGTGAACAGTAAGGACACTGAAACATAAGAATTCGATAAAAATAGTGCCCACAAACAAAATTGTAAACATAGCAAGAAACAACCCTAAAAATGTCTACAAAGTTGGAGATAAAGAAAAAAAAAATGTACAAGAAAAAACCTGTGGGATCGGCTGCTTCTTTCGTTTAGGGCAGTAGCACCTACAGCCCTATTCATTAGTCCAATGCTCATCAATTCCAAGACATCCGCAGTTGATGTAACGGGATGGATGCTAGCATCAGGAACAGCCAACCCATTTGGTTGAGCAGTATTCCAAATCCCAAGTGTGTGCAAGTCAAAGGAAACACAATAATTTCGAAGGCCAAAACCAAAGAAACATTTAAGTTAACCGTCTGCATGGACGACAACAACAAAAAGCAACGAACAACATTGTAAATAAGGTTTAAGGGCAAAAAATGCAATTTTAGACGCAAAGAAACAAAAGTAAAAAGTTAATGAAGGAAACATGCCAAATACAAAAGTTTTTTTTTTTTTTTGTAGGGCAAAGAAAATTTTGTTAATCTTTGAAAAAGCATTACAAAGACTAAAAGGAACAAGGAACACAGATACAAAAGTGACATTCAACGGATCTCATGGGCAGAAGAATTGATAAAAAGGATATCTTTTTTGAGAAGTGCCAACGGAGAGTAGATCGCGCACTTGTTCATTATATATTTCAATCATCTGAACACTAACTTCATACGCAATGAAGCTTTTCCTACTTTGAGAGATAAGGAAAAGATCATTCAGAGCTCGATAGTTAACCCCCCAATGCTCCATAGACTGTATATTTGGGCCAGTCTACAAGAATAAAAGCAAGTATAAGATATATTACAACAAAGCATATGATAGCCACCAAAAATCATAAAAAAGCCACATACCATTGTGTAAGTTTTCCCTGAACCAGTCTGACCGTAGGCAAATATACATACACTATAGCCATCAAGGACAGATCGAATTAATGGTTGTGTGTCTACAAACACTTCCTCTGCCAATACATTGATAATATTAATATGAGAGATGACTTAAGGTTGTATATCAAATTGAGCAAATTCATCAAGTTGCAAATAAAGATTAAAAAACAAACACATATTAAGAGGGGAAAAAAAAAAAAGAGAGGGTACCTTGAGTAGTTGTTGGACCAAAGACCTTGTTAAATTTGAACAGTCGATGGCTATCCTTCCCCTGTTTTAATGGATTCGCGACAACTAATTCCCCATTCTCACCTACATATTCCATCGTAGTCTGTTTCTGACTTTGTCCAGGAAGGAATGGCCTTATTCGACAATACACTCTAATATTGCCTACCAAACAGAGACCCAAAGTTAGCTACGTTGAAGATGTTAAACAAACAAACAAGCAGTCACACACGGAACTTTGTACCTTTCAAATCCTGCACCTCATTGTACAGCTTCCTATTTTCAGCCAGGACATTATGGTAATTCTCGGCAGCATCAATTAGTCCTTTAAGCTTCACCCCTGTCCACGTTAAAGGATTACAACATGAGGAATGTCATGCCCATAACAAATGCACAGTTTAAGTAGCAGGGAAATCCAATTTTAAACTATTAGTTAAGCACTCCTACCTAAGTGATTAAACTCTTCAGAGTAGACCTTTTGTGTCTTCAAAACTTTTTGCTTTATGGATTCAGAAGCCACCCTTAGATCCTAGGCAGTTCAATATAATGACTTCTAGTCACAAACTAAGTAAAGAGGCAGTATTAAGCAACAAAAGTGACAGCTGATGCAAACCTGAAGAACTCCTGATTGAGAATCTAAAAAGCTCTTGTAGCTGAGTTCTTTCTTTCTCCATCTTTGTGTTTTAGATTTTGAAAACACCTCAAGTTCTTTAACTTTATTCCTTGAATCAGTTAGAAGGCCCTCAAGATCCGTTAACTTCTTCTCTAACTCTACTTTCGTCTCTTTAGCTTGTGTTTCAAGTTGCAAGCACTGCTTGTCATATGTATTTCTGGCCAGTTCTAGTTCTTGGTTGAGTACTGAAATCTGGATATCACTGTATTCTCTCTCTTTCATTAGTCTAATAATGTCTTGCTCTTCCTCTTGTTTCTTATCCTCGATTTCAATCTTCTCAATCTGCAACAATTAACTAAAAATTTGATAGCTGCAATGCAAGGAAGATCTCACAAGCAACAAATAGGAACATTCTACTAATCAAGAAACGATATTTTGTGGCAAAACTACTAGAATTGATTGCCTGAAAACAATAAGAAACAGAATAAAAATCAATAGCTCATCAGCTTAACATAACTTGTTTTTTTTTTTCGGTAAAGAGAGATTTTATTACCAAAAAGGAAACAAGAAACACAAAAACTTAGGGGCATACCCCCATCAAAACAAACAGTCCAACAAAACCTGGAGACAAAACAGAAACAAATACAAAGAACCAGACCTAACTACTTCTAGCTACAAAATTTTCTCAGAGATGTTCCAAGCTCTACACAAAGCTCTATTCATAGGGCTACGGCCACAGTTCCTCCAAGAGAACACCCTATCCCGCACGTCCTTGACAATCTGCTCATAACCGAGACCCGGAATGTATTGCTTGTTACTAAAAATAGAGTCATTCCTAGCCTTCCACACGTAATACACTGTACCAGCCAGTGCTAACTTATAGAGAGCAGAAGAGAATCCTTTCTTCTTGAGATGTTGAACAGCCCAGTTAATTTCATGCTCCCACTCCCCTGGACTTCTGGACATGCCAAACAAAAGGAGGATTTTGCCCCAAATACAAGCTGAGAACAAACAGTGAAAGAAGAGATGCTCATGGGACTCCTGCACATTATGGCAAAAAACACACTGAGGGTCCACTCTCATCCCCCAAGAAAGGAGCCTATCCTTTGTAGATAGCCTACCCCAGCAAACAAGCCACATGATAAAAGCCCACCTTGGAATACCTTGCTTGAGCCAAACAACATGAGCCCATGGAACTTTAGGAAGAGGGTTCCTTAGGGCTTCCCAAGCAGTTTTAACTGAGAAGATACCATTAGGTGCAGGTACCCATGTCACAGAGTCTTCCACAGCTGTATGAGGCCTAAGAGTTGAAGGTGTACTCCTTATAATTTGCATGATTGCCCTATTCCTCTGCCTGGGCCAGTGCCAATCCCCATTTTGAATGATAGATGAGACTTTTGCTAGGAGGGAGCTACCAACATTGCGAACTATATCTTCACCAAATAGATTGTAAAGGGGACCTACAGCATGCCAATGATCCAACCAAAGAAAAGTAGTGTTCCCATTACCAATCACATACTTGATTAGGGGCTGCGCTTCCTCTCTGAGTTTAAAAAGCTTTCGGATGGTCCAAGAAGAATCATGAGGCAACCTCATCTGCCAAAGACACTTCCTCTTTATAATGTATACATGCACCCATTTGACCCTTAAAGAGTCAGCTTAACATAACTTGTTGCCTATGGATTAATGCTATTAAGTGATTTAATGCATACGAATTCAGGTCCCGCTTGATATAGTGCTTGGGGGTGTATAATAGGATCGGGATTAGCCAACACAAGGGAGCCCTTGTCAATTGTTGTCTCCCACCAAATGAGTAATTGATCCAAATCTGGCTGGGACGTTGAGCTCGGGTTGAGTGCTTGACTGGATTATCTATCACCCAACGAAGTGGGATTAGCAATAGCAATCCCCTGTGGGATTGGTAATCCTACTCAATGGGATTAGCCACGTTACTCAATCCGATAATCAAGGTCAAAAATAGAATTCCACTTTTATCCCATCAAAAAGCTCCATGGTATATGCAATGATTGAGAAATTCAGGCACTTAACAAGCCCATTTAAGTGGGGATTACCGTCAATGCAATAGGCCAGCAAAAACCTTTTGAAGTCCACGATGCATGGATAACTATGGCGGAACAATGAGGGACAAGAGTAATGGACAAATTTAAAATACTACAAAAGAACGACTGAGCCATGCACTTCGTAATTTTAGAATATGGACTAAGGAGCACCAATCTGAAATCAAGAATTGGTAAGACACATGCATCAATATTCACCCATAAAGTATTCAGCTCAAGGATAAGAATTGCACCTTTATTCGCTGAAGCTGATTCATAACAACCTGCATAAAGGGCCAAAGAATTGAAATTACATGAACAAAAAATTTGCAGATTTGTGAAACCAGTAGAAGCTTGGGCAGATTTCGCAAGTTTTCATTAGAATACCTCATTTTCTTCAGAGATTCCAGATGTGAGGGTTTCAAGAACTCTTGTTCTTGGTTTGCACATCTCTTCGTGAATCTTGAAAAGATTGTTTTGCTGCGGGCACTTAGAAGTGAATTCAGAAGCAGTAAACAAAACAACAATCCTGAAGTACTTTCCTAGTTCCTCTTACCTTTTTGAAATTTTCTGCTTGAGTTGAAACCCGCTGCTCAATCTCTTGCACGACTCTTTTTAACAGAAATGCAGTGCACTGGGCAAACAGTAAAACAAACCACTGGTCAAAAATTCAATAGGTGACACTTACCTCCCTGAAGAAAGAAAAGTTCGATACTTTATGGATGTATTTGTGCACTACTCATTAACAAAGAATATATATGCTTTACTGATATAGCATCTAGGGACCAGCTAATCAAGATACCTGAGGTATATCACCATTCTTTCTTTCAATGCTGCCATCCAAGACCTTATTCACAACAGTGAAAAGTGACTGAGTTGAAGAATTCTGCGTGTAGACATTGCTGAACAAATGTTAGAGCAACATTTGAAGAAAAAAATAAAGAAAGGTTTCTGAGCAGCATCATACTAAAGGGTTGGAGGCTATATGCATTAGATCCATGTATTAGATACATTTCTTTTACTAAGGCAAATTGCAAGAAGTTACCTCTAAACTCTTCAGTTTCATCAATTCTGAAATCTTAGCAGAAGGAAGGTCAGCATAAGATCCATTCTTCAATAGGGACACTTCATCCAATTTATTTTCAGTTTCTTCAGCAAAGCCCCCATTGCGAGCTTCACGTAGACTGTTGGCTTCCCCATTTTCACTTCCATGAACTTCAAGATGTTGATTCATGACAAGAAGTTGGGAGATACTTGGTTTCACAAGTCAATCACGGAACGCAGCCCTACAAAGGCAATTCCACTTACATCACCAATCAGATAAATGGACTCCTCACAGAAAAGTAGACTCTGACGCACTGGAAGAAATGTTGGTTGCCAAAGCTGATCTTGAAAACAACGCATGCTTCACTAATAATGCAGCGAGTTCCAAACTAAGCATTTTAATTTCAAATTTTCAATACCAAATGTTGGAACTGAGACAAAGGCTTGATTGTCTAAAATTCCAACACAAAATGACACCAATGAGTAATCCATGCACCATCTATGAAAGCCGCAAGGGTTTACAATCCCCGTATCAACAGTTACATCACTCATATCAGAAATCAGGATGGCTAGGGAAAGCATTATCACATGCCTACATCATTGTTTTATCATTGCCAATCTTTTCAGTGGAATGGGCATTGACATAACCTTAATCGAACAAATAAGGAGACCTATCATTAATTTGTAGTCATCATACCTGCTCGAACATCTTTAAACTATTCGTTGCATTTTTTCAGAGTGGATATGACTCAGTGCATTTGCATGATTAATGCTAACAACATAAATCATATGTCATAACAAAGCAAACTCCTCTAGTAACAATCAACTTATGGCCTAAATAAGCTTGTGATGAAAGATTACACTTCCTTGCAAACCATAATCCTTAATTAAAAATAAACAGTTGTACCAAAGTGTAATCTTACTTCATGACAGAAAAAAGAACCCTTAAGTAAGGCTTTTTCACAGATGAAGGGCCAAGAGGAATGAATGGTCAACCACAACTAGTTGCCGTTAACGAATTTTGTGGTCCAGTAAACCGCATACAAGCTCATCATATTTCTTGGGATTTCAAGTAAACCCAACTGAACACTCCTTTAATTTCCCTCAGAATCCTGCGATTCCAAGAATAGTTCTTTAGCTTTTTCACTATTTTACCCTTTCGATGCTGGAACCTAGCTTTTCCATGTGTGTTTACTTTCTCGATGACCTCATGGAACAAGACAAGTCCATTGAGATTTCCATATAGAGATTGGCAGAATTTCTAAAGCTAAGTAGAATCCAGCTCACACTCACCCATTCAGGGAAAAAAAAACCTCATGCATTCATGCAAATCATTTGAACCACCTGAAAATACCTAGCCAGCAAAGATACACCAACAAACTCTACAACATGACCCCAATTTACTGTTATTTATAATTTTTTGAAATTAATGTGAGCCGAATCAAAATGCTAAAACCCATGAGCACAAATACAAACCCCAGCACCCCTGACCCTACCCAGCACAACATGCAATTCAGTCCAAAAAAAATATTCAAGCAAATTGCTAATACAACACCGCAAAACGGCAGCCAAAAAAAAACCCACCAAACATGGCACATTCCCAATTTCAACTAACGCTTGCAGAAACCAAATAGATCCACGAAAACCCTAGCTTTTGTAGACAGATTTTCAAACAAACGATTGAAAGACGAACCCGAGGTGGCGGAGACTCCAAAGCTGAGATCTGCCAAGACTATTGGCTCTTTTAGATCGAGAGAATACGTTGGGTTTTTTGTTTTTTTTGGAGCTGCCGGCCGATCCACCAAGAAATGGTTCTACAGGGGAAGGAGAGGGGTCGGCGTCCGAGATTTTTTAGATTGGGAAGGGATGACGCAAAGCCATTATTCTTCAGGAGAAAAATCGATGAAATGGACGTGGGGGTGGGGGTGGTAGTGGGGTTACAGAGCCCGTTCGAGGGGGGTGTTGTTGGGTACTTGGGTCTGTGAACCTTTTTTCTTTCTCTTTTTTGTTTGGGTTTTTTTCTAGCTGAATAGTTTTCGGGGGGGAAGACGTGGGCCTCACCTACACAATGGAGTATAATTTGGAATTGCATTCCCGCCTCGCGTAGCTTTGTCTGGTTGCGAGAGATTTTAGGGATGTTCGATCCCATTAAGAAATGAGAGAAAAGATAAGATTTTGTTTAAAGATAGTTTAAGTTGTTATCTTATACGGGTGCACATCGGCTGCGCCTACGATATGAGTGCACGTCGGCCCGCTAGACTGCCCAATCTAGCCCTTTTTTAAAAAGGTTTGGGGTA
Source organism: Rhododendron simsii (assembly GCA_014282245.1). NCBI lineage: Eukaryota > Viridiplantae > Streptophyta > Magnoliopsida > Ericales > Ericaceae > Rhododendron > Rhododendron simsii. Next base: position 9,884,495 of record CM024959.1, on the reverse strand, counting down.
TGTATTTGGACCCATCGAATTGGGTTGAGTTTTTTAAACCTGTTTAGTTAATGAAATAAACTTGAAAATATTTCTTAAAATCAAGCCCGGTACAGCCCGATAAAATAATGACCATGATGTGCATTGAATATTTATACTACCAAAAAATATGAAAAAAGAAAGAAGAGAGGGACTAGCTTGTGAATATTAAATGAAGCCCGATTACTATTAATTAGTCAGGCTTGGGTATGCTCAAATCTCGTTATTATCTAGTACTAAGCCTAACCCGGCTAGGCCCAATGTACGTGCAGCCCTAGACTTTACGTGCAATCTTGAGAGACTAAACCCACCATTCACTTGTGAGAGCTCTAATTAGAACCAGAGCAAAACTCAACTTAAACTGACCCTAATGGCCCTAATGGCGCTGATAGCGCCGCAGCATGGTGCCCTAATACCACATATTTGTGTGAGATTCGTCATTAAGTGTATGGGTGCCCAAATCACTGAATAATAAGTACTCTCTTGAGTGGAGGTGCTCCACGGGTCCTCCTGAACGCGTGGAGGTGTTGTTAGCGCGCACTATAGTAGGAAAGGTTATGTTGGACAAACGAAGACATAGTACAACAACAATCTTGGTAACTAGTATCAATACATATTTTTTTTTGGTAATGTCAGATTTTTCGGGCCAGCTTGCACATACCTCAAACTAATCTTTATAGCCCTTTCTACAGCCATTTCACACGAATCACACGCTTACGCGTGGGTTGAGGTGTCCCAAGAATTGTTAGCAAGAAAAATCGAACTTGAAACCTTAGAATAAATCAAACACCTAAATCTCATGTCAAGACCAGTTGGGGTTTACTAGGATCATATTTTGCGATAACGCCTTCATTTTCCCGGCCTTTGTATCTCTCCTGCCATCAAGCTCTGTTTTTTTTTGAGGAAGACTTTTGCTATTGATAGTTTTCAACTTATTGTTGCAATTCTTTGAACTTTCGAATTGGAGAACTATTCTACTTGTAGAGTTGAATAATAGAGAGGTTTAACTACAACCCATTGTTACTGGCAGTAATTGTAAAAAAAAGGGGTAAGTTTTCCTTATTAGTTGTGGTGTTTGTTGAATTATACGCTATTGTCATAAATATCGGTTTGTAAAATCCGTCATTGATTGTATAGGTTCGTAGACAATATAAATCAACTTTTTCAAATGACCGTTGTCCTTCCCGGAGGGAAAAAGATCCTTAAAATGATCGTCACACTTATTTAAATAGATGTACTTCTTTCTTTGTCTATCTTAGTATAAGGTTAATTAAAAGCCCAACAGAATCTCGACAATGTGGTCTTGAAACAATCAATATGGTGGCACTCTTAAGAATTGATTGCGTTTCAAGGCGAAGCTACAAAGTATTGATAATGTTAGGTCATCACAACAACTTGAAATCAAAATGATCTAGCGATTCAATGCCTTAATCCGTTGCAAATTAAACAAGAGGTGGAGTACTACCTCCGTCACTACTAATCCCTCTTCTTTACCAATTTCAATCACAAATCCCTGTTATAATTAATTACCACTTCAGTACGAATTATCATTGGCCTCAAACGAGGCCTTGATACAAATCACCACAAAAAACAAAGTCCGCTAGGTCTTAAGTTCAATTGTTACCCTTTTATTCCAACTAAATTTTATAATGCATTTATGTTGTTCTTGCTTATACTCACAGATAAAATCACCCAAACGTAAAAAAGTTCAATATTTATGTTGATGTGGCTTGACGTGGATTTAATAAAATGAGTTGAAGGTTTACCATTAGATGCTACTCGATCCAGTATGTGTTATTATTAGCAATAAAGTGGGATCACCGTCATATAAAGTGTTTCCTTGTTATGACGAAAATGACATTTTTTAGGTGAAGTTTCATAGGCAACAATTAGGGGAGGAGCTGCTTCTTTTTCTTTTTCTTTTTTTCAACGGAGGAACTACCCTACAGTCAGGACACTGTATGGATTCGACTGTGCAATCTAAACCTTCGGGGAGTTAGCGTTGTTACACCAGTCATGACCTTCCACTTACTTCAGAATACTCACCCTGTAGGAAATCAAATCCTAAACTTTGAGGAGTACTCCAACCCCAAGCCTGGGCGTCCGCCCGAACCACCAGGACAACTCCTGAGTGTGTATTAGGGGAGCTTTTACAAGGGGCACGTGTTTTAACCTTTTTGGAATCTCATTACCTGAACTTAAAATTCACGATCTTTTTTTGTTTTTTCCACAAAATTTCTAGCACTCGATCTCTTTAATCTATTAAAATTTATGTACAAACATGTCATTTTATTCCGGTGGTACCCTAGGGCTGTAAACAAGCCGAGTTTAGTCATTTACTAAATGAGTATTTTTAATTGAGTTGAGCCTCCTTAACGAACCGAGCTCCATTCGGCTCGTTTGTTTACTAAACGAGCTGAAAACTCGAGGTCGAGATCGGCACGTTTACTAAACGAGTCGAATAGAGCCGAGCAAAGCTCACGAGCTGCTACATTCGATAAACGAGTCAAGCAGTTCAACGTACCACCAACCACGGTAGACTTTTTTCCCACCACCCCTCCCTTCCACTAGCTAAGGTCTTTTTTTTTTTTTTTTAATAAGTACGATTCCATTTAAAAGCCCCAACCAAACAAACAATGTCAAGGAGACTCTCCTGACTATACAACTATACTCCTTTCGAAGGAGAATTACAAACTATGAGGAAGAGGAAAAGAAATGAAAACCTATACAAATCAAATCTAAAACCAACACCTATCCAGAGAACACAACTACAACTTCAACCAAGCACCAACATCCATATGCATCACACACCCTACTGCTGCAAAATGTAGTGTTCAACCAACCTCCAATTAGCACATAGACCTTTATTTTCTGTGGAAGCCTTCACTCTTCTCAAAGAGCTAAGGAAGTCTCTTATAGAGCTCAAAATCTGCATCACAACTTGATCACTAGCCATAGTTTTTTGTTGAAAAACTCTCAGATTTCTTTCCCTCCAAACAAAGTAAACAGTAGCAGCTAAAGAACATTTCAAAATTTTACTCTTGAAACTATTGCCCTTAACAGATTGGACAAACCACTCCAACAAAGCAGCCAAGGTAATTGGTACTCTAGTAGAAGAAGACTTACTCCATACTCTAGCCCACACAGATGCAGAATAAGAGCATTCAAAAAATAAATGTTGATGTGTTTCCTGCTCACAGCCACACAAAGGACATATCTCATCCACTTGCATTCCCCATTGGTGCAATCTGTCTTTGGTACTTAACCTTTCTTGAGCAGCCAACCAAATAATGAAAGCCCATCTCGGAACATTCTTAGGAAACCACACCACTTGTGTCCAAGGCTGATAAGAATATTTTGTTCTCACAGCCTCCCAAGCAGACCTAGCAGAGTAAAGTCCACTAGCTAAGGTCTTTGTTTAACACGGACGTATGTGAGGATCTTAGATGCTAGTACTGGTCTGAATTCGATAGAAAATCAGAAATTTGAGGCAAGGAGTGAGAAAATAGATGATCTAACCGTTAGTTATGATGTTACTAGCATGGGCGCAAAATAAATAGCATACCTATTTGGCTATATAGAATCTCCATATGCAACAATGACAATGACATGAAGGTGGTAGGATACACCATTGACGCAGTATGATAACATCAAACGACAAACGTAAGAGTTTTTGAGCATCAAATCTAAGAGTTGAGTCTTGGCATGAATACGATAAGATCCGAGTTCAGGTTTAAGAGTCACCTCTGAAACAACGCTTCGAGAATAGTGTGGCTAGTAAAAAAAAGTGTAAGAGAGTGTAATTATTCAAAATGAATCTGAACCATTGATTTTTTTATTTTATTTTTGAGATAAGTTATTAGGATACGAAGCATATATAGCATTGCTCAAAAGAGGATGCAGAATAGCTAGTGGAGCAAGCAAAAGTACAGAGGGCATGGAAGCATAAAGGAAAAGTTATGGTGGCACGAAAGGAGAGAAACGTTGCCCTTGGCCCAAGTAAAGTTTTTGATCCTTGTGAGTGACTGAGTGTAAAGAGGAAACAGTACTCATATTAAGCCTTTGTGAACTTTTTATCTATGTTTATTACTCCTAGCTCACGAAACCGCTGTATTTACGGAGCCGCATTATCTCAGTCGTCTATTTCGATATTAGATGGTGTGGATCTTAATGAATTTTTTTCAAATCTTGAAATTTTATCTCGAAAAAGTTTTATTAAGATTCAGACCGTCCAATACATTTTGAACGAGCGTGATTCACCTTCATAAATTACTATTCACGGAAAGCTCCGTGAAATAGTTTTTCTCTTATTATTAGTTTTTTTTTTTTTTGGTAAACCTCTTATTATTACTTATTAGTTAGTACTATATTACATGATGTTGAAGACTAATGGATTGTCGGTGGATGAGGCATCTCCTTCAGTACTGGGCTTGATGTCAATCGGTAGACTTTATTAGTACTTACGAATCAAAAGACAAGTCCTCCGATGAAGTCTCCAACTGAGCCCAAGCGGGCCAAGCGACGTAACTTTTCAGTCCCGATTTCCCAACCTGTCCCCGCTCTTGCTCGCGCATGCTGTACTAGTTACGGTTAAATAAAGGAGGATGATTGTACTGCACCGTGCATTGCATTATTCGAGCTCTTCATTTGGCAATTTGACAATTTAACAACCTAAATCTCATTTTTACTGTATAACATCCAAGCCATTTCCAAAATAAAATATGAATCATTAAATTACCAAACCAACTGCTCAAATGGTGCACAATTGTCCACTCCTGCAAAGCACCCACCATACTCCGAAAAACGAATGCAACCCAATTCTGATTTACCAAAAAAATTCTGATTTTTACCAGTCGGTTCGCAATTGCGACTGAAAAACAGCGGGAAAAAAATGGAAGACGAGGAGTCGACCACCGCAGCAGTTTCCTCGTTGTCATCAACAACCACCACCAAATCCGAAACCCTAGTTTCAGAACCAGGCCTCAATTCCGTAGAAGCTGCGGAAGACGGAGGAGAGAACCCACTGGCAGGATCGAAACCGACGTCGCTCGATCACAAGGACATCTTCAGAGCCATCGAGGTGGTGGAGAGGGACTCCGTGGCCATCGCCGAGAGTTTCACCTCTCTCTTCGATTCCCTCCGCTTGGCTCTCTCCGAGGTCTGCCCTTTATGACCGTTTTGCCCCTATTTGCCTCTTTGATTAGTCAACTGGCTTGTGCAGTGCCCATTGAGTTTTTATTTTATTTTATTTTATTTATGTGTTTGAATGCATCCGTTGGTACTAATGATAACTAGGCAAGTGTTAGTATCGCCATTAGTACAAGGCCGAAGGGATTTTACTCATGCTACGAGATTATCGATTCAGCATTAATAGTTCGACCAATCAAACAAGACCATATGGTTGATTTTTGGCATGGGTCTGTTTGGGTAGGGTTGGTTTTGCGGCTTGGCGGATTTTTTGCACACCCTTATGAATCAGTATTAGAGGGGAAGAAACACATGCATTGTTGGGTACGTAATAGTGTGTATCCTCAATAAGTTCTAGTATTACCTTGAAGTTTGCATATTTTGTCAAACCTCTGCAGGAGTATAAGGTTGCTCCAGTTCAGAAATCATATCCTCAACGTAAAGAACTATGAGCACGGTTAAAATATATAGCCTGTAGGAAGTATGATTACTCAATTTCGGTTTTTTGTCTTAAAGAAAAGTAAAAGAAAGATTGCTGAGTGTTTTGATTGAAATGGGTTCCCAGCTAACAAGACTTTGTAATTTGGCAGGCAACAAGTAGTTCGGTTGACCACATGCAGTGCTTTAGTGATGCTGCAGGCCAAATTCAAGAACGTGGTATGTAAAGTGTGGATGTGGATGTTATGGTGGTTAATTTTGTTTACTTCTTTGATTACATCAATTTCTTCTGGCAGAATTGAGTAGCATGTAGAATCGTCGTCTCTGCGTCTTTTGTCATTTCCATCCATGTGATTGGTCAGCAATCCTTTGTGATTATTGCTTCTAGGGTGCTCAGATGATGTGTGATAGAGTGTTTGTTAGGGCACAAGAGAAGGGAATGGAACTTTTTGGCCTAATAAAACCACACATTCACAATCTTTCCCTTGGCTTCAGTTGGTCAGTTTTTAAGAAGTACAAACACTTTACGATTGTGTTGGTGTCCGACACACGTCAATTACCTATACTTTTTTCAGAATTGCTACATTTGCTGTTGCTTAACCGTAGATTGTTGGCAGGAATTGGTGCAGTAGGTTCTAATGGAGCATAATACAACTTTATTGATCTTGCTACAAGTGAATCCGCAGAATCATTTGTAGCATTTTCTTTTGAACTCCAAAGTTTTGTTGGTATTGCGTTTCGTCGTTATTTTCCAATGAGATAGTGTCGGGCGATAGAATATCCCCCTCTGGTCCTCACTTCATGAATGCAAAGATCCTGCTGCCTATATTTATTCTTACCTCAATCATTCAAGGGTTTCTGCTTGTTCATATAGAGGAGCAAGATGATAACTCTTTTTATATTCCCTCTTCCTTTTTATTATGTGAGGGAGACTCATTTTCCTTGAAACTTGTGCTTGACAACTCCATAGTTGCTGAGCTATGTAACAAGTAACTCTGTTTTGAATAGTATCCTTCTTCTGCTTGTCTTACCTTGCAGCACTTGATGCAGCCTCAAAAGGGAATCGATATATAAATTCCTGTCTCAGGTATATAAATTTATTCGTACCTTGCCATTAGGATAAATGCTTGATGCCCGAACATTTTAATTTTATATTGTTGCAGTCAATTTTCCTAGGATATTCCAAAAAGGATCTTTTGCTTGGTTCTGATTTTGAACTTGAGCTGGAACTGCGATGTGTTGTTGATCAGCCTATACATGTAGATGCATGTTTTTCATAGATATTTCTGTTTACTTCGTTACACAAGCTTTTATTACTTCTGCTTGATGAACTCCTAGGTTTATGGTATTCCGTACATCTAATCAATTATACCTTTCTTCCTTCATACTGTTTTTCTCTTATTTGGAAGTTATTGCTGCAGATTAAACAAGGAAATGAAGCATGTTGATGGGCTCGCCAAACAACTGTATCCTTGGTTTCTTTTGGCGTTTTCATTGCATACTCACTTATTTGCTCTTAGGTAAGAGTAACCATTAGTAATTCGGCTTTCTTTTAAGCAACCCGCTACCAGCGAAGGATCCACAAATCTAGGCTAGTGAGGGCACTTCATTAATCATATTCGTAAAAATTTGTTTTCCTAGAGACAATAATAAGATCCTACTACATTTAAGACATGCATTACTAACTACAAGATAATGCATACTTTTGTAAAAGTATCTGACATTGAGCACAAAATCTTAGACAACTTTTAGAATATATATGTGGGCAATGCGATTTGCCCGATTTTTCCCTCCTCCGGGGAAGGGATTCCGTTCCCCACCCTTTTTGAGAAAGGAGAGATGCTGCCGGTTCGCGGGAGCGCTTTTTTGAAGCTGGACGACAAGCGCTCGCGAAAATACAGAGTCGCCACTCGGGTTTGAAGGTCCGACACCCAAGGAACCGTATTTCGAAGCACTTGTCGCGCTGTTTGATTTGAAAAAGTTAAGGAACCAGTCCGTCATAACCATATCTGGGTTCGGGAGCCAGGTTACGAGAGGGGAAGGGTTTTATGGCACCCCTCTCGCCCAATCCGGAGATCGGTCTCTACTTAGGCATTTGCGAAAGATGTTTGTTTGCGATTCTGTTTGATTAATCAGTTTTTAGCCAAATAGGACGGGGAAACAGTTAATCGGGGATTAAAACTGCAACATGTTTGCAGGATGTGATAGATAGCATGGATGAGCAGTTAGTATAGGATGAGAACAGACTGCTGTGGGAGTTTAAACAAACTGGGGAGCCCCAGTTTTGGAGTGACGTGCGCAGGAAGAAACCAACATGCACTGAACAAGTCACTACATGTTGTTTACTCCTGCACGCACAACTCCAAGACACACGCTTGCCGGTGAGCTTAAAACCCACAGCTCTTATTCTCAAACCTTCTGGGCTCTGGAAGGACCAGTGCACACCCAGGACAAACCACGCAATTTATAGGCAGCATAATATACAGTTTAAAGGCTTAAAAGCCCTAGAAATTGACAAAACACCCCATAAACAGTGTGGGGACAAAATAACAGCCTAAATCCAAGTTACCCGTGCAAGGCCAGTCACTGGTCGGAGCAGACTATCGCGCGATGGAGTCACACTGTCGCGCAATGGTGCGCCCTGGCGCACTGTCGCGCGATGGACTGAGTCTGTCGCGCGATGGTGCGCCCTGGCGCAGGATGGTTGCGCCCTGGCGCGGACAGACCAGTGCTTGGTTCGCATTTTCTGGGTTTTGGGATAGATCCAGAATTATCCCAGGGGTATTCCAAAACAGAAAACATGCAAATTGAACTACAACTAGCAATTTCTAACAAAGGAAAGCAGTAAACTGGTTTTTAACATGCTTGCAGTGATCTACACGTAAATAAAGCACAAAACAGCAAGACACCAATCCCCACGCGGTCCATCTCATGCAGCACCGGAGTGTCGCGCGAGAGAGTGGGACCATCGCGCGCTGGTTCCTACCATGACGGTTTTTGAAACCTCGCCAGCTTTAGGACCAGGACTGGTATTGATTACCAGCCTTGGCCCTGCCAGCCCCCCTCAGGGATCAGAACAAAGAGCAGAGCAAAGGTAAGCTATACCTTCGGCTTTTGAGTTTGAACGATGTTTGAGCTTTGATGTTGAAAATAGGATTTGAGGTGTTTGAGGATTGTTGAGTGTGAGAAAGTGGGAAGAACAAGCTATGTTCTTAGTGGGGACTTTGTAACCTTTCAAAAAACAATGGAACCCTTTTAAAACCTTTGAGTTTTGTTAACCCTTTGAAAGAGAACAAATGGGGGGTATAAATAGGGAAAGGGGGTGAATCTGGTTGGAAACAGAGGCCTTCAGCCAGTCCACGAGGCCTGGCTTGAGGCTGCATTGGTGGCCAACTGTCCTCCTCAGGAAAGGTCGGTTGTAGGTTGGACCATCGCGCGATGGAGTCAGTCTGTCGCGCGATGGTGCGCCCTGGCGCACTGTCGCGCGATGGAGTGACTCTGGCGCGCGATGGTGCGCCCGGGCGCGGGATGGATGCGCCCTGGCGCGGACCAGCAGGGTTTTTGGTTTTTGAAGTAGCTTAGGCTAGGTTAGGTTCAAGGGTTTTGCAAACACTCAAAGCTCAAACACGCTATCATTCCCGGGGTGTTCTTGATCCATTTCATCATCGGGGAATCAAAAACCGTAAGTAAACTAATCTGGAAGCCCAGATTGAGGTGTCTACAATATACATTGACATCGACAAGTTTTTAAAATGATCATGATGGTCTTATTATGATTTTGTTTTAAGATATTTCTCTACGATGGTTAACAGTACGAACAGTTTATTAACCAATACAGTTGAACCCTAACATGAAAGTTGAAGAATACAACTAATTCTATACCTTCATTTTGTGTGGGAAGATGCAATAGGGATTGGACAACTTAGGGTCTTTTGACTGGTGTTTTGTACCCTCGGACCTGTGTCTGTTCTTTTTTCTTTTCTTTTTTTCGGTAAATCCTGTGTCTGTTCTTGTTTCTTATTTTGTTTGTTTCTTGTTGTTTGAACCGGTAAGTTTTCTGAAGCACCCAAAAAAGAGAGAGCTAAATATAGAACTCTTACATAATTATGCTAAATATAAAATATTACTAAAATATTTTTTGGGTGTCTGAGTGGGGGAACGTGTCCCCCATGTACATCCATCCCTGCTCGCCACTGCCCAAATATGGAGAGGTTAAAGTCCATTTCTGATAAGAAATCCAAACCCATACTTGACACTGAGGGCCAGAGAAAATTAATAGGGTTTGATTAGCTTTTACACCAATCTTCAACAAGTGAAATTTCTGCCTTTTAAATCTGAACATAAACTTTGTAGCATTTATGCAAATCTTTCCTTTGTACTGGTGTTTTCTTTCCGCAGTTACACTGGTTTGCTTCCTTAATGCTTTTTGAAGAAAAATCCTGAGGAGGAATGTAGATGCTTTGGACTCGGCTGTAAATCGGCAACTCTATCTCCCATGATTGTATTCTGCTCGGCATCTGTTCTGTCAAATGGAATTTCCGTTCCATTATGTTTTATTTGCGTATCAGCATGTCCTAGTTTTACTTGTGCAGTCTTGCAGTCTTTTAATGACTGTTTTAGAAAATGACAGGGTGCTTAATGCAGTTGTTTTATAAGATGCCGAGATGTTTAACTTTGTTCACCCTCACCTTGAAGAGATAATTTCAACAACTCTTGGTGAGTTATATTGTGGGTCCTACTTTGATGATAGAAGCTGTTCATTTTGTAAGAAAAGTTCTGGGAAAAATTTAGTTCATTCGGAGATCACTCTTGATTGAAAAATCTAATTATGGGTTAAGAACCGTTCATTTTGTACATTCCGTTAGTAATAATTTCCTTCCTAGTCTGAGATGGCGATCAAGTTCGAAAATTGTTTCACTTATCAGGCGTATGGAGCTTTAGATCAATATCAGATTGGTGCCGAATTACATGAAAAAATCACAGCTTACACATAATCTCAGAATTCAAGAACCAACGTCAATTGAAGACTTTTTATGTCTTATGGGATTTGTTTTATTTACGACTGTAGAAATAATATGCCGAACCGAGCCGAATACACATGGGCCTGTCAATACGGGTAGTCCCCTTCAATGGGGCTTGCTTGGGCCGAATACTCATGGGCTGAGTGGACTGCCCAACCGCTCATCAAAGCCCGTGATGCGCGTGTACGGCTTAATTTCAATCCTCTCTTCCAATCAGATCCACTCAACCTACAATTGTCATTGGAAAATCACAAAAAGGAGAATAAAATCAAATGCTTTCAGATATGGAACTCAGGTAATGCTTCTGGTATCAGTTCGTCGAGAATGGACTCCACCATATGAACTGCAATAACTTCAACATCACGCCGAATATCCATCCATGTTGAAGAGCTTGCCAAATCTTCTCCCACAATCTCGTCTAGTCTCCGTGGCGCCATTGGGGATAGAAGAAGGTACAGATTAACTCTTTTCTTGATCTCATGACCCACTACTTTGTCCACTGGAATTGGCTGGAGTTTGGGTTTGAGAAATGAAAGAACGAGAGAGCAGCTGAAGTAACATTGATATGCCTCTGATATGACTTCATTGACGTAATCGAAGAGGAGTTTCTGATCACACGAAGAGTCGAGAGAAGGTAATTCTAATTCATCAAAAAAGGATGGGCTAAGAAGTTGGTCCGGCAAATACCACTTCAAGAAGAGCTTATCCCAATTCGGATACCCATATTGTTCTTCAAAATCAACATGAAGTGGTCGCATTGTTGAGTTGGCTGCAGCATTCACTATTGTGATTGTTTTCAATAGTAGATATGGAAGGTAAAAAGAAATGAGAAGTTTTGCACATCTTAAACACTGATATTCTCAGTGATGCAATTAGACTTACCTGGTTTGGTTGTGGTTCTTGGAGGGCTGGTGATATCCTTTAAGAAAACTGGATCAAGAACCGAAACTGGGCTTGGATTCTCTATTCTATCATAAATGCTATCGCCAAATCCCAGTTTCTGAATGCTTGAAGGGCTTGGTGAAGAAACATCAAGTGAAGATATTAGCTGCTGACTCTCTGAAGGCGACCCCTGAAGAAGGGCAAAAACAGTAGCAGGTCATTGTCTGATAAATTATGCTTTGTGCAAAAAGTGCTAAGCATCAAATTTATCTTTATTCCTATTTCTTGTGATGAAATCTTGTATTGCCTTCGGGCTTTTTGATAATGGAATTATCTCTTGATCAAAGGGAAAAAAATACTCCATCTTTATGGGTGCAGAAGCTTACTGGTCTTGAACACTCCAAATATCCAAATTCCTCACTCATATTGGCTGTATCAGTGCTTTGTCTAGGACTTGTAATGCACGTGCGACTTGATGCAGTGGTTGGATCTTCCATAGTGTTGAAATCATCGTTTGTTTCTGCTTTCTTCACGTAACCTAAAAATGCATTACACTGCTAAAGAAATGTATAACATATAAGCATAAGAAATAACAGCAAGTTGGGGGAAAAGAAATTACAGTTAGAACTAAAATAATTGGTAATGGAACTGATGCTCTTGTGTCCTTCAGTATCAGGTGAGTGGTTCTCCGAATTGCCTGGCTTTGAGCCGAAGATATGCAGCTGATCATCGAACTTCCCATTATCAGCAAAGGATGAAGGTCCTTTATCCTGCGTTGATGAACTTAGGCAGCTTGTTTTATCTTCCTTTTGAAGCCTACAAAAATTACTGTAGGGGAAAAATCTCATTTGTGAGGTAACGAAACCGGATTGAATGACCCTGTCGGGACTATGAATGGGCAAGAAGTCATGCTGGTGCGAAGAGAGGATCCTATCTAATGTTTTTGGGGATTCTTTGGCAGAGAAGGTCTCATCCTTCTCAACATGGCTGAGCCTTTCAGAGAGACGTCTTCTAGCCTCCAAATATATGTCGAAATCTCTTCTTTTAGGAAAATGGACACTTGAGGAACTCAACTTTTTATGGGAACTTTCCTTGGGGGAAGCAATTTCAAGTCTAATCTTCGATTGCGTATCCTTCATTTTGACATCAGCGGAATGTTTGTCATTTCTATCTGCAATCTTCCCACCAATCCCTTTACCGCCATCTTTTGAAATCCAATGCTGCTCTTTTCGATCATCTACTCCTGCACGCTTCATCTTCCTTTTTATACCCCTGAAGGAAAAATACGACGTCTTGACACTCTTCCCTTTATTTTTCAAGCGATGGGGCGAGGGCACCAAGGAGCAGTGACAGTCTACAATTTCAGAAATTTCCGTTCTCCCCTTACGCAGCTTTAAATCTACTATTCTACTTGGGGTTCGAGTTGATTGTTCTCCATTCAAGCTCCTGATCTTATTCCAGAGAAAATGGTAAATATTTTCCTTCTGAAACTTCTTGGTACATACAACCTCAACAGATTTCCTTCCACTTATAACCCCCCTTTCTCTGCATTTGGTCTCTCGGACAGATTTACATTTTTCTTTCTCCGCCTGTAACTTCGGTATTTTCTGGAGGCAATCCGCCAAAAGGGGGTTCGGATCTTGTAGGAGTATCAGATTTAATTCCCTGTTCGAATTCAGAATCTTTAAGGCGTCCCAGAATCGATGAGAATGGTCGCTTTGCCTCTCTTTGCTACAGTACTGTCTGAGTATCTTATCTACAGTTGTTTCGGTTTCTTCACTCATCTGAACTAGCTCTAGACTGGAGACCTCTTCTTCCATGAGTTTCTTTACAATTCTTTTACCACCATTAGTTCTCAAGGGATTTTGCGTGTGCTCCATCCTGCGATCATTCAACGTACCCAATTAGCCCCTAACTATACATCTTTTAGTAATTTTTCATGTTTGTTTCGAACTGGTGATTCTGAATATCCATTTCAGTAATACCGCCAGCTGAAAGATCCCTCATTTGCAAAAGAGACTACATTTTTAAGACTGCATTTGGATCATGGATTTCTTGAGGAAGTTATCAAGGGAAAGGAAAATGACAAGGGATTTCTAAGAACGTATTTGGAGCTTTCGCCCATCTTTTCCTCGTCACCATGAATCGTTGATCCAAACACAGCTCAAGTGTGAAAAATCATTTCGATTTTTGAGCAAGCCAAACCCGGGGAGGGAAAAAGGTTATCTTGATTCCAGTTTTCGATCGAATACAAGATGAATTGTATATAACTGGATTGCGAAATTAAAGGAACACAAAAAAGCTCCAAAGGAACTTGAATCATGGGATTTCATTTTTTTCTGCCCAGAATTTCATGACTCTCTAGATGTACCATTAAATTCGATCACAAAAATCTGGTTGCTAGTTCATACACTTTATGCCTTGGCATCTTCTATCATTTAAAGTTGCTTAGCACTCTGAGTGTCCTCTCTGGGTACCCTTTGCCTGCAGAAGAGAAATCTTGCTCAAAGTCCTTAACTTCAAAAGGCTAGATGTGAGCTATACAAAGGTTTACGAAATTACATTCGATCAATCCGTAAGTGAGGAAGTTCGGTGGGATTGGTTCTTCAGGATAAGTCGAGGTGTGAAAAAACTGGCCCGGACCCTTGGCTATCCAAAAAGTAAAATAAGTGAGGAAGTTCTTACCAGGAAGTTGTTTAGTCACATGCCTCCCAATTCCCTTGAGCATTGTAGTTGCACCCAAAATTTGGATCTGTCAAAAGAACAGCACTCTAATCAATACATATCATCATCTACACTGAAAATCGGACGAAATCTGGGAAAAAATAAAACTAATACCAAACTTTACTGAAAACTGGGAGTAGTTTCTCAGGGTTGAAGGTAAGTAGGAGGCAGAGAGAACCTCAACATTGGGCTGTCTCGGTTCTGTTCTTAGCTCTGCTCTTTATCTACTTCTGGATTGTGTGATGTGTTTATCTATTGAACTGGAACAGAAATTACCCGGAAAATTTTACAAGAAAATCACTTCATGAACTCAGAGAGAGAGAGAGAGAGAGAGAGAGAGAGAGAGGAGAAGGGGAAGAGGAAGAGGAAGAAAGGGCAGTTTGTGGCATCGCTGTGATGAATTAAAGTAAGACAATCTGAGAGATTGGATTCAAAAGATGAAGAAGAAAGGGCCGTTTGTGGCATTCCTGTGATGAATTAAAGTAAGACTCTGACAGTTTGACAATCTGGTTACCTAAACGACAAGACATGATTTTTTGCATACACAACTGCCTCAAGCTTTCACCTAAATCCCTCAGTGGTTAGTTCAATTAGTCGGTGGATTTGCTCCCAAACAATTAATTATGGTGCGAGTCTTGGAGTTAGGTCATAAGAAGGCAATTTATTGTGAAACATTTAGTCCTGGTATAGAAGGTTTACCTTTGATCAGACTGGAGAAGTTTAATCGAAGTGCGCATAAACTGGCTTGACATCCCTAACCGTCAGAAAAAAGAGAGAAAGCTTTCACCCTCCCCTATCCGGAACGCAAAAAAATCTTTAATTTTTTAAGAAGATAATTTTAAACTAAAAAATTATTGGCTTATTGAAATATAAAAATACAATATAGATTTTGTTTGAAAGATCTTATCAAGATATTTTATATGATGCAAAAAAAAAATTGAAAAATTATTTTTTATTTACATTATTTTTTAGTTTGAAAATGTGAAATAAGTTGCTTATTTTTTAAGAAGGTTTCTGGAACGGGTAGCACGAAATTTCACGTTTAGCCTTCATCACCCGATCTCTCTCTCTCTCTCTCTCTCTCTCTCTCTCTCTCTCTCTCTCTCTCTCTCTCCATATAATAAAGTTCCATGATACTGATAGAAACACATGCAGCATTAATCCAGAGACGTAGATATGTTCACGTAAAAGACAAAGGTCCTTATGGACCGCACATATATTGCGCACTAAAAAACAGTGTCCAGATCTTATACAGTACTTGTTAGGGATTAAACCTTGAGAATAGAATCTATGTCCGCAATCCCAACCCCAACCCTAACCCTCTATCATCAAATATGGAGTATTAAAGAGTAGCTACACCTAACTCCATAAATACTTATATTGATCAATTTCGTGTGTGAATGAATATGTCTGATTGGTCCTGAAAACAATGTTCCTACAGTACAAGGTCCTGAATCTCCTGATTGACTACCCCTGAATTCCGTAAATTTCCATTGGTACATGCATGTAGATTATTCCATGAAAAATACGAGGTTAATTGGATACGGTAATTATGCGATCAGGTCATTTATTGTGGAAAATACGGTAATTAGCATTGATATATATTTTTGTTCTGGCGATGGTCATTTGACCATATTGCCACAATACCGGATCGATCACCCATACCTTTTACATGTTTATTTTAACTAACGAGCTCCGCAACAGCAACTGTTGAAACTTTGCAGGAAAGTTCAAAACATCAAACTTTTCAGAGGCCGAGTGTGGCATCGATCCCTCAAGTTGCACATCAGTGACGTATGGATTGGCCAGTGTGGTGTGTGCATGTCCGGGTTGTTTCACCTAGTCCTGGCTCCGAGATAGGTTTATAAATAGACATAAGGGATGCAGTGATCATGGAAATTATAAGTAAGAAAAACCACAGGTATTTACTCTAGGAAATTGGTAGGGTTTTTTAGTGAAAAACTATGTATGCATGGACCCATGTAGTAAGACCATGATATGTCCAGCTTTCATCGCAAAACTTGCAGCTTCTACACATAGTACCATTTATGGTTGTCCTGAACACACGCAGAGAGAGAGAGAGAGAGAGAGAGAGAGAGAGAGAGAGAGAGAGAGAGAGAGAGTACCTCCTTTTCTGTCGCCCATTAAACTTTGAAGTGTGGAGCAGCAGAGCCGAGGCTATAATTGGGTCCACTGTCCTAACAATGCCAAATGTGACTCTTCTATGTGTGATGAGAACTGAGAAGGTACTTTCACAGGAAGTAACAGAACCACCCCTGAATGCAATGTGTAAGGTGAAACACAATGCACAAGTCTTGTTAATTTGGACGACGGCATTACTTGGTATCTATCTGGCCGGGAAGGAAAAAATCCACATAAAAAACTTGAAAGCACGACTGTGAATCGGATATTGCTAACTGTTGGAGATTGCAGTCAAGCCAGGTAATTGCAATTGAAAACGAAGCGATGGAAGTAAATCGATTCAAGCTCACATGCAGTAGTATATGGCAGAAAATAAAGAGCAAAGGGTAGAGAAAAATCAAACGCAAAGATTTATCGTAGTTTGGTTCGCAACTTCATAGTCTAATCCTTCACGGGTGCAAGATTAACCTTTACAAAGAGCAATCTAGCCCCTGTCGCTCCGGTGCTAATCACACTTAACCCTACTAGTTTTGGCTTTGGTGCTAATAACACCTAATTCCGAGTGATTTTCTCTCCAAAACAAGTAACACCTAATTCTAAATGATTTTCTCTCCAAAACACTCACAAAAAGATAATCTCTCACAGAAGGATGAACAAGGGTGTACAATCTCTTTTCCAATAAAGATCAAAATAAGAACTCTCACACAAGTGTATAGATATCAAGTGCCAATACATTATGGCCTTGATTTGAAACAAATCCAAGTCAGCACAAATCGCTTCCTTTTTGCACTACGTTTGAACCCATTGAGCTAGCCATACCATTAAGACCTCAATGATTGTCAAATTGATCCAACTTCCCTTGTAAAGTTTTATAGCCTTTTACTTTCCATTGGGAGCAATCTCTAGCCCTTTAAGCTAGGAGCAATGTTCTCAATCTTGTACCGTACCGGCTGGTATGTACAGTAATAAACATAATATGGTACACATACATGAGTGTTCCATATTACCCAAAATACTAGCCTGTACCGGTCAATATCCGGGTGTACCGGCCGTCAACAACGGACTTGTACTATAATCCTGACTGATACAAAAAAAAAATGTTGTATGTTTTTTGGCTTAAAAACTATTTGAATTTTAAGATTCAACAAAACTTGGAGTCTATAATATAATAGTGTTAGAATTTAGTTTATTTCTATACTTTGAGTTTTTTTGGTACTTTGTAAATATATTAAAAATATATACAATATACGGTGCAGTTAATCCGGACCGATACAGAGATACACACCGATATTAGTACATACTGTTCCAATAAAAAAGGGACCCTTGCCAGTACAGGGATTGATAACTTTTGTTATTAAAAGATTTGTATTTAATCTTCCTCCTTTCAATTTAAATATTGGAGATAGTGATTTGTGTAGAGTATGTCCTTGTGTACATCAATCAAATCCTACAAGTAAAGCATTTGAACAAATCAATATCAAATATCACGAAAAACAATTAATTACTATATTTCTCTTTCAATAATTTAATCTTTGTTATCATCAAAATTAAGGTATTCATAGAAACCTTTTGGGCTAACAAAGAGAACTCCTGTAAACCTTATCCCTGTTGAAAGTGAGATCACTTCAATTCCTCATTAGATGTATTCATTTTTAGAGAACCACGTAGAAATCTATATTTGTGTGTTCGGTGTGTTTTTGGTTTGGTTTTTGAATCTTTTAATTGATCGTTGGGGCACAACACTAACCACCGCTCAATGTCCGGTGAATTATGTTTAAAAAGTGCATGTGCTAAAAAAACTGCAAAAGAATAGGGCAATACATTGAACGGATGAGAGTATATAAAAATATGCATTAAAATTCTAGTTGTTTATGGCATCATTCAAGCCTTATCACTCGAGCCAATTTACTTGCACCTCAGTTAATTATGAGGTCCTAAATTAAAGACCGGACAAACCTTTACTAGTCCTAGAGTTTTTTTCCCTTACGGTGGAAGTTGAACCTACCAGCTCCGAAGAATAGTGTTCTTACTTAATTGCTGTCATTCGATCAATTCCTGAGAATTAACCGGTGGTGATTCAACACGACAAACTTTAACCTCACGGGACCAAAAGTACTGATCTGATGAGGTGTAATCAATCATGATCAGTGACAAAAGATGCTGAGAAATTTGTTTGTATATCGTTGCCATTTTATATTAGTAGTTGGGCTCGACCATCAATCAATCTACCCTCCCGAGCTAGTAGGCCATAGCTAGACACCTACCTCATTTTACTCATAACAAAAAAAACTCTATGGTGATGAGAAGCAGATACTCCATATCAACCAAGGGATCAGGTTTATTTTGGCCATGCATGTACAGAGGTTGTGTGTGTGTGTATATATATATATAAAATCATTGTCGGCAGGCTTATTGATCTAATTTTTTGTTGTTTTTTTCTTTTCCCTTTTGAGTAACGCATGGAAGGCTAATTATTATATTATTAAATCTTAAAGTAATCAGGAAATTGAAGTGCCCTACATACATAAGAATCTATCTACAACAGTAGTACTGGATGCATCAGGACAAAGTGGCAGATAGCAATGGCCATAAATGGAACGATACAATAATGTTGCAGGTCCCTCTTGAGCTTGGTTTGGTTAAGCCATTTGTAGCCCATGGAAAACACATGTCGTACTGCGAAAGCCAAACACGATGGCAAACTCAACGCAAAATACCTACACATTGATACCACCTAGTCCCCGGAGTTTAAAGATCTGGGGCCTCTGGACAGGGAGTTCGTATAGTAGTTTGTTTTTTTTTATCAGCGGTGTCGGACATTTCGACTAATTTTGGAGTTCCATAGTTGACGATTGAGCAAATTCCGTTGGAGGATTGCTCATACTTGTTATGATACTCTCACTTGACTGACTCGTACCATTGAGTCATATGTCATTGGATAGGCATTTTGCATCACACTCATGAGGTTCTCCACATTTAGATAGTGGTTATGGAGGCTACGGAAACTTAGGTAGCCAATTGGAAAACGAACTCTAGATAATCATCAAGTCCAACGATCGCTAGTTTATGCAACTGTTTGTGTACGTGTCAGAGCACGTATACAAAAGTGATCAAGGTACCTAAACCAATCAGAAATCACAACCTTGACACATACACACACTCTCTTTCATCAAGGTGAAAGTCTCCTATGTAACAATGGATATATATCCGTTACATGTGAGAGGAGGGGGATATATATCCGTTACATGAAATACGCCCTCCTCGTAGGCATTGAATCCTTTCTCAGTTTGGAAACATGCAAACGTGATTATCTGGCCCAATGACATGCACTCGCTTTCCTCTCCCCTCGTGATCCGTCCTCCCCACTCGCTCTCCAGGCCCAAATCAATAGACCCAGTTCGGTCCATTTTTCATCTATGCAGTACTGGACTACAGGGCAAAATGATGAGGCCATTGCGATGAAGCGGAAGGAATTTTTTGTGAGCTTGGGTCGAATCCGAACCCGATATTGGAGCCCAAGCATACAGTGGATATGGGCCTTCGTTCTTAGGAGAAAATATTGATCTGGTCCAATAAAGAAGGCCGGGCTGCGTTTTGGTCCCTGGTGGCCCAGAAAGTGGGCAGTGGAACAAGAAGAGTCTTGAAATCTCAAATCCTGCCCCTCCTGAGACTTGAACCTTGGTCTCCACGGACAAGAAGAGTTTACTGGTAAGAAAAAGGATAAGAGGAGTAATTATGAAAACATGTCTCTATCTCTATTTATGGATAGCAAAGTTTTCCCTTCTTCTTCTTTTTTTTTTTTCAATATTGTATCAACGCGGATTATTGCAGAGTTAGTAAGTTAGTGCACACTGAATTTCAGAGGCTATCCATAGCCCTTAATTCCAAATGCCACGGGGCTCGAACCCTAGCTTCCCACATGGAAAGGACCAGAAAATGACAATTGAACTAGAACCCATTGGCATATAGTTTTCCCATATAATTGAAATGGGTCGGCATGTATACATTGGGCGGGATGACATTTGAAATTTAAATAAAGCACAGCATCCAATTTAGATGGTCAATCGCAACTTTCGTTTCTCTCTCACAACATAATATTTAAAAATTTAAGGGAAATGTTAATGTGTAAAACGTGCATTAATATTCGTGCAAAACGTATAAAATCTGTACAAAGAATGTATAAAATTTACCTTTTTGGCTCCCTTCCATACTCTTGTGTCCTTATATTCTACAGTTCTTGTCCAGTGTGGTAAGGTCCATTGTTATCCATTTCACGGTTGTTATCAACTCTACCGATTCAAAGCTGGATATCTTGCCATGTCAAGCCCCCATTTCATGGCCTTGAAAGAAACAGACACAAACAGAAAATTGCCAAGGGAAGTTTTTTTACTTTTAACTGCAAAATCCGAACAAAACTCCACCGAAAGCCACGTGTTTTTCCGAATTGTAACATTTACAAGGAATTGTGAGTCTAACGCTCATTAATGCAAAAGTTAGAGTCGCGTTCCGCTAGAGGATTTTTGGTTTTTGTTTTTGTTTTTATTCAATTTTTTTTTGGCGTCTGTTAGTTTTGCTACAAACTTTTTTACTTTTCTGATTCGTCTCGTCAAGAGAAATCGAAAAAATAAAAAAATTATGAATTTTAGCCAAAATTTTTTTAAAATACCCAAGATAAAGTCCAAAAAATTGATTTTTGAACTTTTTGAATTAAAATCATATTTTTTTACTTTTCCGATTTGTCTCGTCAACCATTAAAGTTAGGCTCAAAACTAATAAACGCGATTTTTTTTTGAAAAAGCCCAAATATTCCCGAACACACATTTGTTTGTTTTGATCGAGCTTTTGTTCTTATTCAAATTTTTTTCGCGTTTATTAATTTTGAGCCTAACTTTTTTGATTTTTTGATTTGCCTCATCACGACAAATTAAAAAAATACAAAATTATGATTTTTACCCAAAAGCTCAAAAAATGGTTTTTTGAGCTTTATCTTGGATATTTCAACTAAGCTGATTTTTTGGGCTTTATCTTAGATATTTCAACTATATTTTTGGGTAAAATTTATAATTTTTTACTTTTCCGATTTGTCTTGATGAGATGAATAAAAGTTTGTCACAAAACTAATCAATGTTAAAAAAATTGAATAAGGACAAAAATGAAAAAAAAATCCAAAAATCCTGCGGTTCCATGTATATGTGAGAATTGAGAAAAACACGTGGCTTTGAGTGGAGTTTTGTTTGGATTTTGCAGTTAAAACTTCCGTTAGCAATTTTTCTGTTTGTGTCTGTTTCTTTCAAGGCCATGAAATGAGGGGCTAGACAAGGCAAGATTTGCAGCTTTGAATTTGGTAGAGTTGATCACAGCCCTCAAATGGACCACAATGGACCTTACCACAGCCGAACCCTAAACTCAATTATTTTGGCTCCTTTTCAAACCCAAAATAACTATCCAAATCGTTCATATCGTAGCTCTTGCATTTTAAAATATGTGGGCAAAATATCATCTGAAAAACTGATATCAATATGAACAAATCGTTTGAAGTTGACTACTTAAGCTTAGAACCATATTCACTGTCCATTGTACGTAAACCATTTTTCCATTGAATAATATTGATTTTTGATCAAGTTGATAATTTTCACACACATGTTTGCGAATGCGAGAGAGCTAAGAGATGCCCAGTTTGAAACTTTTTAATTTGTTGGCTTAGAAATGAAGCCAAAATAATTAAGTTTGGTGTTGGTACGAAGGGTAAGGGTATGGAGCGGAGCTTAACCTGTCAAGTGGCGCTAGGAACATGCTTTTTCCAGCTAGTCTGAGGGTGCGTTCCGGAACTCAAAATAAGCCCTTATTTTTTAAAAAGGCAATTTCAAGCTCAAAAATAAGGGGTTTATTGAAATCTAAAAATATGCATTATGGATCTTGTTTGAAAGATCTCATTGAGATCTTTTATACGATGTAAAAAAAATTGAAAATTTATTTTTTATTTATCTTATTTTTGAGTTTGAAAATGTAAAATAAGCTGCTTATTTTTTAAGAAGGTTTCTGGAACGGAGCCTCTTTTTGCGAACCAAATCAAAACTCGATTACATGTGATCTAACGTGATCTTTTTGCGAACCGATTGTCAACTATCAAACCGATTGTGTCAACTTTCTAAACCAGAACCTTCATCTCCTTTTAATAAGGTGATGATGTTATCAAGATTTGATCACAGTGACCTGCAAAATTAAACAATGAATACAAGGCCGCGCGGCCAGTGGAGGAGGCTAGGATGGATTTTTTTTATCAACAGGCAATTCATTTCATTCAAACTCTCGAAGGTAAAGATTTCATCATAATAAACAAGAATGAAACAAAACAACCAAATCTAATTAAGGCCTTGTTGACCTTAGCTTTTTGGGCTTTTGTCTTTGTACAAATTTTTTTTTTTACATTTGTTATTATTGCGCCTAACTTTTGTGGATTATTTCGAGACGAATTGGTAAAGTCAAAATATTTTTGAACTTTATCTTATATACTTTCGAAAATATTTGGGTAAAAGTCATACTAATATTTTACTTTTCCGATTCGTCTTGACGAGACGAAAAAATAATTTACAAAAATTAGACGCAAAATTAACAAATGCAAAAAAAAAAGGGACAAAACAAGAAAAAGTCCCAAAAAGCTTAGTGGAACAAGGTATAAGAGTACACAAGTTACCGTAAAAAACACACCAAGTTAACGAGCTCTACGACACGCACTGCCAAAACAGACCAACACTATGTGTCCACATAGAGTTTGTTCGCGACTTAATAGCAGAGGATCCTAAGAGAACCCCAGCTCAAACCATGGACAAGTAACCTAGATGAAATAATCAAATGAAAACGGTTAGATCAAAGTTTGCACGCTGGCAGACTCTTGAAAGAAAGAGATGGCGCCAACGGAAAGCCGGCGAGCTTTCTTTGTCTCGAGTATGGATGGCACTCCGGAGCAAGCCCCGTTGCCGTGGTAGACTCCGGCGCATGGGGGAGCAAACCCGGTGATCCACGCTTTTTTTTTTTTTTAATCGAGGCGGAGGGCTCTAGGCCCAGGGAGCTCGAATTTTTTGGGAGTACCCCGTTCCGTTTTCTTTTTAAAAAATAAGGCAATTTCAAACTCAAATATAATTAAAATAAAAATAAAATTTAAATTTTTTTTGCACAATTTAAAAGATCTTAATGAGATCTATCAAACAAGATCTATATTGATAGGAAAATTATTTGCGTAAACATATGCTTTTTGAACTTGAAATTATCTTCCTTTTTTAAAAGTTCCTTTATAAAGAAACTGGAACGGCATTTAGGGAAAATTTTTCAGTGCCGAGGGGGTACCACGTGGTGCCCACTCGCGCATCCGAGCGGTTTATTGCGTGTTTAAACAGCTCAGATTTAGAAAGAGAAAAAAGAGTGAGAAAGTGTTGGATGAGAGGAGAGAGATGGTTTCAATTCGAGCTGTCCAAAATTGAATCGGACGGCTCAGATGCGCCGAACGAATGTCACGTCGACAATACCCGCTCGGCACTGAAAAACTCGGCATTTAGGGATTGGTGTGAAAACTTCGTATTGTTTTCACATGTCAATAACTAAACATGGAAATCCCACAAACCTATTTTCCCATGTCATTTCCCGTAAATGTTTTTGGGTTTTATTTTAATCCTTTTTTTTTTTTGAAAATTTTTAATGTTACTCTCCAAATTTAAAACGATAATGCTAACCAGTGCTATATGGCACCGGTTAAAAGTACCTTTTATTATTATTTTTTTTAACGACCAACCTTTCTTCTGACACGTGGACAGAAACCAAACCCCCATACACCTCTTGGCATGGGAAAAAAAATATCACCTCCGAACCACATCAGTTGTACCTCTACTGCCTCTACTACGTCGTTTGGGCATTGAAACACAGCAACATAGAAATTTTCTCTCTTCCATGGTTCTCTTAGGGTTCTCAAAGTTTTAGAGTAAAAATTAATTATAATTCTTTAAAATAAAATGATCAGAAAAATTAGATCTTTGAATTGGTTTAAATGGATTAAAAATTGAAAACACTTAGTTTTTTTAGACTGTTTATATATTAAAAATATGGTTAAAAATTAGGGTGTTTCAATTTTTACAACTTTTAGACCGGCGAAAATCTTATTTTTTTGATTATTTTATCCTAAAAAGTCATAATTAATATTTGTCTCGCGGGCTTTCAAAATTAAATATATGCTTTTCATTTGATTCTATGATTCTCTAAGGCTATCCACAATGGTATAATTAAAAATCAATTGTTTTTAAAGTTAACAATGTTGGTGCAAAAAATGACTCACAATGGTATAATCAAACTTAACAACATTCTTAAAAATAATCAAATTTTGGATTTTTGAAAATCAAAACTTGCAACCTTTTTCAATAATCAAAATTTATGGACCCCGCACCACAAAAGTTAACTAGTTCTAAAATTTGTATACACGTGTGTTTCAACTGGTATTTTCTCTTCTCTTCTTCACCTATTCTATATCTTGTTCACTTCACCTACAAACTATTTATCTTTCTTTCTTTTCAAAGGTAAAGCTCATATCTCTCGATCATCTACAATTCAAACCATCGTCGCCGGATTAAGGTATTTCAGTTTTCTTTTCTGTTTTTATTTCCAAAAAAAAAATTAAACAAAAAATTCATAGTAGAAGAAAAGAAAGTTATCGATTTTTTTCCAAAATTAAAACGTAAATGAAGGGAAGTAAATGGCGAGAAACAGAGGGGAGAGAGAGAGAGAGTGGTTGAAATTATAGTGGACCCCTGATTTTGGTTATAAACTAAGAGTAACCATTGTGAAGCTCAACATTGTTAAGGTTAACAACGTTTTAAATAAATAATCAAAAGCTGATGTGTCAACTTTTGATTATCCTTTTTTGATTATACCACTGTAGATGACCTTAGGGTTCTCATTGAAAGTTCTAGAACTAAAAATTAATTAATTATGACCTTTATAGATAAAATGATCAGAAAAATGAATTGAAAGTTAGTGCGCTTAATTTTTTATTATATTTTTTAAAATTATTTTTTATCATAAATAAATTTTTGGCTCCCATAAGAGAGTTCTAAGAGAGTCGTAAAACCAAAAGAAAGAGCCGATACTTAATTATAATCCTTTAGAATAAAATGATTATAAAAATAAAATATTTACTCTTTTTTAAACAGATTGAAAATTAGAGTCCTTAATTTTTGAACTACTATATTTTTTTATTGAAAAATGAAACACTTAGTTTTTTAATATATAAAAGTCCAAAAAAATTAAATCCGTTTAAACCGGTGCACGGCTTTCATTTTTCTGATCATTTTATTTTATAGGATCATAATTAATTTTTTACGCTAGGACTTTCAATGAAAGCCCTAAGAGCATCCGCAATGGTAATAATTAAAACAAATAATCAAAATGTGTCACTTCAGCATTTGATTATTCATTTAGTCTATAATCAAACTTAACAACCTTTGCCTCCATATTGATTATTTTTGCATCACTAACCAAAAAATCCCTCACAATACACAACGCACATTTTGTCTAATCATAAATGAGTTCCAATCATACATCCGACCACACCAAATCATTCCTAAAGGAGAGCGCACAGGTCACAGTGGGTGGCAGGTGGGCCGAAAGGTGGGGGTGATAGAGGCAGGCACTACCTAATGGGGTGTCCCACTTGAGTCTGATGTCTAGCTAGCATGATTGGCCAGGCCACCTCTTTTTCATCATGTAGTAAAGAACAAGGATTCAAGATGAGGATAATTAGGTTCAAAACAAATTCCAAACAAATACGACTCTTGAAAGAAGAAAGAATGGGCATGTGATGATGGTCCCACCTCTCATCTACTCCATATATCTTGAAAATAATAGGTAATGGAAATGATGTTTCAAAGGCAAGGGATGATTAGATTTAGAGTTGGACTCATAGATGAAGAAATAAAAGGGAGATTTAAGATATAGTCCTAAGAAGAGATGGAGAGAGAGAAAAAAAAAAAGATGGGTACTTCGTGCCTGTGTCGGTTGAAAAATATCACACTAAGAAGAGATGGGGAGGAAAAAAAAAAGATGGGTACTTTGTGCCTATGTCGGTTGAAAAATATCACATCGTGCGTCATATGATACCCACATGTTATATTCGATTTTTGGTGTATTTTTACTCTATTTTCTTTCGATTACAGATAGAAAGAACTAGAGACACATTACTACATTTAGATTGCTTTTGTCTTTTAGATGAATTACATTTTGGAGCCTATGAGTTTAATCGGAACCATTTACTACTTTATTTGGCTCTTTGAGTTTGTTATTCATGTCAAGTACAAATAATAATGTAAACGACACAGACGCAAACGGACATATATTTGGTTTGAAATTTATACTCAAAACCATAACATTAAATATTTTTACAGGGAAAGATTTGTTTGACTCTTTTGAGTGTGGATAACCGATCAATTTCATTTTTTATATGAACATCATCACCGATGAGCCGCACAAATAAAAGGATAAGATTATCAATGCAGAAGGCACATCCTATTTTGTGCATGTTTAGGATTCCCAGATTCCTAATTCAACACCTAAGCATGGGGTTTTATTATTTTCTCTTGATCGAATCATAAAGCTGATGACTCACTGGAAGTGGGACTTTAGGTTCCCTTCTTGTAAAAAAAAAAAAAAATTGAAATTTTTTTCAGTATTTTTTACTTTTCATAATTTTTTTATTAAACTTTTCGTCGTAATTTTTGGAATTAATTATTCATCTCGATGAGAGAAATCATAAAAGTATAAAAATGTAACCGATGTTAGAAAAAGTTCATATAAAACGCCTCTTTATAAAGAAAAAAAAAGACATCTGATATTTTTTTCGTCTTTAGTTAGCTTATTTTTACTTTTGATTAATTTTTTTACTTTTTAGACTTCTCTCGTGAAGATGAATAGTTAATCCAAAAACATATAACGTGAATCTACCAAAAATTAACAAAATACACACAAAACATAAAAGAATTGACTTCTACATTCCCTTTTTATCACATATTTTCCTTTTTTATTATTATTCATGTGAATTTATCTTTTTACCCTTTTATAAGTTTATTTTTTTACACATTAAGAGATAATAGAATAAATTTACACCAAATAAAAACAAAAAATAATACATGAGATAAAAAAAGAGTGTAGAAATCAATTTCCCGATACTCCTAAACATGATTTTGGGAAGGAAGTAGCCTGCTGCCTTTTCTTGATTTTGGAACAAGTGGACCGCTGTTATCATCATGTCAGTGTGGGGCATGTTACGGTAAATTTCAGCCTCTTGTAGCCGTTGTTGGGGCCCCCATGTGGTCCTCCAAGCCTGTCTGTCGCCTTTCCAACGGTCACAAAACGGGCACTTTTTCTCTCGGCTTTTGGATTTGTTTGGCAGATTTTCTGTTTTTTCGTTTCGTTTGGCACATTTTGTTGTTGTTTACTGCCTCCGTCCGGATTTAATTGTCCCTAGTTTTATTCTAACCGGCTAAAAAATGGATTATATCTTAAAATCCGTAATGAATTTCATATCGAATATGGATCTTGTTTGATAGATCTCGATTAATTCTATAATACAATATATTCGAAATCACGTAAAACATTATAAATTGGAAGATATAATCGATTGAAAAATGGCACGAACTCCTAAAAAGGACTATTAAATCCGGACGGAGGGAGTATTTTTTTGTTTGTGTGGATGTTCGAATTACAGATTGGTTTTATGTACCAAAATAAATACTCAATACTTCATTGCTTGTTTTTTCAAATGATCGCGTTACAAAGTATATGTAATGAAAAAAGGTGTGATTTTAGAGTTTTTGAGAAAAGAAATACCACCCGTGATTTTTTTTTTTGGTTTGAGAATTTAAAAAAAAAAAGAAAAAAAACCACTCACTATGAATATGATCCTTTTTCTTACCCTTGGTTGGCCAGAATAATTTCTTTTTCTCCCTGAAAATGGCCCATAACAGCTAATCACACTCGTCTTGATTAAGAAACTAATTTATGGCGACACTCTGTAGGAGATAAGAACAAGAAATAAATTATTCATCTGTGCCCGTCAAGTGTCAGACACCCCTTGCTCTTTCCAGAACATTCGCTGTCTCTAATCCTCTCCTTCAGGTGGTTAACAAATAATTAATTAAGTTGGTTTTAAGGCTGCGTTTCTGCTAAATTGGATATATTAAAGACTAATGATAATAGTCAAGTTATTTTCGTAAAATATTATTTATTTGATATGTATGAAAAAAATGATATGCTTAAAAATATGTAAAAATATGGACTTTAATTTATTTAATTTTGCGGAAACCCATAAGTCTTGTAAACAAAGCAATTACTAGCAAAATTAAAAGAGGGGTTAAACTAAACCCATTTTCCTTTTCAGTCAAAATGATGACTTCTCACCTATAAAAAAAACCCAAACCCTATCCTCCGTTCTCTCACAACTCTCACTAGCTTGCTTCTAAGTTCAGTCTGAGAAATAGAGAAAGATCTAGAGAGAGAAAGCTTTGGGGAGTGCAAATGGAGGGTAAGGAAGAGGATGTTAAGCTTGGAGCTAACAAGTTCCCAGAGAGGCAGCCTCTAGGCACATCTGCTCAAACAGACAAAGACTACAAGGAGCCACCACCAGCTCCCTTGTTTGAGCCTGGGGAGCTAACCTCATGGTCTTTTTACCGGGCTGGGATTGCTGAGTTCATAGCCACTTTCTTGTTCTTGTACATCACCATTTTGACTGTCATGGGTGTGAATAGGGCACCTACTAAGTGTGCTTCTGTGGGTATCCAAGGGATTGCTTGGGCCTTTGGTGGTATGATCTTTGCCCTTGTCTACTGCACTGCTGGTATCTCAGGTTAGAAAGTCTCCTACCCCTTTACTTTTGTAGCTTTCTTGCTTAGTTTTTTTTTTTTCTACAATCTTAAAAATTAAATCTTTTAGATTTCCTCCCTTTTGCTAGTCACTTGAAGCTGGATCACTAATTGGTTGTCCTATTTTCCTGGGTTTTTCTTAGTTTGTTCTTTTGTTCACTCTAGAAGTTGGATCACTATTTTGGGTGGAATTTTTTTGTGGGTACTTGTTCAAGTTTGTGTAAATTGGATATCTGTGCTCTAGAGTTTCGATTTCTCTTCGATCGTCTATGTCCTCTTGTTCATCTTGGTCCAAACATAGCTGATCAAGACTTGTTGTAACAGGAGGACACATCAACCCAGCTGTGACCTTTGGCTTGTTTCTAGCAAGGAAGCTCTCCCTAACCAGGGCTGTGTTCTACATAGTGATGCAGTGCCTTGGTGCCGTATGTGGTGCTGGTGTTGTCAAGGGCTTCCAGCCTTCTCAGTACCAGATGTTGAATGGTGGGGCCAACTTTGTGGCTCCTGGATATACCAAGGGTGATGGCCTTGGTGCTGAGATTGTTGGCACCTTTGTCCTTGTTTACACTGTCTTCTCTGCCACTGATGCTAAGAGAAGTGCCCGTGATTCGCATGTCCCTGTATGTGTTCTTTCTACTTATCTATTGCTTTGATTTAGTAATTTGTCAAGTCAAATTTGCTTGATCTGGGTTCTTGTCTATTACTTGGATTCACTCTTAGGAGATATCTCTTTTGTATCTGCTTGATCTGGTTTCTCTTGTGTTGATGCTGTATTTTTTGGGGTCTTGTGTGTGGGTGAAGTTGTTTGATTCGATTATCTCTAGTCCTTAGTTCGTTATTATTTGGATTTGTGGATTATCTCTGGTCCTTATTTCGTTATTATTTGGATTTGTGGTCGGTACTTGTGCGGTATGCGCTTATCGTGTGAATTGGTGTTTCTGCCGTGCTGTGGTCATGTTTGATAACTGGCATAGGACATTTGGGGGTTCGACCGGATTCGAAGTACCATGAGATTATGGGAAGGAGTATTGGATGGCATCAGTAATACATGGGGGAGTTTATACGGTAGTAAGTTTTGTTGGGGTAGGATATATAGCATGGGTTTAGAAAGGTGTATAAGTTATAACATGATCTTTGGATGAGATGAGAGTGGCTATGCAGGGTGAAAAGAAGGGATTGGAATTTGGAATTTTGGGTTAGAAGTACCAGCTCGAGGTATTGCTAATCCCTCCTATATGGGGATTGTTAGTCATCCATTGGACTATTAGTATAATATTCCTAATTGCAGACCCCTTTTCGGGATGACTTTTTCATTTTTTGAATCGGTATCATTAGTGGTTGAAATCTTCTATTTGAATTGAGCATTATATAGGGCAAACTCCTCTTGTTATTTTGGGTTCAGTGGCTTTGGGTGATATCACTCCTTATTACTAGTGGTTCACCCCTGCTTGCATCTCGGTCAATCATAATTTAATTACACCTCGAATATTCAATGTACTTCACTAACACACCCAACATAAGTTCTCATGAATAATACACCGGAATTCTCAGGGAACTCTGAACATTATTCGACACTGCAAGAGACTTAACACTAGAGACACATAAGTTTTAGTTCCTAAAGTAAAGTGGGCCACACCAACCCCGAGGTAAATATAGGTCATGGACTTGGCTTTTTGTGCATATTTTATGGTAAGAGTTATTCTGTGTAATTTTATTGGAGATTGAATGTATGAATCATCAACTTGTTGAGCTCCTATTGAAAGGCAGGGGCACTTGGTAAAAGGGTTGATTTGTTTTAAGTATGAGAAATGGAAATAGTAAACGAGCTGGTCAATTTGCTATACGTTGATGATCTATATTCGTGCATACATTTCCCATCGGTTAGTAGAAGTTAGGGTTTTGCATGTCGCCCTGGCGATTAGTTCTTGTATTCAAGTTGAGTGGATTATGCTCTCTCCAAAGCTATACTTAGAATGAGATGATTAATCATTGTGTGCATAGAGGCTAGACCTATGAGACGTTTTCCCACTTGTTTCCTCTCTTTCTCTTGGTCCGTGGATTGTTTCCTCTCTACTCTCTACCGTCAAACATGTACTTGGAATACTCGGTAATTTGTGGGTCAATCATGTCAATGTACAATGAAAAATAAGCTGCTCGACTTATAGACATGTTTCAATTTGCAATGAGTATTATCTTCGCTGTGGATATTATGAGCAGTGATTTGAAGTCGACATCTGCCCCACCATTTCATATAGCAGTGTGTAGAATTTCTATGGTTAACTTCTACTCACTCTCATAACTTAACAGAAAGCATAATTGGGCAGCACCTCACTTATCTCTGGTTTTGATATTCTTTTCTCACAATGCAATGTAGATTTTGGCGCCTCTTCCCATTGGGTTTGCCGTGTTCTTGGTCCATTTAGCAACCATCCCCATCACAGGAACTGGCATCAACCCAGCTAGGAGTCTTGGAGCTGCCATCATCTACAACAGGGACCATGCATGGGATGACCAAGTAAGTCATTGATTAAAATCGCTTGGGGATTTTCCAAAGTTTATTGTAAGTCAGAAGAGCTACTGATGTTGTATCTTTCTGCTTTCAGTGGGTCTTCTGGGTCGGACCCTTCATTGGAGCAGCTCTTGCAGCATTGTACCACCAGATTGTCATCAGAGCCATTCCTTTCAAGTCCAGGGCCTGAGTTCACGCCTAAATGAATCTCACCATGTCTCATCGTCGTGCCGTTTTACTCGCTTTTCTGTGTATTTTCTTTTCCTCTTCATGTGGATTTGGCGTTGAGGTCTTAATTGTGTGTAAATTATTTGTATTAAGCTTGTGACAGTTTATGAATGAGGAATTCTTGAATTGTTTTGTCTTTAGCATAATTCTGTGTCAGGAGAGTGGGTTATTTCTTTGAATGGAGCTTGTTGCCTTCAACCTTATATGCCGTGGTATAAGATTGTTATGATCGGTTTTAAGAACAAAAAATGTTGTCAAATTGGTCATAAGGTAGCTTTTGTTTTTGGTTGGCATGTTCTGGTGGATTTCAAATCAGGTTGCCAAGAACTAAACCTTAGTTGCAGTGACCTCCTATCTAGGTGGCGAATCACCTTAGAACCCGAGCGAAAGTTTGGATATTCGGATTAAACTCTGTTCACTTCGCAAATCTTAGGCTCTCAATAATCCCAACCTTCTCATGTCTGGATTATGCTATTTTGGTTCATTTGTGACTGATACTACTGTGAGATTTTACTTTTGCCTTGCTATTTCGTGCTGCACTGCCTTTTCTGCCAAGTACTCCTATATTGTAGTTCATCTGGTTAGTTCCCTTTTTGCCAAGTACATTTGTAGATTCTCTCGTCGAGACGAGACGACCCACATAAATTGATGCAAAATTAACGAAGGCGGAAAATTTTAGATTAAAGATTAGGCCAAAACAACTTTCAATCATCGGCTTCAAAAAAATTGTTTCTCTTTTAGGTGTGACGTAGGTTAGGCCCCCTCCAGCCTCCACTGCCCTCATCAGCTGGTAATTCACTTATGAGCAGCTGCTATTCACTCCACTGTAATACCTTGGCCATTCCATTTTGTCAACTACCCTACTGCTATTAGCTTGGTTTATAAACACCTCTCCTGGAATGTCATACAACCACAAATCAGGCTGACCTTGTTGCTTATTAAAGAGAGAAATCGCAGTCTGTTAATTAATGGAGTAGCTGCCAAACCATCATTGATTGTCCTGTTTAGGAGAAATTTTCAGTGCCGGGTGGGTACCGCGCCACCCACCTGTCATACAACCACAAATCAGGCTGACCTTGTTGCTTATTTAAGAGAGAAATTGCAGTCTGTTAATTAATGGAGTAGCGGCCAAACCATCATTGATTGTCTTGTTTAGGAGAAATTTTTCAGTGCCGGGTGGGTACCACGTCATCCGGCTGATGTGGTACCTGAGCGGACACATCTTAGCCGTCCAAAAGTGTATTGGACAGTCTAGATTGAAACACTCTCTCTCCTCTCCTCTCACCCCCACACTCTCTCTCCTATTTCTCTCTCCAAATCCGAGCCGTCCACAACCGAAATGGACTGTCTGGATGCACCGAGCGGGCACCACGTGGTATCCGCTCGGCACTGAAAAAATTCTCCAACTAAACCAAACCACCTTGCCTCGCGGCTATATATGGCTTTTCCTATGAATCTCATGGGGCTATCATACCATTACATTGGTTGTGTAAGTGCAACCACACTGGCTTTGTTTGGGTTTTTGCCTTTTCGGCGATCAATCCCGGAGCTGATGTGGTTTTTTGAAGGCAAAGGACCATCTGGGTTCTCAAAATGGTCTACAGCTGAGGAAGTTACCCAAGGAATTGATGGAACTGGGCTCACTGCCATAGTTACAGGTATTACTCTCATATGGATCTCTTCGGTGTTTTCACTTCCCCTATTGAATAGCTAAATGCTTATGATCACTTAATCTGTTTTCAATTGGTCTTGTCTAATGCAATCTCGAAAGTGCTGTGTGCATTTGATGGTTATTAATGTTCTTATATATATATATATTTTATATTGTGTGTTCCTGATTCAAGAACGTGGAAAGGATGAAGACGTTAATCTAACCATTCTAACAATACTGATTGACGCCGATTAAAAAAATCAGTATGTATGTACAGTGGCGGAATCAGAATTTCATTACACTGAGGTCAAGCCGTCGAGGGTTTCAAAAAAAAAATTCCTTCAAACTATGAGTTCTTCATTCTGCATTTTTTTCGGGGAGAGAGGGAAAAAGTGGCTGGAAAACCAGGGAAAGGGGAAAGTGAGAGAGAGAGAGAGAGAGAGAGGGAGGGAGGAAAAAGTGGCTGGCAAAAGAGAAAGTGAAAATGACAATACTTGTAATTTGGTTGGTGTATAAGGGCAAAATGTTTGGAGGACATATTCTAGGGGGCAAATTTACATAAATACCCCCAAAATTGCATTACTCTCCACATAAATTTTCCAGTCAGTGGGGTCAAGGGAACCCCCTTGCCCAACAGTAGTTCCACGCCTGTGTATGTATGCATGCATGTTACAAACTTGTTACACAAAGGGTAATGATAGGGTTCTTTTTTTCTTTTCTTTTCTTTCTGAACTCATTGGTAATGATAGATTCCGTTTATTATGTTCTACTTAAAAAAATCATCTGATTATAGGTTTTGGAAAGCTGTTTGAAATTGTAAATCTGTAAAATTTCTTTGTTAAGTGACTTCCACTAGAATTTGGTAAATTGTACAGACGTTGTTTTGAGGTTTAATTACTGCTACTTGCCTGGTGCATGGTTTAGCTGAATCAAGCAATGCTGTCTTCAGTATACAAAGTTCTTCCCTCTCTTGTGCATATTTGGGACTTTTGGGGCACTGGAGGGTTTTTTCACAGCCTTTTCGATGGGATTTATCAGTTGAAAAGAGAGGCTCAAATGATGGTATTGACAGAATGACATTTCACTAGGGGTGGAATTTAGAGCCTAGTCAAATTTGGGCATTTTTTTTTAGCTCATCTGTCATATACGTTGTTAATTTTCAGGTGCATCAAGTGGTATTGGCAGAGAGACTACACGTGTCCTTGCTTTGCGTGGTGTACATGTAGTTATGGCAGTTAGAAATACAGAAAGCGGCAGAAAAGTGAAAGAAGCTATACTTGAGGAAAATCCAAATGCAAAAATTGACGTAAAGGAGTTAGATCTCGGTTCACTTGCATCCGTAAGGAATTTTGCCTCGGAATTCAAGTCCTTGGGCTTTCCCTTGAACCTCCTCATGTAAGATACTTAATTTGGATGCTATTGAATTTGCTGTTGTCTTTACAGTTGGTTTTTAATTTTTCCTTTTGCCGCTTGAACACTCCAAAAGTTCACTTTGAAACTTACGGTTACAGGGAGTGAGATTTTTTCTTTGTTGTTGACAGTAACAATGCAGGAGTTTTTGCTCCTCCTTTCAAGCTCTCTCCAGACAAAATTGATCTTCAGTTTCAAACTAATCATTTAGGTAAGTTTTCTGGTTGGGTTCTCAAAAATATATAGATCATTAACAGCTTGTGCTTAATGGCAGCCATCAACCAACACTAGAAGATTCAGTTACCATACCTCAAAATTATGACCAAAAATTAGTTTTGCTAGGTCACCAAGGTTGATTGATGCTAATTTTTACGGCAGTTTTCTTAGAGCTCCTTGTGATGCATGCTTTGTTCTCTTGATGTATCTTCACTTTCACATCCCTTGGGAACCTAACTCTCTTGTCAATTTGTGTAAATTAAGCTTATTGTTGTGTATGGATGTACGTAAGCATTTTTACTATATGCTTTTACAGGTCATTTTCTTTTGACGAATCTTTTGTTGGAGACTATGAAAAGTACAGCACGTCAAAGCCACAAAGAAGGAAGGATCGTTAACGTCACGTCAGTGGGTCATAGGTTTGCATACTGGGGAATTCAATTTGATAGGATCATGGCTCCTAGTATCAATGATGAATCTTGGTAATAAGCAGCAATATCTTCATTTTGTTTTGTTATCTCAGTATTCTCGAACTGATCCTAGTTTCTGTTTCGTAGTTGTTTCGGGGTTTTGTATTTATCAAAATGAAGTAGCACTTTTGTTTTGTACATACTGCGGTGCTTAAAAGATTTATTGATGTGCTTTCCAGGTACAATAGAGCCTATGGTTATATACAATCAAAGGTTGCTAACGTATTGCATGCCAAAGAGCTTACAAAGCGCTTAAAGGTAATCAATACGTTATTGGCAGTCGAACTATCATAGTTGTCTATCCTTCAACTAGTTTGGGTCTTGAAAAATTAAATCATATGTAGAAAAATACAAATTTTTAATGCATCTTTTGGATACAGGGGGTTCGCTTGAACCCTCTAAGTATATGGTGAAGTCGCCCCTAGCAAAAGGAGGCTGTTAATGCCACGGGAACATTTGTTCCTGCCATGCTCATTCATTACCAAATGTGCTAGAATGACCCAATTGCCCTTGTATGCAATCAAAATTCTTTTGACTTCCTTTATCATTTACTCCGTATCTTTTCTAATTGAATACGGAGTTCATGTAATGCTGCAACATTTTCATGAAAAAGGTTGGCACAATATACCATGTACTTCCATCCATGAGTGGGGTTCAAGCCTCACTAACTACAATTAACAATATTGACTTTCGCCGAGATAAAAAAAAAGAATTTTCATGAAACAAGTACAATCAGTTGGTTGACAAAAGTCGCACGTATGTTTGCTTCATCCTTGTGGTTTATTTACATGAGAATATACCGAGTGGAATATAATGAAAGTTGTTTTTTTCCCCCTCCCCTCTATGCTATGAACTAGGAAGAAGGGGTGGAGATAATTGCGAATTCAGTTCATCCTGGATGCGTTAACACCAAGATTATGCGTTACCTCAGCTTTCTTAATGGTACACTGGTGAAACTTCATGCTTATGTGACTAGCGATATTCTTAGATTATATCTATGAAAATTCACATGTTGTTTTTGTCTTGGTTGTGGTTCAATATCGTAAAATGCAATTTCACTTGTTTAGGATCATGTGATGCTTCCTATTTTCCATTGTATACAAACACAACTAATCGCAATGGCAAGAAATAGCATATAACACTCACAAAAGGAGGATTCCTTTATTCATGCCACCTGAATTGGATTCGCTAGGTATTGGAGAGATGATAAGTAAACATCAATGCAACGCAACCAGTTACAACTATGAATAGATGCAGTTTTTTTTCCCCCCAAAAAAGGTACTCCTAATTTGATAATTGAAGAAGGTAAAGCAACCTTTTCTTTAGGTTTTATCTAGGATATTGTATGGACAAATAAAGATTTTATGCTGGAAGCTAGGAATGTCCTTGAAGTGTTGTTACAAACATGCCTGAATTTAGGTCATTGTCCAGAAAGCCATGGACATATAGTTATACTGTAATTTCAAATAAAAAAAATAAATGGTGTTTTAAGCCTTTTGGACTGATACCTTCGATTCTGTTCCGGTTGCAGGCTCCTCTATAATTGCAACATATTTAGTGAAAAATGCTTCTCAGGTTTGTCCTCTTGTCTTAGATGTAAGATTGCACAAAAGGCTGATTTCTATGAACAAAGAAACAAGTGTTCTAGATATTTGGTTAGTAATTTCGTTTGGTTTTGGTTATAGGGAGCAGCAACGACATGCTATGTAGCAATCCATCCACAAGTTAAGGGAATAAGTGGAGAGTATTTCGTGGACTGCAACATCGCAAACTCGAGCTCTCTGGCTAAAGATGCAGAACTGGCAAAGAAAATGTGGGATTTCAGCTTGAGTTTGACTAATGCAAAGTGATGTCCTACATCTTAAGGTTATATGAGGGCAAGGGATGTTCTTGCTATAGGAAATAACTGGCTGGAAGGATAAATTTGGCCTCCTGAAGAAATATTTGATACGTATTTAGGGATATCATCTGTTGATAATAATGTCTTGAAACGTCTAAAAACACTATAATCATTTTCTAGATAACTGCATACTAAAAATAGGATACGATTGTTTTTCTATCTACAAGTTTGCATAGCCTGTTTTAACGTACTTGTTCATTCGATAGGACCATTACTGGAAGGATTGTAAGCTAATAGTGACGAGAATAATAGTATATGTCACGCTTTGTGGATTTATAGATCCGATGTTCATTTACTCAAGTCCATTTATGTAAAAGAATAAAAATTCGGTCTAGTAAAAATTTACCTGAATCTATAGTTCAGCTTGATACAAATATCCGTTCAAATAAATAGGTTCAATTCACCTCTAATGATCGGCGGCAGGAAGGGGCGCCTCCACATTTTTGAGGGTTAAAGTGAACTCAATGACCTCCAAAAAATTTAGTAAAAAAAAAAAAAAAGGTGATTTCCTTCCTCAATAAATTGTCAGCCCAAATTATATGAACTCCTAAGCATGGTTATGAATACCGTACGGTACCAACTGGTATGTTCTGGTATTGTCCAAATCTAGTATCCTACACTTCTAATTTTGTTGGTTCAAATACTTGTCGGTACCAGCCAATATTGGGCGGTACTGGAGATACCATCAGTACCAGCCGGTACCGGACTACTTTTAAATATATATTTTTGCTTCAAGTATCAGACAATAACGATCGATACCAGGTGATACCAGACAAATATCATACTATTTTCTATTTCTCTTTTTGATAGCGTATATTATACTATAAGTTCTTTTGTGTATGAAAACTAGTCCGGAAAAACAAAAATCACAATTTTACTAATTTCTGGAAATTATAACTTGAACAGAAATTACAAGAACAGAATTTAACTTTAACAAAAACTATAACAGAGAAATAGAATTTTAAACCAAGACCCGTGTTATACCACGGTGCGCTTAAGACATATTCGCCGTCTCATCGGTGCTGGAGGCGTAGACTGCCCGTCACATGTACTCTCTCTCTCTCTCTCTAAAAAAAAAAGAACAATATTGAAGAAGAAGTAGAAGAGCTTTTGTTGTTGTTTGTGTGTTGAAACAAAGAGAGAGACTCTCTTTATATAGCCGAGGAGGAGCCTTCTCATTGAATACAAGAATTCAATGGGGGGAGCCTACGCATTTAATAGGGCCAATTCAATATTTCATATTATATGTAGGGAATTGAATTTTTGGAAAAAAACTATTGCAGTTATTAATCCGGCTATTGATTCCATAATCAAATTGTGGGTTTTAATCTGGCCATTCTATCCAGTGTTAATCGGTCGCACACAACTGATTCTGTAAGGGATCATCCAAACATGAACGGTTTAGACCCAAATAAAGCACAATTAATTCCAAACCAACCTAGACTAGACTAGACTAGACTATAGATCACAGATCTCGAACCACATGTTGCGGGCCCACAAATCCTGAGTTCCGGCCCCTGACATCATCTAACTGTTCGGTGAGGGCGAGCGTGCGCACGTCCTTGGCTTTTTCAATTCCCATAATGAGATAATTCTCATTCACGTTTAAAATAGATTTTGTTTATATTTAGAGGCACCAAAATATTAGAACAAATCTTCCATTTTTCCTAACACTTTGGTGTGACAATAAATCTGCCATTGCTCTTGCATCTAACCCTGTGTGTCTTGCACGAACCAAAAACATTGAGATAGACTATTATTTTATTCGAGAACAAGCGCCACATAATCAAGTTGTTCTGTATCATATCAGTTCTGAGGCTCAAATAGCTGATATCTTTCACTAAAGCTTTGTCTCTTTCTAGACTAGATTTCAACAGCTCAAATCCAAACTCATGCTAAGGATGCAATTGCACAGGTTTCAGCTGGTCTTTCCACACCTGATTTCAGCTCGGTTTCAGCTGCCACGTCTGCTAGTTAGGTCAAGGTGGATTTTTTTTTTTGCTTATTCAATTTTTTTTCGCATATGTTAAGTTTACGTCGAGTTTTTGAGAATTATTGCTTTGTTATGACGAGAGAAATTTAAAAAGTAGATCTAATTTTTTTTGAATAAAGACGAAAATAAGTCAATAAGCCAATTTTTTTGTCTTTATTAAAAAAAGATTTCGATCATAATTTTTTTACTTTTTATATTCCTCTTATCATGATGAAGCAATAATCTTCAAAAATCGACCAAAAACTAACAAATGCGAATTTTTTTTGAATAAGGATAAAAAATAAGCCTCTTTAGCCGAAATAAACCTAAATATTACTCCCTCCGTCCCAAATTAAATGCTAAAATCATGTAACTTTGACCTTAAAAGATTGCATTTTTTGTATTAATATTTTTTGAACTTTTTTGAGATCCTTTGAAGAGCGCCAAAAAAAAAAAAAAACTAATTCTGAAAATACTTTATTTCTTGGGTTAAAATTACGCGGTAGGGAATGTTTAAAATTTAAATTGCGGGATTGCGACGGTGGGAGTAGCTTGTTGGCCTGTTGACCTGTTGACGGTAGTTTGAGAGTTGGCAGTCAAAGGAAGTGGGATTTATTTAGTGGATCTTGACTCGTATAGAAGCCCAAACTGGGATCACTTTGTAATCATCGAAAAAAAGAGAAGAATAACACAGCCGAGATGATTTTCCTTCTCTCCCTCTCTCTCCCTCTCTTGTTCTTGTTCTTGATTCTTCTGATTTGCAGATCAAATTACAGAGAAATCACAATTTCTTTAGCTTTTTTTGGGTTTTTGCCTTTTCGGCGATGTATCCCGGAGCTAATGCGTTTTTTCGAAAGAAAAGGGCCATCTGGGTTCTCAAAATCATCTACAGCCGAGGAAGTTACCCAAGGAATTGATGGAACTGGCCTCACTGCCATAGTTACAGGTCTTATTCTCATATGGGTCTCTCCTGCGTTTTCCCTTAGCTAAATGCTTATGATCACTTAGGTCCGTTTCAAAACTTGAATAAGTTCTTATTTTTTGTTCAATAATAAGTCTTGTTTCACAAAATAAGAAGTAAATACTTATTTTTTGGTTAAGGCAACTTCAAGCTCAAAAATCATGTGTTTACGCAAATAATTTTTCTATTAATATAGATCTTGTTTAATAGATCTCATTAAAATCTTTAATACGGTGTAAAAAAATTTAAAAAATTATTTTTCATTTACATTATTTTTGAGTTTGAAAATGTAAAATAAACTGCTTATTTGAGTTTTCTGGAACAGTCTTTCTTATTTTTCTTTGAGAAGTTACAATTGGTCTTGTCTAATGCAATCTCGGAAGTGCGCGCTGTATGCATTTGATGGTTATTAATGTTCTTATATTACGTGTTTCTAATTCAAGAACACGAAAAGGATGAAAAGTTGGTTGGTGCAGACCAGTATCTGGTATGCATGCATGCCAAGTGGCCTTTGGCCGAACGGCATCATGGGGTGCACTTCAGTTCTAGCCTCTAGGAGAAAGGAGGTCACGAGTTCAAGTCCTCCTCCAAGGCATTAATCTAACTCTTCTAACAATATTGACCGACGCCGATCAAAAAAATTCAGTATGGATGCATGTTACAAACTTGTTACACGAAGGGTAATGATAGACAGAGGCGGACACCGGGGGAGCAAGTGGGGACCCTGGTCCTTGCAAACCCCGCAATTATCGCAATATTTCTACTATATTTTAGGTTTTATATGTAAAAAATGTAAAGAAAGGTCCCTTCAAAATTGTGTCATTGCTACACGAGGATGATATTTTGTTGTTAATTTACGATTACATGTGATTCGGTCCCCCACATCAAGAATCCCGCGTCCTTCACCGATGATAGAGTTCTTTTGTTTTTTTTCCTTAACTCGTTGGTAATGATAGGTTCCGGTATATTATATTCTACTTAAAAAATTCATCTGATTATAGGTTTTGGAAAGCTGCTTGGAATTGTAAATCCGTAAAATTTCTTTGTTGAGTGACTTCCTCTAGAATTTGGTAGATTGTACAGATGACGTTTTGAGGTTATAACTTCCAAACCGTATTGGGACATTTGGGGCACTGGAGGGTATTTTCACAGCCTTTTCGATGGGATTTATCAGTTGAAAAGAGAGGCTCACATGATGGTATTGAACTTGCATCTAACTGATACAACCAAACCATTCTTGAGTTAGGTTGTTAATCATGCTAATCACCTATTGGCATGATCTGAATGACATTTCACTGGGGGTGGACTTCAGAGCCTAGTAAAATTTGGGCATTTTTTTTTTGTGTGCTCATTTGTCATATTCGTTGTTAATTTTCAGGTGCATCAAGTGGTATTGGCAGTGAGACTACACGTGTCCTCGCTTTGTGTGGTGTACATGTAGTTATGGCAGTTAGAAATACAGATAGCGGCAGAAAAGTGAAAGAAGCTATACTTGAGGAGAATCCGAATGCAAAAATTGACGTAAAGGAGTTAGATCTCGGTTCATTTGCATCCGTAAGGAATTTTGCTTCGGAATTCAAGTCCTTGGGCTTTCCCTTGAACCTCCTCATGTAAGATATTAATTTGGATGCTATTGAATTTGCTGTTGTCTTGCCTTTCAAAAAAAAAAGAATTTTCTGTTGTCTTTAAAGTTGGTTTTTAATTTTTCCTTTTGCCGCATGAACACTTCAAAAATTCACTTTGAAACTTAAAAGGGAGTGAGTTTTTCTCTTTGTTGTTGACAGTAACAATGCAGGAGTTTTTGCTCCTCCTTGCATGCTCTCCCCAGACAATATCGATCTTCAGTTTCAAACTAATCATTTAGGTAATTATTTGATGTTTTCTGGTTGGGAACTCAATGATTAACAGATTGTGCTTAATGGTAGCCATCTAGGAACACTGGCAGATTCAGTTACCATACCTCAATTATGACCAAAAATTCGTTTTGCTAGGTCACCAAGGTTGATTGATGTTAGTTTTTACGGCAGTTTTCTTAGAGCTCCTTGTGATGCATTCTTTGTTCTCTTGATGTATCTTCTCTTTCACATCCCCTGGGAACCTTACTTTATCAATTTGTGTAAAGCATATTGTTGCATATGTATGTATGTAAGTGTTTCTGCTATGCTTTTATAGGTCATTTTCTTTTGACAAATCTTTTGTTGGAGACCATGAAAAGTACAGCATGTCAAAGCCACAAAGAAGGAAGGATTGTTAACGTCGCGTCAGTGGGTCATAGGTTTGCATTTACTGGAATTCAGTTTGATAGAATCAATGATGAATCTAGGTAATCACTAATCAGCAATATATCTTCATTTTATTTTATTATCTCAATATTCACAGAGCGGTGCTACTTTGTGTTTCGTAGTTGTTTTGGCTTTTGTTGTTATCAAAGTGAAGTAACACTTTTGTTTTTGCATACCGAGCATATATACTAGATTTCATGGAGTCTAGTCAACAAAAGTTGATTGCTTTGTTTTACTGATGTGCTTTCCAGGTACAATAGAATCTATAGTTATGTACAATCAAAGCTTGCTAACATATTACATGCTAAAGAACTTGCAAAGCGCTTAAAGGTAATCAATATATATTATTTGCAATCGAACTATCAATGTAGTTGGGTCTCGGTATAATTTTCATTTTAAGAGATATATCATGCTGTTAAGAAAATGTAATACAAGAGGAAATTTGTTTGCATAACTTATTCAAAGCATACTCGAAATATTAATGTATGAGATATTTTGGTTATTTGGATCAAAATATGTTCCTAAAGTTGTCCCTTGGGTCTGTACTTTGACATTCTTTGAAGCTAGGTAATTGTTACTCGTCTATACATTGGATGGTACCATTTGGATTTTGTGAAATCGCCCCTAGCAAAAAGAGGCTGTTAATGCCATAGGAACATTTCTTCTTGCCATGCTCATTGGTTACCTAATGTGCTAGAATGACCCAATTGCCCTCTTATGCAATCAAAATTCTTTTGACTTCCTTTATCGTTCACTCCGTAGCTTTTCCTATACCCCTTACCGGACTTTTTGTGCACTGTATACCTATTTTGTTTTGTCCATTTCCAAATGTAATTTGATGCTATTCTAGCAGCCAACGAAGAATAGCTATTCTGCCTTCCAACTTGAGAAAAAAACTTTCAAGGTCCACTTTTTTAGGACATTAAGGTAGAGTTTTCATGGTTGTCTTACATACCTAGATTCAGCAAGCCAGGATTTGAACCGACATGTGGCACTCTTCGATGGAAGTGTGCTTGTGTTGTTGCCAGTAAAAGTACTGAGACAGAATGAAAAGTCAAAATGGCATGGCCTTTGTCCTGATCTTTGTTTTTTGATAGAGAAGAATAAATGTTTCGTCCAACTCTCTTGCGTTCTTTAAATAAAACCATTGAGTTAGTATTTTCATGATCCAAACCATTCAATTTACAAACCGCAACTTCTACATCACTTGTGTAAAGAAATAAAGTTATTTGATACCCGTACGTAAATGCCTAATCATATTACATGCATGTACTATAAGAAAGAGTTTGAGATTGGGAGTGGGGGTGGCATCACATGGCTCCGCCGCTGCCTAGGGTACATTTTATTGTTTTACTTTTGTGTGGGTTCTAAGATTTAGAATTAGGATTTAGTAATTTTTTTCACCACTATGGCGCAATGTAGTTTTAGAAATCTATTTTAGTTTTCGCGACTTCATTTTCAAGTTAACATGGTTATCTCATTCGAACTTTTTCTCATTTTCTCATGTTGATTTGATAGTTTACAGAACTTATGGATATTGGACAATTAATTCAAAAGTATCAATGGAATTTCAAGTAATCAAATTGAACAAGAATGGATATAGAAGGTCAATAAAATGAAGAAAATAGTATCAAATTAGATTATCATTGTGTTGTTCACAAAAAACAAGATTATCAATGACAAAAATGTGAAGAAATGTTTATGTCCTAGAATGGATAGTTTAGAAAAGTTAACTAAGGAAAAGTAAAAAAAGCTTTGATCGCTTAAGAGGGCAATTGGGCATTCTAGCACCCTGCGTAATAAATGAGCGTGGCAAGAACAAATGTTCCCGTGGCATTAACAGCCTCCATAGCAAAATTAGATACGCTTAGCAAACATATAATAGAGATGATTTAGCAACAACATTGCTTCTTACGACTTACAAGAGTAAGAGCTGTGCTATGTG
Organism: Rhododendron simsii; assembly: GCA_014282245.1. NCBI lineage: Eukaryota > Viridiplantae > Streptophyta > Magnoliopsida > Ericales > Ericaceae > Rhododendron > Rhododendron simsii. The sequence continues at coordinate 9,839,643 of CM024959.1, read as the reverse complement.
CACAGCAGGCTGTGCACAACAGCTGTGCACAGAGCCCGTTTGCTCTCGCCTCGGGTGCCTAAATTCTAAAGTGATTTTGGGTGCATTGTTAACGCCCCTAACGATATCGGACGAAGCTCATTTTTTACGGAGACCTTAAACGACATATTTTGAACAAAATGAGCGGCTCCGATCATCTTTGTGCGACCCGAGACGAGAGCAAACGGGCTCTGTGCACAGCTGCTGTGCACAGCCTGCTGTGTACGTAGCTTTTCTGCAAGAGTAATTAGTTGCATAGTCTTTGATGATGAAATGCCTCCAATTGAATACGGAGTTCGTGAAATGTTGCAACATTTTCATGAAAAAGGTTGGCACCTGTTCCAGTACCACGTACTGGCATCCATGAGTGGGCTTTAAACCTCACTAACTACAATTAATAATATTGACTTTCGCTGAGAAAAAAAATGTTTTCTTGAAAAAGGTACAATCATCAGTTGTATGACAAAAGTCGCCCATATATTTGCTTCATCCTTGTGGTTTATTTACATGAGAATATACTGGGTGGAATATAATGAAAGTTGTTTTTTTTTTCCCCTCTCCTCTCTATGCTATGAACTAGGAAGAAGGGGTGGATATAATTGTGAATTCAATTCATCCTGGATGCGTTAACACCAACATTATGCGTCACATCAGCTTTCTTAATGGTAAACTGGTGAAACTTCATGCTTATGTAACTATCGATATTCTTAGATCATATCTATGTAAATTCACATGTTGTTTTTGTCTTGGTTGTAGTTCAATTAAATAAAATGCAAAGTTTCATTTGTTTAGAATCACGTGATGCTTCCTCTTTTGCATCAGTACCATCCATGTCTAGTTTTATTACGTACTAGTCGCTTTTTATACAAACACAACTATTGCAACTGCAAGAAAAAGCATATAACTCTGACGAAAGGAGGACTCATTTATTCATGCCACCTGAAATGGATTTACTAGATATTGGAGAGATGATACATAGTAGTAAACATCATCGCAATGCAACCGATTACAACTATAAACAGATGTAGTTTATTTTGTCTCTCAAATAAGGTAATTTGGCAATAGAAGCAGGTAAGCAACCTTTTCTTTAGGTTTTATCTAGGACATTGTATGGACAAATAAAAATTGTGATGGAAGCCTGGAAGAGGCGTGTCCTTGAAGTGTTGTTACAAACATACTTGAATTTAGTAGGTCATTGTCTAGACAAGCCATGGATAGCTTATACTATATTTTTCAAAGCAAAAAATAAATGGTGTTTTAAGCCTTTTGGACTGATACCTTCGATTCTGTTCCGGTTGCAGGCTCCTCTATAATTGTAACAAATTTAGTGAAAAACGCTTCTCAGGTTTGTCCTCTTGTCTTAGATGTAAGATTGCACAGAAGGATGATTTCTACGAACAAAGAAACAAGTGTTCTAGATATTTGGTAAGTAATTTCGTTTGGTTTTGGTTATAGGGAGCATCAACGACATGCTAGCAATGCATCCACAAGTCGAGGGAATAAGTGGAGAGTATTTCGTGGACTGCAACATCGCAAACTCAAGCTCTCTAGCTAAAGATGCAGAACTGGCAAAGAAAATGTGGGATTTCAGCATGAGTTTGACTGATGCGAAGTGATGTCCTGCATCTTAAGGTTATATGAGGGCAAGGGATGTTAAAACTTGCTATAAGATATAACTGGCTGGAAGGATAAATTTGACCTCCTGAAGAAACATTTGATATGTATTTAAGGATATATCATCTGTTGGTAATGTCTTCATCTAAAACACTAGAATTCATTTTCTCGATAATTGCATACCAAAAATAGGATACAAGTGTTTTTATATCTACAAGTGTGCGTAGCCCGTTTTTAACTTACTTTACTGGAAGGATTGTAAACTAATAGTGATGAGAATAATAGTACACGCCACACTTTGTGGATTTATAGATCTGATGTTCATTTACTCAAGTCTGTATGTGGAAAACTATATATCCGGTCGAGTAAAATTTATCCGGTCGAGTAAAAATTTACTCGAATGTGTAGTTCAATTCAATTTGATGCTCATATCTGTTCAAATAAATGTTTTCAATTCACCTCTAGTGATCGGCTGAAGGAAGGGGTGCCCCCATATTCTTGAATAAATTGTTAGCCCAAAGTATATGCTCCTAGCCCTAGTGATCCAAGTAGCTCAAAAAATTACCAACCGTCCAAACCCCAATCAGCCCAAAATTAAAACATTCAATTCTGCTATATTTGCGTATGTATATTGGACTGTTTTGGTTCATTGTCTTGGTGGTGGCTCTCCAACTCACTCACTTGAATCATATGAGAAAAACTTCTTTAATGACGGAGCAATCCGTAAATAAAGTTAACTATTCGCGAGAATAGTTAACTTCTCTAGAGAATAGTTTTTTAAAATCTGGATCATTGATTGCCGAAACTGACGACTGAAATTACGCGGAGCAGTGAATAACTTGTCTGCCTTGGATGAGTCTCTCGGATCATATATCTTCTATGTTTCCAAGTCATAAGGGTGGAGTAGGTGCCACCTTACCGCCAATTCCAAGCCAGTTATTTTTTTTATACTAATGAAATTAGAAGCCCAGTCAAGAGGGATGGCAAGTTCATAACTGAGGTAGCCACCCAATGGGCTGCTCTGGTACATAGATATTCTTGGATGAGAATTTTTATTTTTTATTTTTAGGGAGGTTTCTGTAAAATTAAGTTTACAATGGTTAATTCTGCGAGTCTAGAATTGTTTGGACAATTTGGATTTAAAATTTTTTTTTTCAGGAAAGAGTTTATAGTATATTGGATCGCTTTTTTCACCATTTCTCCTGAAATCAATTGGTGTTAAGGAGGGCTTCAATTGAGTCTTTGACATTTGACATTGCACCTGCAAATCTATTTTTAGAGCGGTCGTAGAAAGTGACATTGTGTAACTATATCCATGACTCCGGGCCCAACATTAAGGGAAAATGACAGCCAATAACGTGTTTTAATAATTGATACCCGCCAATGACATTTTGTTTATTAACAAATGTTCTTAGCATGTCCTTAAAATGTATTAATTATCAAAACATATCCTGGGCTGTCATTTTCCCCAACATTAATCCCTCCCTCATGATAACGCTCCTGCAACTTGAACCCATGACTTACCACTTGTCGCACCGCTTTTTTACCATTTTTTTTTAAAATCCGAAATATTGATTGCCGAGACGGACAAGTGAGATCGTCCGCTTCCGTAAATAACTTATTCACGGTGGAGCGGTAATACTTAATCAATACACTTGTAATAAAAGATCCTGAGTTGGTAAGCCAAGACACTGTGTGATTTTACATTAATGCCCTCTGTGGTTTTGCTTTGTGTTTCGTCGTGCAGGTTTCTGTGTAAGGGTAGGTTTGATAACGCCTGATCGTGAGAGAGGTGATAGAGGCATGGTCGGTTGTCCGGTTTTCATGGTTGAGATCGGTACTTTACTTGCTGATTTCGTGGAATTTTTGTACGCTATTATCTTTCAAACGCTCGGTCGTCCGGTTTTGTCGCTTCAAATTGGTACTCTTTTTCCTGTTTTCGCCGAAGTTTTGTACTTGGTGCGCTCGGCGCCGTCTTTGAACGAGAGGCAGGCTTCGTTCTTGGTACTTTGGTTCTTTAATAATTCGTCGAATTTCTGTACCAGTGGAGCCGATTTATTTTTACTAAGTCATGATGACGGCACTGTTGCTTCGGCAGTCAACCTTTTTAAAGGAAAAGGAGGAGGGAGATCAGTTATTGTTCACCGCATTCCAGTCGTGCTGCAATCAAAGAAGAGGCGTGAGAAGAGGTAAATTATTGATTTATTTTCAGTTGTCATTAATTCGATTCGATTCCGATTGGATTCCATGATTTAGGGTAAAGAATTTTTCAGCCCAAATTTTTGACGGATTTTGCTTTTTTGAGTCACTGGAATAGGAATGCTATAACTCCCAGTGATGTATCCAACTAAGAAATTAATTCACCCACAGTTTTGGTCTAGGTTTATTGATTTATTCCCAGTTTCGATTTTGATCCGATTCTATGATTTAGGGAAAATAGTTTTCAGGGCAATATTTGCTGCATGTTTTGCTATTGTGCTAACAATATATCAGTCATCTTTGATGTAATTCTTGGAGTTGCCCATAAAGGTTTCGCACGTTTGGTATGGCTGTAAGCTTTGAAGATGCTTTGGCATCTACTTGCCCGCGCTTTGTCAAAGTTTTGCGAGTGCGTCGCTATAGGCTTGGAATTGAACGTGGAGCCGTGTACTATCTGAAGAGCTCAAATGATACATTTGTAAGGGTTGGAGAGTCAACGTCACGAAGCCCACATAACTTAAAGTATACCGCGGATGTGGCTTTCATAAAGAAATATTCAGTTTTGTTGGAGCTTGGTGAGCGGTTTCAGTGGGAAAAAGCTAGAGACTTTGAAGACTGGTTGGCTTCGATTGTCAATGCAAGGCCAAAGTTCATTCAGCCTTTTTGCCGGTCGGTCAATGCTTTACCTGTTCTTGTTGCTTCCCCTCACGGTATTGGTAATTAAGAATTTTCACTGAAAACATGTTCCGCATTACAGTGTTGCTTGTGAGTACTGACAATTAACAGCTAAAATTTGTACAACCTCGTTCTTTTGTAGATCACCACTACTGTTGGTTTGTGGACGTTGTCCAAATCAGAGATCATATGACAGTGGTAAGATTTTAAATATCATTTCAATAGAAGATTTAAGAGGTTGTTTAAGAGTTAGTTATTGCTGTTTTTCGCATGCGCGCTTAGCTTAATATGTGTTAGAAGCAATTTCTGTGGCCAATGATGTTCAATGTACTTAATGCTAATGTTTGATGCTCTATTTCATTTCTGCTATGACAAATGCTTATAACACTGCCAAACTTAATATTTTGTTGGCAATGATAATCAATGTACTTAATCCTAATGGCTGATGCTCTATTTCCTTTCTGCTATGAGAAGTTTAGAGATTTGGACGTAAATGTATGTGTACCTACACAATACCGATGGTCTGCAATAGTTTCAATGCAAAGCTTACCATTTTTTTCCTATGGTTTCATCTTAGATTCAGATCAGATAACCATACTGTCACAGTGTACGGTCATTAGCAGTTTGGCTTAAGTATAGAGATAGCTGTATTACTGGTGAAGCATGGACTCGGTTTCTCTAAACATATGTTATGGTTGGTGGTGATATTTTGGTGCATACTCCAAATGTATGTATGCATGTACACAACATGGTATTTAGTTGGAATGACTGTGAGAATATCTGCAATTAGTATTGCTACACACCTGAAGCAGCTACAAAGGAATGGACACTGAAAGTTCTGTTTACCACAAAATTACAAACAGGTGCATGCAACATTCAGGCGCGCTCAAAAAAATACCACCCGTCGAACTGTACCAACTGGGACTGGTTAGATCATCCAGGCCGCACCAAAGTGAAATAATTATAGTGAACCGCTTGCCAACGACTGTCAACACGGTAATCTCTCCTTCCCAAACCCAGACACTTTAGACAAATTACGACATTACTAAAGCCTGTAGAGTTGTTAAACACAGTAAGAGACACACTGGGTTAAGGTTCTGTGCAAAATCACCGATTGGAACCAAAGATTCTACTATATGTCGTGCTCAAAACGTATAAAGGCAACAGCAGCCCAAACTGATGCTCCTTTTCGGTGCAACTATTGCAAGGAAAGAGTCCATCCAACACCAAGGTTAGTGCCTCACACACTCTACATCTGTTCTTAAGGAAAAAATCTCTAACATTCATTACATTTGATCCTTTCACTTCAATACCAGATGCAAGTTCCAAATACAATTAAGCGATTCCACAGGATACATCATTGCCACAGCATTTGGAGAACAAGCTGACTCAATGTTCTCAATCACCGGAGATTACTTAAGGAATAACATGCAAGAGGTATGGGAAAAACAAACCCAACATACTCCCAGATGTTGGGCATTCTATCAGACCCAGCTAAGGAAAAATTGGCCACGGGAATAGAATACGCTATCCATTTACGCGCTTACAAATATGCTCCAAGAGATGTTGAACTCTGCCTCTTCAGCATCCACACATTTACTGCTGTAACTGAAATCATAGACGACCAAGACAACTTGCAGCTTCTCCTGCCACAAGCACCATCCCCAAAAAACAGCGTCTGGATGAAACTGAAGGTCAAACATCTGTGCCAATACCAAAAGCTTCGGCCACTGCCATGCAAACTGCTGAACCAACTGAACCATTCGCACCAGAAGTCCAGCCTTTACCCACTACCATGGAAGGCGATGCAACTACTGAGGCTTCAAAGAGTGATGCCATGGAAGAGGCGATTACTGCATCAAAGAATCCCAAAAAACACCGTACCTTCAAGAACAAAAAGGACTGAATGCAGTCACCCACAAAAACTTTTGACCAAGCTATTGAATCTACAATAGCTTATTCTACTTACCAGTACTATATATGTTTAATGACTTCTAAGACTTTGTCATTTTGTAAATTCTGCACTCCTATGCTACAACAAAGCATAGGAATTCAGAATTTTATATACCTGCACCACAGCGTACAGTGTCTATAGCTGTAAAATAACTTCTTCTCATAGCCTATCAAATAAAATTTCAGTACAACTTAACTAATCGCTTTGTGATTCGATGCCTTACTTGTGCACTCTTTCTCTTCTGCTTCCAAAAGTACTCCTGCTTCAATAGATTAAAAAACAAAATAACTGGCAACTGCACAACTTGCTTCGGAACCAATATGATCTATGGAATCATCACAGCATAATGTTCATCAGTGGTGTTGAAACTGTCCAAACAAAACTTCCAAACAACAAATCAACAATTGAGCACGCGGAAACGTGCAATGCACGTGCATTACACTAGTATTATAAGAAGAAGCCAACTTCTTAATATTATCTATTAGGGTTTGTCCAACAGATGAACCAAACTGTCCAAACCGAACCGCTCTCAAACCAAATTGAGGCATGGTACGGATGGTCCGGATGGATGTCGATATAAGGAGAACTAATTTTGGTGGATCCGGTTTGAGGCCCGGTTCAAACCGCACCGTCCGCCACTCACACCTCACACGGCTCCTCTCATTCCCAAAGAACAAAGCCCTAGCTTCTCTCCAGTCTCCCTCCTCCCCTCTCTCCGACCATCTCCTCCTCCTCCGGCGATGACCCACAGCCCTCCACCTCTCTCTCTCCATCATCGGACGATTGGCCTGATCTCGAACTGATTCTCGAGTCCTCAACTATAAACTGGTTTCCCCCCCCCCCCCCCCCCGCCCCCCCTCTCTCTCTCGAAGTGCAGAGCTAGTAACTCTGTAAGGTTTACTTTCTTCGATCTCGCTGTTCATCTGTGATTGTACAGTTGTTAATTTGATTCGCTTTAGCTTCTTAAAGTGTACTATTGTGCGATTAATTGCTTGAATTCAGTTGATATTGAAGCGAAATTCAATATATCGAAGCAAAATTGATATATCGCCTAAGGCACAAATGAACAAAACATGGCCTATTCTCTATTTACACATTCCTCGCAAGTCGCAACAGGGAGGAGTAATAGTTTTCATTCCTGACACGAGCAGCACAAGAAGTCAGAGGTGTCCCAGTTGAGACTAATTTCGAACAGAAATGATTGGTGAATCAAGCTATGAATTTTCTTGAGATTTATCATTTGCACAACTTCTGTTTGATTATGATGCCTAAATGGAATGATGTACAAAACCTTCATCAACTTGGAACATTATCTGGTTGGTCTTCTTTCTTGACAATCTTGAACTGGAAATAATACCTCCCTTAAGCATAATTTCTGTGTATCTTCTTTGGTGCTTTTGAAAAGAGGCAGCTTGCAATTGTGTCAAGAAGAATTAGGAGGGAATACAAGCAAGCGATAAATACCCCTTCCATAGCTAGAGAAAAGCCAGACCGTTTGATTATATGATCAGCTCTTACGACCCGGTACTGAAATAACTCCTCCACAGCAAGCATACCCCGATTGATAGGAAGAATCATAGAAAATATTATAAAGCTCCTTTTCCAACTCAACAAACAACAAGCCTTGTGTATAGCTGCAAAACCGGTACAATTTCTCCACCCTGCCACCACCAAAGCAAGGTTACATATAACACTCACATTGGCAAGAATTGTGTACAAAATCACTTTGGAAACGAGAAGGGGAAAAGGTTGTTTGTTGTGTACCCAAATGAAACGAGGGTATTGAAGGCCGCGAAGTGGAGAGAAAAGGCGGTTACGTTGATAAAACTGATTAGGACCCTATTTTGGCCACATAATCCAAATTTTTTTTTTTTATGGAGATTATTACTTCGTCATGGCGAGAGGAATCTAAATCTAAAAAGTAAAAAAATTAACATCAACACCCAAAAGTTTTTTGAATAAAGATGAAAATAAGCCGTTTATTGGCTTATTTTTGTCTTTATTCAAAATAATAGGATTTCGATTGTAATTTTTTCTTTTTAGATTCCTCTAGTCATGACAAAGTAATAATCCTTAAAAAATTGACAAAAAACTTAACACGTGAAAAAAATTTGAATAAGGACAAAAAAAAAATCAATTTGGATTATTTGGCCAAAATAGGCACTGCAGAGTTGAGTTAGGAATAGGGGCTTGTAAAGTGATATCAATGAGGAAAAGGGAATTTGCAAAAATGGTTTTTGCTGAACCAGAGCTTGAAATATGAGCAGTTTTCCTAGGAGTAGGGATACGAGGGTGAAAACTAGAGTTAAAACAGAGGTGAAAAGGGTTTGAGAAAGATTGATGATGTTGAGGAGGGAGAGAAACTGGGATGAGGGAGAACATCCCATGGTATTGAAGAGTGATTTGAGCGAAGAATGGGTGTTAAGAAGTGGTATGAAAAATGAAGCAGAAAAAGATTGTGAGATGAGTATTGAGGCTGAGAAGGGCAGGATAAGGAGAACTGGAGTGGCGGTGCAGTACTCATATTATTTAAGAAAGGTGAAGACTGATTTCATGATTTTTCCTGTACTCCCCACATGAACATATGTGAATTCTTTCATTAGATGTCAGTATAGAATTTGGTTTTGATTAAAGTTGCATATGAATTAGTGTGTGTGTGTGTGTGTGTGAGAGAGAGAGAGAGAGAGAGAGAGAGAGAGAGAGAGAGAGAGAGAGAGAGAGAGAGAGAGAGAGAGAGAGAGAGAGATGTTTTCTATAATAAAGTTAGGTTTCTAATTGCTTATCCAGAAAAAGTTAGGTTACCCCTCCCAACCTTTCGCTTAGCCAAAAAAGTAGTACCATTCTTTTAGGGGGTCTGAAGCAATTGCTTTCTAGGCTTCTACCTAGGGCCAGCCCTCAAGTTTGTGGATCATGCTTTCCTAACCGATCTGCTTTTTTCACGAGTTAAACCAAATTTAGGTTCAGGCAAGAAGCTGAATTTGTTAAAGTTAGCTTCCAAATGTGCAAATTATTATTGAATGACTCGCAATGTTTATTGAATTGTGAGTTTTATTTATCATTTCAGTAAATGGGTGTGTAACAAAATTAGAGAGATGGAAACAAGATCACAAATAATAGTATGAACTGTAGGATTCTAGTTCTGCTTCCTACAATCTTAATTGTTGAAATAATACAAGTCGTTAGATTCTACTTTGTTTTTTATGGTAAGTTAGATCAATATTGGATTGTATCATGTTTGTATGATGTGATCTGTATCACTATGTTAACAAATACGTCGAGAACTTAACAACTAATAGGATGAATTACGAGGACTAGAGAATTCCAAAAAATCACCCAATTTTTCTTAGGTTGTCACTTTTGTTGGATATTGTGGAGGTTTGAGGTGTTATTGAAATGGGAAGAAGACATTGAAGGCTGAGTTGGCGTTTTACATATTCATCATTGTAACATGTCATGCACTTCTTCTTAAGGAGAGAATCAATTTCCACAGTGGTCTCTGTCTACTGAGTTGCCTTGCCTTCCAGCATTTTTAGATTTTACTTGTCCAGTCTCTATGTTTATCTCCTCGGTTCTCTTTAACCTGTGCAAGGGCCGGTAAAAAATCTTACTTTTTGGCTCACATTTTATTGCTCTCTTGGCATTCTGTATATCTGTTCGTTTTATTCCTTTGTCTCTGAAGCAGCTTGGGTCATGCTTTGTAGAGCTCAAGGTATTCACAGGCACGTCTTTATCAACAACTAGAAAAGTTGCAATATGACTAGTATGGCAACTAAGCGCAACGTTCGTTATACTCGTCTTGCTGCTGATGAAGATGACTATGTTGTTGGTGGATACGATCCTCGATACGACTATGCACCGAAGTCCTTTCACAAAGTACCTTGGAAATCCATTGCCCTTGCACTTTTCTTGCTCTCTCTTGGATGCATGCTTCTCTTTCTCTCCTACTTCATCTTCACAGGCCACATGGGAGGAGATCGGTCTCAAGGTTATGGCCTTTTAGGACTTGGAATTCTCACCTTCCTCCCAGGTATGTTAAAATAGTACATATGTCTCAAATTGGATTGCTTTTTTTTTGCTCCTTGATGAACCATGTGTTGAATCAAAACTATTTATCTTGACAAATTGAATCGAGCCTTTGTTTCTCCTTAAATGATATTGGCTTGCAAAGCCGTAAGAATCCTACCTTCCTGGGTCCTCCTCCTGTTGTGCAAACTTTGTGTTTTGAAGTACCAGAAACATAATGTACGAGCCAATTATTACAAGACATTAAAACATTTCCTTAGATGTTGATGTAGTATTCTGATAAGACTGGTTGCTCTAAGTGGTAGGAATTAGATTTCAAACTTTTTCAAATCTTGACATTCCCTAGGAGTGCTCCCAGCCTCCACCCCACCTCCCTCTCAAGTTAAATAGATTATACTATCTTCTTTAAGGGATTCTATGATCTCTGAAAAGTAGTCTCTATCCCAACCAGTGGTGAACTGCAAGTTGTCTCTAAATTGAAGATGGAAAGTTTCTGCAGGACATTTTGTGCCTGAATTGCCGAATTAAGGCAACAGAACCTATTTGATCATATACAGTCTGTGTTATTGGAATGCTCTCCCGCAGAAAAGTTGTTTGAAATGATATTGAAATAGCTCTGGTACTTATTCAATGTATTTGTGCACGCTGTATCTTCTTGTTTCCCATCAGTCACTGGAGAACCTGCTGATATTGATCGAAATTGAGAACGTCGAAGTAAGCTGTGGTAATAGACAGATTCAATATGTTCTTTTTTCTGCTAGTGATTCTAACCAAAATAAAATTTTGGGGTACAAAACATATTTGTATCCGTAAATGATATCCGAGGGATTTGCTATCATTGTGGAAATTCCATTTTATCTTCACTTATTATCTTTCCTAGAAGGGAAAGAAAGAGTAAAATCTCATAAATTTACGATCAATTCGTTCGAATGCAGGATTTTACGAGACTCGAATTGCATATTACTCATGGAGGGGTGCTGCAGGGTATCGCTTTGCTTCCATTCCTGACTATTGATTACTCGAACTAATAGAAGTATATTGTTGGTGGAGACAGCCACTTTTTTTTTGACAGAATTTGTATAATCAGGGAGGCCAGTGTATATCTGTTTGCTTTAATACTTTCACACTCATTCCTAGTGAAGTTTCTGTATTTGGCAAAAACTAGAATGCTTATTTCACCTGTATTTTGCTTTTGCTTGATTTGTTTGATCTTATATGTCTTTCTGATGCCAATGTGAAGCACTGAATTCAGCTATAAACTGATCCACATCCCTGATGATTCGGGCTTGTTATGGGAAATGGTTTAACATCAAGATGCTGTACTGCATATTTGGAATATTTGATATGATTATCTGCTAATGATCCTTGATGAGGATACAAGAATTGCAAGTTCAAGCCTTTAGGAAAGCTGAAACTTTTTCCTGCTAACTACTTTTTTGAGGTAAGTCCATATACCCTTATCTGGTTACTGATAATCAGCTGATGATAGAAGCATACTGTTTGCTTATTGGAAAGAAAATATGATAGGGAGTATATTGTTTTGGGGATCAATTGTAGACTTACCTTTAGTTTAAGGGACAGTCGAATCCATGAGGTTTATTAGTTTTGCCCATGGCTCCTCTCATAACCTGGGATCGATTCAGTTGTGGTATAGCTCTGACTATGCAGTTGATCTTCAGTTGTTATCTACTCGCGTCTCACTATGTATATACCATAGAACCCTTAAGGAGGGGAGTAACCGGTCCAAGTATTTATTTACCTATATGTTGGAAATAATAAACTAAATAAGAGTCATTTTGATACTAAACAGTACTGTTGAAAATGACAGATGGAGAAGAATAACAATCAGTTCGGCTACGCCATGAGTGAGTGTTCCTGATTCCAGTTGCCCAACATTCTCAGGCTCCGTCTATGACTGAATCTCTCTTTGGTCATTTTTGCATTACATATTATCCTCTGATGAGCTTCTACCATTTTGGCATTATATATTATCCTCAGAAGTGTTTAATTTTGGTTCTTCACCCCCTTGGAAAGTCACAAAGAGAAGTTTCAGCCCTTGTTTCTGACATCCTAAAATGCTCGTGAAACTTTAACTGAAGTCCTTTACGTTGTTTCTGTTTTCTGTTTTTCTTTTTGCTTGGCAAAAGTCAGCATTGTTAATTGTACTTAGTGAGGTTTCAATCCCTGACACTGGACTGTCACTTCACTTGCTTCTGTTTTCTGTTTTTCGTCATATGCATTCAAGATGAATTGGGAAACTTGCAAGAGTTACAGATATAGTGATTTGCAAAGAATTGATACGAACACTTGAAGCCCTAGAAGCCTAACCAAACCAAACCAAACCGAGCCTTATGTCCCCATTGCTTGGGGTTGGCTACATGAATCCTTCCTCCATTGGGCTCTGTCAAGGGCCACTTGTTCACACAAATCCATTACTTGTATCTTTGTGCACACCTAGAAGCCTAGTTTTTTATTTCATAAACTTCTCTATCAGATTAGCATGAATTGCGCCCACATCCAAAATCCTCCAGTCATCCTTAACCATTGAGATGCGTAACATTTTTAGTTATATCGGGTGTGTACCGTAGCCATTCTCCACCATTGCAGATGATGTTGGACACTAGCAGGCAGCAGCCTACTCGCCAACCTCACAAATCAGCCAAGCCAAAATGGGTATCAATCTCATGACCTCCAGGGCTCCTCAAACTCAAAATGATATTGATCAGACCACGCAAATGAGAACTTTTTCATCATATCTACTGGGTTCACCGGGACTATATTAAGTACTTGGTCATTTGGCGTCTTCCAAGTTAGCCAAGCCAAAAGGGCACATTTACCCACGATAACATGCCTATCTATAGCTTATCCATTAATGATATGGTCCACTTAATGAGATGATTCATCAGTGTGTGCATAGGCAGACGGCCAAGGCCTATAAGAAGTTTTTTCCACTTGTTTTCGCCTTTTCTCTTGGTCCAAATGGTGCTTTGATAGGGGAATGTGACTCTCAAACATGAATGTGGAACTACTTGGTAATTTGTCGGTCAATAGTGTATAATCATAAATAAGCTGCTCGACAGACATGTTTCACTTTGAAATGGTGATTATCTCTGCTATGGATATTATGAGCAGTGACTTGAACTCTATACTTATGAATGAGGAATTCTTGAATTGTTTTGTCTTGGCATAATTCTGTATCAAGAGAGTGGAGTTGTTTCTTTGATTGGAACTTCTTGTTTCAAATCTTAGTGCTGTAGCATTAGATTGTTATGGTCGGTTTTAAGAACAAAATTTGTTATCAATTTGTTCTTTGAATTCCCACTGAGAGCTTATGGAAGCAGGTTGTGCAAGAACCAGACCTTATTAGCAGGAACCTCCTATCTGGGTGGCTAACTAGGTCCATTATCCTCCAAAATGCCTTGCGGTCTTGTTCTCAATCCTCGCATTGAGTTAGTGCTCCCGCTCATATGCGCGCACACGCATTATGTGACGGTGGTGAATCCACCTTAGAACACCAGCCAAAGTAGGGATCTTCGGATTTAACTAGGTTCACATTGAAAACCTTGACCTCTCAATATTCCCAACCTCCTCATATCTGGATTTCGCTATTTATGTTTCATATGTGCTACCTTGCTATTTCTTCAGAAAGTCTACACACATATACAATATGTGCACATATTTCATTGTGGGTCTCACAACAGGTCCCTCACAAATGATCCGAGCCATTCATTAAATGTAAAACATTTTTTCAAGGTCTCTGTCAAAAAATTAGCTCAATCTGATACCTATAGATGCTCGATCCAATCGTCTAACATTTCATTCAGATTTTAGAATAATAAAAAGTTAGACGATTGAATCGAGCATCTATAGGTATCGGATTGAGTTGATTTTTTTCAAGGGACCCTTGAAAATTTATTTTACATTTAATGAACGGCTTGGATCATTTGTGTGGAACCCGTGGTGGACCCCACAATGAAATCTGTGCACAAATTGTCTATGCGTGTAGCAGAGTTCCTATTTCTTGCTGCACTGCCCTTTCTGCCAAGAATATACGGTTCTGTTGTCCAAAATGTTTACAATCGGGTATCGAGAATACGAATTCAAGCAGAATTACATATGCAGAATTTACAACAAATTTAAATTATAGATTCAGAATTTCAAACTGAATGCAATATAGAGTTGTGAATCGAAACGTGTCCTTGAAACAGATTCACCACCTACCGGAGGGTGTTGAGATTAATAGGCGTGTGTCTCCTAGGATCCGATTAGGACCACTACCCACAGAATATCACTATAGCCTAACAAGTTCATCTGATTATTTTATCATTGTTCTAAAAGTCGTTAGGCGCTAGTTGGACCCAGCGCCTGGGCACCAATCAGTCAGACGCCTAGACTACAGATTTACGAACAGTGTAGTATTTTATAGTTGAGTTAACAGAGCTCATAACTACTGCAGCATCAGCCTCTTATCTCCAGGATCCGATTAGGACCACTACCCACAGAATATCACTATAGCCTTGGCGAACTGAACGTTACGTCTGCCTTTCTCTCACACTCAATATCAGAATGAAGCCTTGTGTATTCCGTAGTACTCATGAAGAGTGGAATACAGGATTGATCTATATAGGCAAGAGAATGACCTATGAGCTGTACTCGTGTAATGAATAATCGAAAGTGCCAGAATGAATTCTAGGAGTGAATTTGCTAGTAACCTCTCTTCATGGGGTATTAACCAGTTGAAACTGCTGAAACTTCAAAAGTCTCGTCCAGATATAATGAATCAATGTGGGTCTGTTAGGTTGCCTCCGTAGACCCTTTGAATCTTCCAAATTCATTCACAAATTTTCCAACAAGTTCATCTGATTATTTTATCATTGTTCTAAAAGTCGTTAGGCGCTAGTTGGACCCAGCGCCTGGGCACCAATCAGTCAGACGCCTAGACTACAGATTTACGAACAGTGTAGTATTTTATAGTTGAGTTAACAGAGCTCATAACTGCTGCAGCATCAGCCTCTTATCTCCAGGAAGCTTTATTCAGCAGCACTGGGCAAGTACAATTGTCAAACATCACCACTTTTTTTTTTTAAGAAACAACAGGAAATTCATTAATGATTGAATATGAGGAGAATAAGCTACATTGTTCAACTAATATAACTGTTACATAAATCTATTATCCACAGGGAGACCGCTAACACATTCAAATCAAATGAAGGAGACGAGTCCAGCGACAAATTAATGAGATAAAAGTTGTCACGGTAGTTCCACAATTGATTATGCGTTCCACAGAAACCGACCGATGCCAACGTAGTGCAACCAATGCCAATCACGTTCCAGTAGAGAGCACCGCGTGCATGGAATAAACACCATGCAACTAGATGGCCGAGAAGCATCGCAGAATCGATAATGAAAATGCGGCAGAACCACATCGCAATCTTGGTTATTGAAAGAGAAACTATGAAATCAAAAAATTACAATGAAAACTCCCACCAACCCAACTCCCAACCCCATAGCACAACACTGAAACATGATGTACATAAAACGAAAGAACTAATCTACGTGCATCCACGAGAAGACTCGCAACCAATGTAAACCGGCAACAGGGCAACCACAGCCAACAGTCATAAATCAAGCAGCCGCACAACGATCAATCCGCCCATCTCAAGAACTTTTGACGTCTTTTTTGCACTTATAACTACTTTTGACTTCTGTTTTTCCACTGAAGTACAATTAATTGTCAAACTGCAGCACTTAATAAGAACTTTTTACTTGTTAACAACCAACTATTATAAAGCATAAGTTGTTAATGGGAATCTTTTCTGTTTTTTGTTTCACTAATGCTAACAACACAGATAATGGAGTACATACTTCATGCACAGATTGTTTTTGGACACGTTTTGGGTCTCACAAATATGATCGAAACCGCTTATTTTGTTCAAAATATTTTACTTAGAGCCTCTATAAAAAATCATTTCAATTGAATATCGGTAGGGGCCTTTACAAAATATGCAACTTTGTCCCAGAATTCAGGCCAAATTATGGAACAAAGTTTGATGTTTTGTAAAGGCTTTTACCGGTATCTGGCACAACGTACTTTCTAAAAAAAACCCTAAACAATTTATTTTAAACAAATTGAGCTACTCCGATCATGCTTGTGGGACCCAAAATAGGTCCCAAAACGATGTGTGCATGGAGTATGTACTCCATTGTCTGTGCAGCTAGCACAACTCTTTTTGTTTTAACTCTACCTCGGTGTTTTGGCCCAATAATCCTTTTTGATTGTCTTTTATCTTTATTCTTTTTGTTAGTTTTGCATTAATTTTTTTTTTTTTGGGATTACTGATTTGTCCCGATGAAACTAATCAGAAAAGCAAAAAAAAAAAAAAAACTCAAAATCTTGTAAATAAGGACAAAAATAATTCCCAAAAATTATTGAACTTTTTTAAGGTTTTGATTATACGGTATTACATTTTATATTCCTCTTGTCAAGACGAACAGATAATTCACACAAAAACATTGATGCAAAGCTAACAAAAGTTTTTTTTTTTTTGAATAAAGACAGGATTATTAGGCCAAAACACCTTTGAATCACCAACTTCAAAAAATCTGTTTCCAAAGTCTCCGCTGTGACGTAGATTAGCCCCCCACCACTGCCCTCTTTGGCTGGGAATTCAGTTATTAGCAGCAGCTTCTCACTCCACTGTAATACCTTGGACTTACCATTTTCCCAACTACCCTACTGCTATTTGCTTGCTTACATATTCTACCTCCTCCGGCAATGTCATAAAACTGAACCAATACAAACATTCTTGCCGTGTCGTGTCCCTATAAACTCCATATTACTATATATAGTATCTTCTACGTACCTCGCGGGGCTCATACTATTACATTGGTTGTGACTTAGTTCGGGTTTTCGCCTTTGGAGTTAATGTGGTTTTTTGGAAGAAAAGGGTCATCTGGATTCTCAAAATGGTCTACAGCTAAGGAATTTACCCATGGGATTGATGGAACTGGCCTCACTACCATAGTTACAGGTCTTACTCTCATATGGGTCTCTTCTGTTTTTTCCCTCTCCCTATCCAATAGCTAAATGCTTATGATCACTTAATGAGTTTGCAATTGGTCTTGTCCAATACAATCTCTGAAGTGTTGTCTTCATTTGATGGTTATCAATGTCCTCATGTTGTGTGTTTCTGATTCAAGAATGCGGCAAAGATGAAAGTTTTGTTGGTTTATATTGTTGTCAGTATGTATGCACGGATGTTACAAATTTGTTACACGAAGGGTAAGGATAGAGAGTTCCGGTTATCACCTTCAACTTAAAAATTCATCTTATCTGTTAGAATAATATTAGGAATATTATGTTACCAAGTTTTCTCGGTTTTATTATTGTATTTTCGTTTAGTTAAGGATTTTATTTATGTTTCCTAGTTAGTCTTTGTTTCCTTGTTATGCTTGTTTTTCCTTATATGTTTACAAGTCTTGTAGCCTAGGCACGTTAGACCTATGTTTTACACACAATCACTAATACATCATTTCGTGTTTCTTAACATACATAGAAAACTACTTGGAATTCTTATTCAGTAAACTGTACAAATTTTGTTTTGAGTTTTAGTTACTGCTAGTTGCCTGGAGCATGGTAATTTAGTTGAGTCAAGCAAAATTGTCATCATCGTACAAAGGATGTGCCATACCATTTTGAAACTTTTGGGGCAGGTACTTTTGCAGCCTTTTCGAAGGGATTCATAAGTTCAGAGGCTTACTCGATGGTGTTGGACTTGCAACTAACTGAAACAACCAAACGATTTTTGAGATAGTTTGTCAATCATGCTAATCGCGTGTTGTCATGACTAGGAGGATCATTTCATTGGATGTGCACTTCAGAGCCTAGTCGCATTTGGGCATTTTTTTTTTTATCACGTCTCTTATATTCCAGTCTAATTTTCAGGTGCATCAAGTGGTATTGGCAAAGGGACGACACGTGTCCTTACTTTTCATGGTGTACATGTAGTTATGGGAGTTAGAAATACAGATAGCGGCAGAAAGGTGAGAGAAGCTATACTTGAGGAAAACCCCAATGCTAAAATTGATGTAATGGAGTTAGACCTCAGTTCAATGGCAACTGTAAGGAATTTCGCTTCAGAATTCAATTCCTTGGGCCTTCCCTTGAACCTCCTCATGTAAGAAAAAAGAAGAAGATGCAATTGAATTTTGTGATGCTCATTTGCAGTCGGTTTTTAATTTTTCCTTTTGCAATATATATGAAGTACATAACTTCTTGTGAACATTTCAGAGGTCACTTTGGAATTTACTTACCAAGACTGTGATTTTCTCTTTGTTATTTCAGTAACAATGCAGGAATTTTCGGTTCTCCTTTCATGCTTTCCCAAGACAAAATAGAATTGCAGTTTGGGACGAATCATTTGGGTAAGTTATGTTAATCATTTGATGTTTTCCCGGTTGGGTGCCAAAAGATAGATAAATATATTGTTGCTTAATGGCAACCATAAAAAATGCTGGAAGATTCAGTTATCAAAGAAAAGGAAGATTCAGTTACCGTACCTCAAAATAGTGGAGTTCCAAACCATATTCATCGCAGCTGTTTTTGTTGATTAGGCAAAATCATGACCAAACCTTAGTTTTACTCGGTCATCAAGGTCGATTGATGTTGCTTTCGAGGGTAATTTTCTTAGAGATCCTTGGAATGCATGCCTTGTTCTCTACTTGCCTTCATATATCTACACTTTCACAACATCCCTTACCCTCTCAGCAAATCGCATAAAGCATACTGTTGCATTTATAAACAATTCTATTTCGCATTTGCAGGTCATTTTCTTTTGACAAATCTTTTGCTGGAGACCATGAAAAGTACAGCACGTCAAAGCCACAAAGAAGGAAGGATTGTTAACGTCTCATCAGTAGATCATTGGTTTGCATTTCGTGGAATTCAGTTTGATACAATCAATGATGAATCTAGGTAATCACTAATCAGCAATATCCCATTTCCTTTTCCGTATCATCTCAATATTCACCATCTGATGTCTAATTTTGTTTCATAGTTTTTTGGGGTTTCGTATTTATGAAAATGAAGTAGCACGTTCGTTTGTCAATTATTGGGGTGCTTATTAAATTTCACAGAGTCCAGTCAACAAAAGCTGGTTTCTTTGTTTCACTGATGTGCTTTCTAGGTACAATAGCATGTATGCTTATGGACAATCAAAGCTTGCTAACATATTGCATGCCAAAGAGCTTGCTAAGCGCTTAAAGGTAATCAATATAGTCACAGTTGTCGAACTTTCAAAGAAGTGTATGTCCTTCAACTAGTTTGGGAATTGTTCAATACTAAGGGGGCAGCAGTTCGGTTTTCTTTGTTTTTGCTTTCAGAGATGTATATCATGCTGTTAAGAAAAAGTCGTAGTAAAAGGATATTTCCGCGCATAACTTACTCAAAGCATGCTCTTCCATAATTTGGTCTTTGTATCTGTTGTCCCATTCATGTAACAAGAACTGAAGAAATGACCTTTCTTTGGCCATGATGCATGCCTCTGTAGAACTTGTAGAGTGAAAGAAAGATGTGAACTTTTTACTTGGAGGAACCCCTTTTTACGTTATTTATATACACAGTTTGCCGACTTTTAGGTGTTGACAATGTGTTCCTTAAGTTTCCCTTGGGTTTGGGCTGTGAAACTTCTTCAAGCTAGGTAGACGTTGATCAGTTGATCCCATATATTGGACGGTAGCACTTGGAGAGATTCAGTAGTTATGCTGCAAAATTTGTTAGGATCGACACACACGCACACGATTTACGAGTATGAACAGTAAAGAATAAACACAGAGATATACGTGGTTCCCCAAAACTGGGTACGTCCACGGGAGCGAGAGCGGCTGCTGTTATTTATTATCACAGTTATGAATTAGGGTTTACAACATAGAGTATTTATAACTACTCTATTCTAACCCTAATCAGATTTGGTCTGTATCCCAAAAATACCCTTGTACGGACCTGGCCTTCTTTCTAGAACTCTATGAGCCACAGTTCTAACAAATTATTTATGCCTACACATATAGAACTTGAGACGATTTTGCAAAATTTGCTTCTTATGAGGGTAATTAGGAACACAATCTTTGATATATGTTTGTCATTGAATACGGAGTTCGTGTACTGCTGTAAGTTATTCATGAAAGGTACTATCAGTTGGTTGAGAAAATCACATATAACTTTGCTTCATCCTTCTGGCTTTTTACATGGCAAAACACTGAGCGGAATATAACCAAAGTTGGGGATTCATTTTTTTTTTTCCTCTGTATGTTTCTCACAAGGAAGAAGGGGTGGAGATAACTGCCAATTCGGTTCATCCTGGAGCCGTTGACACCAACATTGTACACCATGGTAAACCGTTGAAACTCCATGCTTATATGGCCAGCGATGTTCATGAATCATATCTATGCAAGTTCACATGTTTTTGGATTTGTGGTTCAGTTCCACAAAAAACAGAGTTCATTTGTTTAGGATCACTTGATCAGGCTTCTTAATTTGCATTCAGCACCATAGATGTCTAGTTGTACTAGGTATCAGTCATACTTGCGGAAGGAGGATTCCATTAGTCAGTCCACCAAAAATCATTTACAAGATAGCACATACAAATATTGGAGAAACGTAGCAAACATAAATGCAACGCAACCGACTATAGCTAGAATTAGATGCAGTTTACTTCGTTTCTCACAAAATTGGAAGCATGTAGGTAACATTTTCTTTAGGTTTTATCTCGGATATTTTACAGATAAATAGTAACTATGCTCGAAGTTGAAGTGTTTTTTTTTTCCCCCCTTCAGCAAAAGTTGAAGTGTTGTTACAAACATGCTTGAATTCAATTAGTCCTTGTCCAAGCAAGCCCTGCATAGATCAAATGCAATTGGCTTTTGCTGCATTTTAAGCCTTTTGGACTGATTCTAACGCTTCGGTTCCAATCCGGTTGCAGGCTTATCTATAATTGCTAAATATCTAGTGAAAAACATTTCACAGGTTTGTCCTCATCTTAGATGTAAGATTGCGCAAAAGGATGATTTCCATGAACACAGTGATAAAGTGTTCCAGACATTTGCTAATTAATTTCATTTGGTTTTGGTTATAGGGAGCATCAACTACATGCTATGTAGCACTGAATCCACAAGTCAAAGGGGTAAGTGGAGAGTATTTTTCGGACTGTAACATAGCGAAACCGAGTGCTCTAGCCAAAGACGACGAACTGGCAAAGAAACTTTGGGATTTTAGCTTGAGCTTGACTGATCCCAAATGATAAAAATGGCCTTTTTGAATTGATGTATGGAATCCCTTTGTCCTACTACATTTTAAGGTCATTTGAGTTCAAAAGATCCGTTTGGATTCTGTTAAAATACTTGTTATACAAAATAACTGGTTGGAGCCTAAATTTGGTATCTTGAAGAAACATTGGACACTTAGTCATGGTGGAATTATGTGTAATGTTTATGTCTTAGAAGTTGAGAATGCTGATTACATCGATCTACCAAAAACAGGATACAAGTGATATACTCCCTTTATCCCAACTTACTTGTCTCAGTTCTATTCTAACTGAATTAAAAAACTAGTTATATCTTTAAAGTGGTAATGAATTTTATATTTAATATGGATCTTATTTGATAGATCTCGATTCGTTCTATAATTCAATGTTTTTGAAATCTTCTAAAATATTATAAATTACAAGATATAATTAATTGAAAAGTGGCACGAACTCCCAAAAATGACAAGTAAATTGGAATGGAGGGAGTATGTAACTATGGGTTTTCTATTTACAGAGTTCCATACTTGTTTTAAGGCTTTTTTTTTTAATAATGGTCCCCAAAGTATTTCCGGATTTTCAATTTCGTCCCCATTGTACAAAATGTGTCTATTGCATCCCCAAAGTATTCACTCCGCGTTTGAATAGTCCACATGGCACACGCCGTTTAGACTTGCCGTCTAAAGCAGGGGTATTATAGTCAAAGCACCCATTCTCCCAGGTTCCACCCACTTTTCCCTTCTTTTCTCCTACTTTACCATTCTCTCCACTCACTCGCCTCTTCACTCTCACTCCTGATGAACAAAAGACCTTAGAAACATGGGTCCCCAAAAATCAACTCTCTAATCTTAGAATATTGTTCATCTCGAAACCCTACAGAAGAAGAACCTTGCACGATATTCAGTGCTGTGAAGTTTCAGTGGTGGTAAAACCCTACGAGAATAGGTAATGTGCATTGAAGTCAATTTGTTTTCCCATTTTCCATACTTTTTTCTTCCTTTTGGCATATAATATGTATGAGTTGTTGCTTTCTTGGACCCATTGTATTATATATTATGTGTATGAGTTGTCCCTTTCAACCTTTACTTGGATGCTCTATTTTCATAGCCAGAGGCTCTAGTTTTTTTTTTTTTTTTAAAAGTTTGCTAGTGCAATATAGCCACCCAAAAGTTAGTCCATTTCCATTCAAAAAGGTTACAATAGAATGAGTTTGTTCAGAACTTGCATCAGAGGTGCTCATCTTTTTTTCTTCATTTTGTTGTTTGGTGAGTAATGCTCTGTTTTTGATTGTGTATATATATAGGAGAGAAGAGATAGATTTTGGCAGGAGTTTTTCCCTCCAATTCTCCAGGTGCCTAAAATGGCGAGATGGAAGGGGAAAGTGAGAGAATGGGTGTTTTGACTCTAATGCCCCTGATTTAGACGGCAAGTCTAAATGGTGTGTGCCATAGGGACCATTTAAACGCGGGTTGAATACGTTGGGGATGCAATAGACACGTTTTGTACAATGGGGACGAAATTGAAAATCCGGAAATACTTTGGGGACCATTCTTAAAAAAAAAGCCCTTGTTTTAACTTATCTGTTTATTTGACGGGACCATTATTGGAAATTGGAATGATTATAATGACATAAGACCTCTAAAATTAATAGTGAGGAGATTAACTGTACACACTACCCGGCGCTTGTGTGAATTTATACACTCGATGTACATTTAATCCAGTACATACATGAAAAACCTATAATCAATCCATTAAACTTGTACTTGGCATGTATAATTTGATCCGTTGCTCATACCCGACCAAACAAATAGGTTTATAGGTCACAATTCACCTCTAATGATCAGCTAGAGGAAGGGAAAGCCTCCCCCATTCATGAGGGTTAAAGTGAACTCACTGAACTCTTAACAACATAATGATCAGATAAATAAATAAATAACCTGTGATTTATGAACTCTTAACAACGTACCTGTGATTTATGAACTCGATCTTAGCCCTATTGATGGTAGCAGCCCAAAAATATTCCCCAACCGTTAGAACCCCAACCAACCATCCAGCCTTGCAAGTAGCTTGCCCGGCCAAGATAAGTAATTCTTTTGTATGTGCATATTTATTTATATTGGACTATTTTGGTACATTAATTATCTTGGTGGTGGCTCCCCAACTTTACTCGTCTGAATCATATCTTCTGTCTCCAAGTCAATACTAGTAATTGAAAGGAAACTCATGTTACTATGTGATGACTGAGTCCAAATTCATTTTTCAATTTATTCACATGTCCTTTCCGGTCATTTTTTTTGCTAATTTATTGCGAATATCCTTAAAGTCACGTTCTGATCACATTGAGCGGCTCGGATCATTAAAATTTGATCGGAAACTATGAGGTGTTTTTTTGGATGTCTCTTGAACCACTATATATATATATACACACTAGTGCTTACCCATGCCTACGGCACTATTCACCCCGCATACTTGGGCTTGCTGGCAGTTTTGTAATTTAGGCAAAAACGATGGGCATTTTAATAAATTTGGAAGAATGCCTCTCAGCCCTTGAATCAAATTAATCTCAACCATTCTAACAACTTGTCTCCACACCCTGTATTTATTATATAGATATATTTCAACGGCATCCCTAAATACGAATTCAATCACTTGCAATTATTAAGTGGAAAAAGTCAGTTGACAAAAACAAGGTAATATATTGATCACAATAACTTCGATCTCCAAGCAACAACTTCATTAACTAGCCGGAAAAACCTACATGTAGCTCGGTGGCTAGTTTTAATTGGACCATTATTTGTACCCTCCTTAATTTATAAATGCTGCAATCATATGCTCCGTAATCATGTTTCTGTGCTCTTATGAACTTAACTTAAATACAGAAATTTTGTTCTTATTTGAATTTTTTTCGCATTTGTTAGTTTTGCACCAAACTTTTGAAGATTATTGATTCGTCTCGACGAGTACCATGTGGATTGTCGCGCAGAAAAAGTGTCAAGTGACTGGTAATTAAAGGGGTCAGCTCGCCTCCATCCCCCATCCGCTATATATACTCTGCCGTACTCTCTCTTTGTGGACCCATACCGGACCCGCATGAATGAATTATCTGAACCGTTGATTTGGACATCATCTACATAACATTTTGTGTAAAAATTAGCTTGATTGGATATCGAGGCGTATTCGAAGGACTTGTACAAAGACAATAGTTTAAGGAGTTTATAATTGAATTTGCCGTTCGTTTTCTACAAGTAACTCACATAATCAATATCCAATGAGTTGATTTCTTCTATTGAGGTTCTTTCTCTGCGGAATGTTTGAAATTAAAAGTGTTTGGATGGTTAATGTGGGTCGCGCATGGGACTATAAAAGAGGAGTATCGAGGAATAGATAGATGAGGGTCCGTATGGAAGGGAGTTGTATCCGTATTTAAAAACATGGTCACCAAACCTGATTACCATATATACTATTATTGAAATCATAAATAGTATACAGTAAGACTGATTATATACAAAATACATAATCTCAAACACAAGATAGTAAGATAGCATAATGATGACAAAATGGTGCATTGAGCAATACTGGATTGATTTATATTATTATACTTTTATTTATCCTGATGCACATATATGGCTTGCAAGAAATATCAAAGTGCGACATAAAGTTGTTTGAAAATTTTGCAAAAGATGAAGCGTGCACTAATGCTTTCTTAATTTGAGGGTTAACATATATATGAGTCTCCTTCTTATGAGGGGATCCCCTACTTAGCTTAAGTACGGATCTCATGGATCCCGATCGAATTTCGATGATCCAAGCCGCTCAATGTGATCAGAACGTGATTTTAAGGGATTTCGCAAGAAATCGTCAAAAAAAATGGTTGGAAAGGGTTTTACCCGAACAGTTTTTTATTGAACAGTTCAAAAAAATTGCTTAAATCAAACCCTTCCCAGTCATTTTTTTTTTGCCGATTTCTCGCGGATACCCTTAAAAAAAATTGCTTTTATATATATATATATATATATATATATATATAGGTTAGAGAAGAAATATCAAAGTGTGACATAAAGTTGTTTGAAAAATTTGCAAAAGTGTGACATATATATATGTTCCATACGATCTTAATCCTTTTTGCCAAATGTAAAGCACTAATTAAATTAGAATGAGTAAATCGTCTCAATTAATTTTCCCCAAATTAAGCTTTCAGCCTTCACTATCACTAAAGCATTTGTCTCCACTAGTCCATGCAGGTAGAGCCTAAGCCTAAGCAGCTCCAACCCACTCTATCGAGCCATGCACAGATTTAAAAAATTCAACAAAACAGTAGTAGTTCATAATTTGAAATAGTGATCAATCTCAGTCTTCTTCTTCTTTTTCCCAACGAAGAGGGTGGAGAAGGGGGCGATCAGGCATAGCAATCCTCCCATGAGCGTTACTAGACCCACAGCGAGACCTCCCGAAGGAGACCCAAAACCCATATAGATGGGCACCGTCCCACCCGAAGCCAAAGAAGAAAATAAGCGAGTTATGAGATTCTAACTGAAGTGAAAGGGCACTGACGTGCCTCAAACCCGTAACAACATGACCAATGGGAGTAAGCCATGGCTATCGTGGCTACCACCCATGGTGGTGATCGATCAATCTCACTCTTCAATATTTAATAAATAGTTTCTGGGTTTGGATTATTTTAGTTTCTCATGGACTGGGATCGAGATCGAGAGAGGAAATAACCCCGAACAATTTTAATTTTCTAAGAACGATTTTAAGTGAATTATGGTTTGGTTTTTGGCTGTAGGGAAAGAAATCAAGATCAAATACAAATTCAGGCATCAAGGGTGGGTTTGGATTGAAAGTTAAGTAACTTATGTTTTTGTCTTTACTTAAATTTTTTTTGAATTTGTTTGTTTCGCATCAAAATTTTGTGACTTATTGATTCGTCTCGACGAGAGAAATCAGAAAAATAATTTTTTTTTAATCGAAACTCATAATTTTTTAAATAAAGACAAAAATAAGTCAACAAATCAACTTCTTATTATTATTATTTTTTTACTTATTTTGTCTTTTTTAAAAAAATTACTCCTATGAGTTTTGATAAAAATGTTTTATTTTTTCTATTCTTCTCGCCGAGATGAATCAGAAAATCATAACAATTTGATGCAAAATTATCGAATACGAATTTTTTTTGAATAAAGACAAAAAAAAGTCACTGTTTCATTTTTAAAGCCAAATTGGCCCCATAATTACTAGTTGAGACCGTGAAAAAGAAAACCTCTCAGACACATAGAAGAGCGGATACAAATTCGAACACTCTCGCTGAAAAAGATCAAAAGCTCCCGACAATCGACAACAGTATTTAAGAGAGATTTGATGACACTTCTACCAATTTATTTTCTCAGTTTAGGTCAATACCTTGACGTTTCTATATATACTTGCAATTAATGGTATAATATTTAGGTTGTGTTTTTTTCTACAAGGATTTAAGGGCCGAAAATTTGGGTAATAGTAATATGAATCCTTAATAATTGCTTCAGAGTCCCACCATCCACGATGGGTTTCAACTTTCTAGGCTGGCAATTTGGTAGATGTCATAGTCAGTAGTAATTACCGGCGGGAAATAGGGAAATTTTTTAATGACGGGTGGGTACCATGTGGTACCCGCGCGGCGTATACAAGCAGTCCATTGCGTTTTTGGACGGCTCGGATTTGGAGAGGAAAAAAGGTGAGAGAAAGTGCTGAGATGAGAGAAAAAAGTTGATTTCAATTCGACCCGTTTAAAAGTATATTGGATGATCCAGATATACCCACCTAGCACCAAAAAAATTCTCGGGAAATAGGGATCAGCCCCCTTCATATCCTCCTCCTCCTCTCTCTCTCTCTCCATGCCTACCATCCCCTTTTCGTGGGTTCAATCCCGGGCTTAAATGATGATCCAAATCGTTCATCATGTAGATACCTAAAGATAAAAATTCCGTACAAGAAATCAACTTAGTTGGATATCGATCGATAATTATATGAACCAGCGGATTATATTGTGATTAAAGTTAGACTATCCGTTTTATTATCGAACGAAGTGTATCTTGTCCAAGTGAATACCGAATGATCGATATTGCTTCGTGAGACGTACAAAATGAACAATTTGGATTAACGTTCTGGACTAGAGACAGGACCCGCTGCACCCGCAAATGAGAATGTGGAGACTTAATGGAGAAACGAAATATGTAAATGATCATAAACCAGAATAAAAGGTAAATGATCACGAAAATAGTACTCCCTCTGTTCCAGAATGAGTGACCTTTTTGGAAAATCGTGTCATTTTCAATTGGTTATATCTTTCAATATGAGTATTAAAAAATATACAATATGGATCTTATTTGATAGATTTTAATTAGTTTTATTAAACAAAGTTTTCAAAATCACATAAAACTTTATAAATCGAAAGATATAAGTATTTTAAAATAGCATGGAATCCCAAAAAGATCACTCATTTTGGAACGGAGAGAGTAACAAGTTAGTAGAATTTTCTACTATTTTTATTTTTAGCAGAGGAACAACCCTACAGCTAAATTACTATATGGATCCGACTGCGTAACTCAAACCTTCGGGTGCAGTCACATCAGTCACGGCCCCTCACTTATTGCAGGGTTCTCATCTGATGGAAAATCGAACCCCAAACCTTGAGAAGTACATTTAAAGTTTGGACATCCGCCCAAACTAGGCAATTCCTGAGTGTGTTTAAAAAACACACACCAAAAAACAGTCAATGGTCTTTCAAAACCAGTCTTTTTAGTGGCTTTTCAATGGCTTTTTTTCATTGCCTTTCAATGGGTTTTTTCATGGCCTCTCACAATATTTTTTAGAACTCTTATTTGAAAATCAAAAGGCATCTTATTCGTAATTATGTAGTGAAAAAAAAAATCTTATTTCGTAGTTTAGTGAAAATTAAATTTTCCAACTGAAAATGTTTGTCAATGCTTTCAAAAGTATCTTTGTCAGTATAAAAAGGTTCCCAACTTTTTTTTCGAATAAAGCAATTTTTCTCTCTTAGTAAAGCAAAATTTTAAAACATATCGAAATAAAATTAAAGAAAAAGAGGGCTTTAGAATATGTTGATTGTACTCAGTACTCACCATGCATTCTTTTACTTCCATAGCAATGTGGAACTTGTCGGACTGGAGGGCGGTGTTGCGTAGCGTGCTGTGCACAGCAAATTACCGTTGCTCCGGTCTCGCTCCGATGATCGAAAATGTTCATTTCATAGAACTCGTCGAGTAGAAGGAGTCTATCAAAATTAGCTCAATCGGATATCATTAAATGCCTCATCCGAACATTGTTATCTTGAAACGAATGAATTTGGAACTCTAGATAAAATCCACTGTTTTTTGGTACACTTAATAATTTCAAGATAATAATGTTCGGATGACGCACTCAATGAAAGCAATCGAGTTGATTTTGGTATTCTTGTTCTACTCGACGAGCTCTACGTACGAAGTGAACAATTCTGATCATCGGAGCGAGACCGGAGCGACGGATTTGCCGTGCACATCACGTTGCGCAGCACCGCCCTCCAGCCCGGATCTTGTTATTTATTCTAAGAAATGCGGGAAAAAAATTTAAAAGAAAAAAAAAACTTATTCATAGTCAATCATTGTCCTTCTCATTAATTCCTTATTCAACCAGAGGAATACATATATTTGTACCACCACCACCAAGAAGAAAAAGAAGAAGAATAGCAATACTACAGATAATTAAACCGTATTTAATGAAAGAAAATAAAAGGACATTATTGATGTGCTTTCAGCCTTAATTGGAAAGTATTATTGAGCTTCTAAATTCATCTACTTAAATTCTTATTGCACCCATGTACAATATCCATTTTCAATGTGTTTGACACCGTTTATACCATTTCAGATCGAACATAGAGACAAAGATCCACGGTTGCAGGTACTCTCTTCTCTTGACCATATGCACTTGAAGAGAAGACGCCTATCGTGAACAACCGTGAAAGACTTAGATCTGTCACTCTATATTGTACTTTAATATTACTATATATGCATCATATATATGACACTAATTTTGGCGCTCCAAAAATGTACGCAGCGCTTCACTTTACACTGAATGTTGGATGTTAACATCTAGTGCAAAGTGGAGCGCCGACGTACAAAGTGGAGCGCGAAAATCCCATATCTATATACACAAATCATGCATAAATGATAAATCTCAAACACCAACATGACAGTCACTGTCACCATACAACTCCTCAACATCACCCATGCAGTTCTTTGGTAATCCTGGCCACAGTGGGCGTTAAGTCCCTGGGGTGCACATTAACCTTAAGCCCGTACTTCATGAACAACGTAAGTGACATCTTTTGCTCTACCTTGTGCCCCGGCGCCACCGCGAGCCGGTGGCGGAGCAACACTGCCGACGCGATCGATTTCATTTGCAAGTAAGCCAAGTCCTTCCCCAAACAGATGCGGGGGCCCGCGTTGAACGCCACGAATTTGAATGAATCTTGCGCCTCGGATCTGGTGCCGTCGGACGACAACCACCTTTCTGGCCTGAATTCCAAGCAATCCTCGCCCCATATGAACTTCATACGGCCGGCGGAATATATCGAATAGGTGATGGCGGAGCCCGCCGGTACGAATGTGCCGTCGGGCAATGTGTCGTCAGCGATGGCCTGTTTTGAATCTTCGGGTACCGATGGGTATAACCTGAGGGCCTCCGACAATGCGGCCCTAAGGTATATCAACCGGTCAATTTCTTCAAACACCAATGGTTCATCAAACCATTTCGATGCGTCTCCGCCACGTGTCTCTATCAGAATGGTGCACAATTCGATCAAGATTTTCTCCTCTACCCTCGGGTTTAAAGTGACCAACCAGAAGAACCAGCTCAGCGCGACCGATGACGTGTCGCGTCCAGCTAGGATGAAATTGAGTGCCACGTGTTGGAGGAATGTGTCAGAGTAGGATTCCTTTTTCTTCATGAACCTAGACAGCAAATCGTCGTGAGGGGTCCCACCCTCCTGCCGACTCACCAGTTCGAGCTTACGTGTCTTGATGACATTGGTCAGGTATTCGTCCACGTGCTCAAGGCTCTGGCTCAAGCTGACTTCCATCCCCATCCGAAGCCACTTCTTCACCTTCCAAACGGCTTCGGGCAAAATAAAGCGCTGCAGCGTGGCCTCGGTGGCTCGGTCGAAAGCCGAGGCGAAGCTGTTATCGGGAAGCCCCGGAGACAGCGTCTGCGGATCCTTCCCGAAAGTCAGGCCGCAAATGTTGTCGAAGGTGAGCCGGAGCAAGAGGTCCTGGAGGTCGACCGCCATGCCCTCGCGCTGCGCAGTCTCGAGAATCGGGCAGAACCTCAGCTTGATCGACCGGCTCACCCACCGGGCCATGGCCTGGCGGAGCGTCCGGGTGGTGAATTCCAGCGCGGCCGTCTTCCGCTGGAACAGCCACGTGTCGCCGTCCGAGTTGAAGATTCCCTCGCCCAGCAAATCGTGGAAAACACTCTGCCAGGTGGGCCCCTTGGGGTAGTTATCGAACCTCAGCTTCAGTATGTGCTCGAGGTTCTTGGGGTCGCATGTGACGGTCACGAGGCCCTGCTTGCGGGCCAAGAAGGGAATTGCGGCGGTGCAAGTCTGGTACGTGCCGCCGCAGGCGCGGAGGTTGTCGGCGATCCAGTCGTGCATGCGGTTCGCGTTCTCGACGAGGCCGGGCAGGCTGCCCAAGAGGGGCCAGACGCGTGGGCCCCTGAGGGACCGCGTGAGGGACTTGAACCACAGTAAGTATGCCGCTGTAACAGACAGTACGACCAAGAGAGTTGGTATATCCATTTGATGTGTGCGGGCTCCCCCACTCTGTTCACTCACCAAACCCCACCGAGAATAAGTTAAGACACCGGCAAACCACTTTTTTTGCCCTGGCCCGTCGCCGGTAAACCAACTGAATGAGTAACCAAGATTAGACACCGGGTTTTGATATGCCTTACCTCAGAGAATGTGGATGCGGAGAGGAAGGTATGAAAGGGGTTGTGGATGTGGAGAGGAAGGTATTAAAGGGGTTGAAGAGTGGAAACCCAGATGGAGAGAGAGAGAGAGAGAGAGAGAGAGAGAGAGAAGGGGTTGAAGAGTGGAAACCCAGATGGAGAGAGAGAGAGAGAGAGAGAGAGAGAGAGAGAGAGAGGTGGTGGTGGTGGTGGTGCAGGTGGAAGAAAAGGGGAAAATGTGAGTATTTATAAAGGGAAATTAAGGGAAGAGAGAAGCAATGAATGAGAGGAGGGTGAAGGCCAACTGTGAACAGTGGTGTTGAAACCATATCGGAGGCCGGGTGTACTTGCAGACTAGCTGTGATCCAAATCTCAGGAAGATTAGTACAGCAACCCACCGCTATGATTCTCCACTTAAATTAGGGTTTTTTTAAAGAAGAATCGAACCCTGCTATATTGCAAGCGAGGTTCGTCCCTACTATGTTAACAACCCATAGGTGGATAGCATCGCACGGTAATTTGTAATGAAAAGATTAATTGAAAGATGAAGGACGGCATAATAAATGCCGTTGGAGGTCGTTGGAGAGTTTCAAAGCGACCGGGTCCATAAACACATGCAAACACTTAGTGCAAGTATCGCATGGCATGTCAAGACAGAGATTAATTACTCCTTCTAGATCTTCAAACACTTCTAAATTAAACAAATGCTCACCTAATTTTGCTATAAAAGAGGGGGCTGCTTCTATAAGATTCAGGCATTGAATGAATGAGATAGAGAGGCGAGGTAAATGGGTTTTGGTTGAGAAAGTTTGTAAGGGGTGTTTCCGTCCACCAAAAGTTGTAAACAACAATTTTTTGGTTGTCTTTATTCTAATTTTTTTTACATTTTTTAATTTTGCGTCAAACTCTTATGTATTATTGGTTTGTCTTGAATAAAGGAATCGAAAAAGTAAAACATTTTGATTTTACACAAGTATTTTGAAAAATATCCAAAAAATGTCGAGGTTTTGAGTTTTTTCTTGTATATTTTTTTTAAAAAAATTGTGTAAAACTCATAATTTTTAATCTTTTAAATTTCTCCCATCGAGACAAACCAATAACACATAAAACTTTTGTACAAAACTATCAAACATAAAAATATTAAAATTAAATAAAGACAATCAAAAAATTGTGATCTGATGAGGGGAAACACCCCTTTAAGTAACCACTAAGAATTCAGAAATAATACTTATCGATATCCGTTAGAGTTGATTTTTTACAGAATCCCATAAAATATTATTTTGAAATTTATGGATATTTTTCTGGAA
Organism: Rhododendron simsii; assembly: GCA_014282245.1. Classification (NCBI taxonomy): domain Eukaryota; kingdom Viridiplantae; phylum Streptophyta; class Magnoliopsida; order Ericales; family Ericaceae; genus Rhododendron; species Rhododendron simsii. The sequence goes on along the minus strand of CM024959.1, from coordinate 9,806,578 downwards.
CTCGGGTGGGCCCTACAAAAAATGTAGTGAACGGTGTAGTGTACCTAGACTTATTGATTGCGATAATCCTATTGATTCCTCCATCCCAAAAAGTTACACTTTTGAAATTGCTTATATCTTTTGATTTATAAAGTTTTATGTGATTTTGAAAATTTTGTTTAATAGAATTAACTAAAATATATCAAACAAAATCCATAATGCATAATTTTTTAGCATTCAAATTGATATATCATTTTTGCTAACCTCCGCCCACTAGGCAGAAGATAATATACACATAATTTCAAATAAGTTCAGTTACTAATGCATATCTTATAGATATTAATATATTTTTACAAATATTAATACACATTTTACCTATTCTACACCTTTTTGGGCGGACCTTAGAATAATTATTGAAAAATATAAGCGATTGAAAATAACATATTATCCCGAAAATGTCTAACTTTTTGGGACGGAGGGACTATTATTTTACTTTTTAAAAAAAATAAAAGAAGGGGACCGGGTCATCGGATTGCCTTTTGGGAGGACGGTTTTTTTTGGGTTGTACTTTTCATCTTTTTGTGTTTCATGTGACCGGCGGTTGGGATTCGGTGGCCGACTCATCAACGCTTATTATTGCTATATACGTATTGTTCTTGTCTTTACCCCTGGGCCCTAGCTAGTTAGGATGATGTGGAAAAAATCTTGTCAACCAAATTGCTTGTCTTGATCTATGAGGTCGTAGGTTCGAATATTATGAATGCCAAACATTTCGAACACCATGGAGTTACTCGAGAGTTTGTTCAGCCGTTAACTTCAAAATCTTAAAATTAGTCGAGATTCACGCAAATTACCTTGAACATCCAGTTTAAAATTTTAAAAAATATGCTTCCCATTGTTTCTAGGGTCCCTATCCTGAATGAGTGTATTGTTTTATTCTTAATTAATCTCTGCCAAATTAAGTAATGGAGGCCACATATTTTCGGGCTCGTTTCTACTTTACTTACTTTAATTTATTCATACATAATCTAAACATTTGTTTAATAGTGCCTCAAACCCAACAACATACCGTGTTGGGTTTGCGTACTTTCGGTAATCATATAATCACATGAATACTATCCCAAAATAGGCTAGCGTACTTTCGGTAAGTATTTCAAATGAGATAAGCTCATCTTGTTTTGTTTTCCAATACAAGATAAAAATGCTGAAGTTAGGGCGGAGCTATGTTGGGCCTCTGGTCTCTCAGTCTTGGGTCTCCAAGCGTTCGAGTTTTAAAATTTTTATTTTGTATATATCTGATTTTGAATATTATTGATAATTATTCGTGTATAACTACTTATAATCTCAATAATTTTAGTTTGATTTGATAAAAAAGAAACACCGATTATTTTACATTTTCATTTCTCAATTTCTTTCATTAAAGAAAAAAGAGCGCGTGATAGTTGACGTAGCTTAAAGAATCATTTCAATGTACAAATGTAATGAATTAAAAAGCAAATACCTTATGATATAATAAATATAAGTTTTAATAAAAAATATATGTCTACTAAACTAACCCCCAGATTTAAAATCCTGACTCTCTCGATGAATAGAAAGAAAAATAAAAAGTCTCTTTACCCAACAACACTCGTGGAAAACTAAGCCGGTAAAGATGCATGTCGCGAGGCGCGAGCCCACGTAAATGTTGAAGGAGTAGCGGGATTGGACCAGGTTTCGTGTGGCCCTAATAAATTACTCCACTGATCACCAGCCAAAAAGACTTTTCTTGCTTGCTCGTTCGTGTCTTTGTCAAAAGGCGACTTTACCTATGACGACACCAAGATGTGAGGGAAATTCGTCACAATCACAAATTTACAAGGGGTTTGGTGGATTTAATTAAAGTTCGTATTTAATTGCAACCTTTGTAGCTAGACTCATTTTGGCAGCAAAGAAATTTTAAAAAATTAAAAAAAAGAAGAAGATGCTTTTGATATTTGGAAAACGACCATCGATCCCCGCGTAACGCATAAAATTTTATTAGATGTGCGTGATACTTTAATCCGATTTTCACAATCACACATTTATATATGATGAAATATGATTAAGTATATGTATTTGAATTCTTCCTCCTTTGCCGCGTGGATGTGAGCGACAAACGTAGGCGTGACGGTTAGCGTGAGCATGTCGTCAGTGAATTGCAGTCGAACCCACTTTTCAAAGCCAATTTGTAGTATGACTCATTTGGAACGCATTTGTCAAAAGCCGTTGTGTAATGATGTGGTCATTACAGTTATAGGATAGGAGACTAGCAAAATTTATTTACCGTCTTGGTTCCCAAAGTATCGCGTGAGCACCATTTTTTGTCCCCAAACTAGACATTGCGCCAATTTAGTCCCCAAAGTCACAAATGTGCGTCAAATTGGTCCCCAATCCAGACGCCATCCATTTGGGCCCTTAAAATAAGGGGCTTTTTAGGAATTTCACCAACAAATATGTATAAATATTGGGAAGTTTCTATTCACACTCCTGTAATTTCTCAATACCCATCCATACTCAACCTTCAAACCCTTTCCAGTTTCCAGCAAGCTCACCCATAATCCCCTCTCTCTCTCTGTCTCCCCGCATAACGCATAGAATTTTATTAGATGTACGTGATGCTTCAATCCGATCTCCATAATCACACATTTATATATGATGAAACATGATTAACTATATGTACTTGAATTCTCCCACCTTCACCGCGTGGATGTGAGCGACAATTGTAGGCGTGAACGGTTAGCGTGAGCATGTCGTTGGTGAATCGCAATCCAACCCACTTTTCAAAACCAATTTGTAGAAAGGAAACTCATTTGGAACACATTTGTCAAAAGCCGTTGTGTAATGATGTGGTCATTACAGTTATAGGATAGGAGACTTTAAGCAAAATTTATTTACCGTCTTGGTTCTCAAAGTATCGCGTGAGTACCATTTTTGTCCCCAAACTAGACATTGCGTCAATTTAGTCCCCAAAGTCACAAGTGTGCGTCAAATTGGTCCCCAATCCAGACGCCATCCATTTGGACCATTAAAATAAGGGCTTCTTAGGAATTTCACCGACAAATATGTATGAACATTAGGGAATTCTATTCACACACCCTTAATTTCTCAGTACCCACCCATACTTAACCTTCAAGCCCTTTCAAAGGGTTATTATGAAGGTGAGAAGGCATATTAGAGCTTGTTAGTAGCTTGGAAGAATCTAACTCCTTCAGTGGACAACAGGAAGATTGGCGAAGCTTTGGGGATGGCAAAATGGTGTTTCTGTCATTTTTTTTTTCTGGTTTTCCGGTATAGTAGTCCCTTGGGATGAGGCTTTGAGGGTAGTGTGGTACACAAATTAATTTTTGTGTATAGTACCCAAAGAGTCACTTTCGTGGTAAGTATTTCACATTGAGCTGTAAGTATTTCATAAGAAGTGGTAACTATCCCACATTGAGTGGTAAATATATAATTTTTACCACTCAATGTGGAATATTTACCATTCCATTTGAAATACTTGCTACTTAGTGTGGAAAGATTTCATAAGAAGTTGTAAGTATCCCACATTGAGTAGTAAGTGTATAATTCTTACCACTCAATGTGGGATATTTACCATTTTATTTGAAATACTTACCACTCAATTTAAAAGTATTTCATATAAAGTGGTGAGTATTCCACATTGAATAATAGATATTATACATCTGAAATACTTACCACTGAATGTAAAATACTTACAACTCCTTATGAATTACTTATTACTCAATGTGAAATACTTACAACTGATTTTTAGGTACTATACATAAAAAAGTATTTTGTGAACCATAGAAAAATTCTTGCTCTGGCATTTGGTCCATGTTCTGGGCCTATGCTTGCTCTGTCGTCTTGCTAGTTCTGGTTTGTTTAGTCAGTATTTTTGGTTTCTTTGTTTGTCTTTCGAGGATTTTCAAGGACAATCCCTTGGTCCCTCTTTTCTTTTGTCTCAATAATGAAAGCTTAATTTACCCCAGAAGGAAAATTATTAACCATAACCACATTTCCATCACAACAATATTGAAAACTTGAACTGCAGAGATATACACAAGTATACAGCATACACATAAAAGTCCCTCTTTTTTTGTTTTTTGTTTCTGCCGATGCAGAAAAATGGAGCAAAAATGTGATTGTTAATTGGCCTTGCAAGGAGATGATCAGCTCGTGGATTAACTTTGCAATCAAAAGGCAAGTCCGGGTATTGGAGTTGGATTTGGGATTAGGGCGGAACGATGATCATTTCACCTTGAAAACTACGTTGCTAATGTCAAATTACCTTTGTTATGCCTTTATTCCGTTGATCATTCCTCCACCCCTATGCTTTTGTTAGTGTTCTGATTTTTCTCTCTGTAAGAGTATATGAACATTTTTTGCTAGGCTGAATATATGTGGTTTCCTCGCGTATGACTTGCTGTTTCTTTGTCCAGCCTATATATATTTTTGTGAATCGCTAAATCCTCATATAAACCTTCTATCTGAGCTAAAATGCTCACTTGATTTTTTTATTTTTATTTTAGATCCTCTCATGTAATGATACTTCACATGGTTTCTCATGTGACACAAAATGGAATCTATGGAGGTTTTGTTTAACAATCCGAGTCATTCATTTTGTAGCCCTTGATGTAGTTTTGATCTTTGTAAAAAGTTAGGTTGATTGGTGATTGAGATAGTCGTTCGAGAGAACCATAATTGTCACCACAAGAGACCTGAATGGCAAGGCTCTGGCCGTTCATTTCTCTTCTTGAAAAAATGGCTAAACCAAGTCAATCCCGATATCAATCGATGTAATTTTTAGCATGAGCAATTAACACGTCGATGGCTACAAAACGAATGGCTCGAACCATTGAACGGAAACAAGGTGGGTGCCATTTTAAGTTACATGAGGGATCATCATACGAGAGGATGTTGGCTCATATTTTAACTTATCTACCTCCAAAACTTGTATTAAGGGTGGGTTTGGCCTAAACCATTTGGACAAGAACCTCAAGAGTTAGGGGTAGACTCGATGGACAATAGGTAAAATTGAGGGAAAACCTACTTATAGCTTCAATTTGGTTAGTATTTACTTCTCATGGTTTATGCATTGTTTTCCACTTCTCATTAGACAGATTTGGGTAGAAGTTTTGCCAAGGGTCTAACCGTTTAAGGACAATGGCAGGTTGCTTTGACTGCTAAAAGTATAGGACCTTGCTCCCTTTTGGCTGTCCTAACTTATATTATGGTTTGCAGTCCTATTTAAGTGAAGCAGTTATTGTTTGGTAAACTACTAAACCCTAAAACCCCCACCCACCTCCAAAGGGAAAAAAGACAGGAAACGAATGAAAGGCCCAATCTGGTCTTTCAAATTCAATCAGTTCCTTTTACTTGCTGAATTTTTTAATTTCAAGAATCTGTGTGCGCATTGCATTCTCTATTGATACAGCTGTCTGTGGTTAATTCTCAACTCAAACCGGGACATCTCGTTCTTGTACTCGGTAATTAATAATGTTACTGGCCGGTGACTTGGTTATGCACTAACACTATTTTGATATTGAAGCTGTGTTAACTGAAGTGATGCTACCGGACGGGTCAATTAATCTTGTTTCCTTCAAGTACACAAGGTGACCTTTATCTTGTTTGTTTAGGTTAGTACGTCCTTGGCAAATTAACCAGTTTTTTTCCCCAGTCAGTCGCCGGTAAACCAACTGAATGAGTAACCAAGGTTAGACAAGTATACAGCATACACATAAAAGTCCTAACAGTCCTTAGTCCTTGTAACAAGACATGGTCTTCTGCTAATGTCATCATTCACAATTGAATTGAACTGGGAACAAATTTTCAAAGACAACCTTTGGTTTGGTTTTCAGGCAGGGATAGAACTAGAGTGCGAATACGTTCACAATGTCCATAACTATTCTTATTTTTGGCTTAATTAGTTAACCAAACGGCCATAATGGGGACCAATTAAGGGGGAAGTCAAAAGAACCGTTATAAGTGCGTCACCCTAGTTTGACACCCACCTTGTAAGAAGAAAAACTCTAGGAACACAACTCTGTTCAGAATTGAATGGCTTCGAATGCAGTTATGTTCGGAGCTGTGCACGTCTATCTTTTCCCTTTCGATTTACACGCACATTGATATCTTTTCCCTTCTGTTTCCTTGACTGCAACAGGTATCAAGATACCCACATCACTTGGAAGGCCCCAGAAGGTACATTCTTGGTGAGTTCCCACAATTGGCATCATTCAAGTTGCAAAAGGATCCTCCAAATGCTCATCATCCTTAGCATCACTATAGCCACAGGTGTAAACTATCTTGTATATTTCCAAGAAAGAGAAAAGAAAGTACACAGACGAACGTATAAGCCTTCAGTTAGTATATACTATATACTATATCTTTTTACCCAAAGGGAAAAGAGCCATGCACTATCCTCCAGTCTAAACAAAATATTGGCCCGGCGGTGAATTGCTCAAAAACAGCCTTCCAAGTATTAGTCAGTCCAGCAAGGCATCTCTTTCAGCTTAAAGCCCGATTCCCTGCAATTTGACCTGAGAATTGTCGACAAAAATGCTGCTAGCCTGGTGGAGATGTAAAAACCAAGCCACCTAAACTCCCTGGTTAGCTGACTCCTGGCTGAATCATAGAGAAGAAGGACCAGTTCTTAGGTCCACCCTCCACTAGTACATTCTCATTGGACCACCAGTCGGAACCAATAGCAACATGCTCATCGGAGTCTCCTCCCCCATCTGGGTTTTCAAAGTTGAATTCGTTAACAGAACCAAGATATATGGACTGATGTTTCCGAAGTCGACGCCCACCCTCCCCATCGGCAGAAGCTTTCTCCACCTCATGACTACTAGGCACCTCGGTTGAATATCCATCCTCTACAGCAGCAACTTCTGCATTCTCCACAAGCGGAGACATAGCCCTGGCCATGGATTGCTCCTTTGCCAAGCATCTGAGAACATCTTCAGCTGTAATCTCAAAAGCCAAAACATTTTTGATTTTACAAAAGTATTTTGAAAAAAAAAAAATCCAAAAAATGAGGTTTTTAGTATTTTCTTGGATATTTAAAAAAAAAATTGTGTAATACTCGTAATTTTTAATCTTTCCAATTCCTCTTATCGAGATAAACTAATAACACATAAGACTTTTGTACAAAACTAACAAACGCAAAAATATTAAAATTAAATAAAGATAAAATCAAAAAATTGTGATCTGATCAGGGGAAACACCCCTTTAAGTAACCACTAAGAATCCAGAAATAATGCTTATCGATATCCGATGGAGTTAATTTTTTACAGAGCCCCTTAAAATATTATTTTGAAATTTATGGACATTTTTCTAGAACTTGGGGTGGGCCTCACAAAAAATGGAGTGAATGATATAACGGTTTAGTATAGTGTACCTAGACTTATTGATTGCGATACTCCTATTGATTCCTCCATCCCAAAAAGTTAATACTTTAGGGACTGCGTGCCATTTTAGGTTGTTTATATCTTTTGATTTATAAAGTTTTATGTGATTTTGAAAATTTTGTTTAATAGAATTAACTAAATATACTCCCTCGGTCACTTTTTACGTGTCTCGCTTCGGAAGTCCAACTTATTAAGAAAATATCATCATTACACCTTTCACATCAATTAACTTTTACCTCTACTTTCCCTACTTACCCTCTATAAAGATATCATTACATTTTTACTCACTAACTTTTTAAAATGGAATTTACTTTTAGGGGCAAAATAGATATTATATACCAATTTTTACCCATTAACTTTATAAAATGGACACTTATTAAAGGACAGCCCAAAATGAAATACTGAACTTTAAAAAGGGGACGAATGGAGTATTAAACAAAATTCATAAAGCATAATTTTTAGCATTCACATTGATATATTGTTTTTGCTAACCTCTGCCTACTAGGTGGAAGATAATATATATACACATAATTCCAAACAAGTTCAGATATCAATGTATATCTCACAGATATTAATATGTTTTCACAAATATCAATACACCTTTTACATATTATCTTAAACTTTTTTGGACGGACCTTAAAATAATCCTTAAAAGATATAGGCGATTAAAAATAGCATGTTATCCCAAAAGTGTTCAACTTTTTGGTATGGAGGGACTACTATTTTACATTTTTTTTAAAAAAATAAAAGGGGAACGGGTCATCGGATTGCTTTTTGGGAGGACGGTTTTTTTTTTTTTTTTTGGGTTGTACTTTTCTTTTCTTTCTTTTTTTTGGTTTCATGTGACCGGCGGTTGCGGTTCGGCGGCCGACTCATCAACGCTTGTTATTGCCAAATACTATTGTTCTTGTCTTTACCCCTAGGCCCTAGCTAGTTAGGATGTGATGTGGAAAAAATCTTAGTCGACCAAATTGCTTGTCTTCTATGAGATCGTAGGTTCGAATATCATGAAGGCCAAATATTTCGAACACCTTAGGGTGTGTTTGATTGCAGATTTCGTTTTGGGGGGATTCGTAATGAGGTGGAACTAAGATTGAGATTGAGAATGAGGTGAGATTATTAATGAGGGGATGAATCATTTATTTATGTTTGTTTTGCACAGGATTATGATTGTGATTGAAATTGAAAATGAGGTGAGATTGCAAATAACATGTTTGTTTTGGCTAAGATTAGGATTTAGATTGAGGTGGGTTTTTAAACTAGTTTTGCTCAATCCCATGGGGATGGGATTCGTAATAACAACCCTCCATGAGTTGACTAATCTCATCAGATGGGGGGATTGGTATTCCCATGGGATTTGTAATCCATGGGATAAAAATCCAACCAAACACACTTTTTGAACTACACTTTATCCCAAGCTCCAATCACTTTTTGAACTACACTTCACTTGGGGGTTTGTTCAGCCGTTAATTTCAGAACCTCAAAATTAGTTGAGATTCACGCAAACTACCTAGAACATCCAGTTTAAAATTTTTAAAAATATGCTTCCCATATTTTCTAGGGTCCCTATCCTGAATGAGTGTATTATTCTTATTAATCTTTGCCAAATTAAGTAATGGAGGCCGGCCACATATTTTCGAGCTCGTTTCTACTGTATTTACTTAATTTATTCATACATAATCTAACCATTTGTTTAATAGTGCCGCAGTTTGAACGAATATCTTTCAGACAATGTTCCTCTCAGTTCTTTTCTCTCTTAGAAATGCCACTGTTGACAAACTGCTCCTTCCAGAGAAAAAAGAGTGGAATGGTCAACTTGTGTCATCCCTCTTTCCCTTTGATATTGCATCTCTATCTTGTCCATACCTCTATCCCAATTTGGCTTTGAAGATAGATTCAACTGGGGATTCACAAAAAATGGAGACTTCTCTGTTAATTCTGCTTACTCCCTACTCCTAGCAATTAAATCCCACCATAACCACTCCAACTTACCACATTTGGTACATAGTTTTTGGCCTAATCTCACCTGGAACTACATTTGGTCACTTCATATCCCCCACAAGATCCACTTTTTCCTATGGCAATTAAGCCATGAATGTTTGCCAGTAGGGGACCTCTTAGTCAGCAAAGGTTGGCAAGGGGCTTCTGTTTGCACTCTTTGCAAACATCACTCAGAGAGCCTTGCCCATCTGTTCCTCCAATGTGACTTTGTAAGACCTATTTGGTTTGGATCAGATTTGGGAATTCTCATTCCTTCAACTCCAAATCACTCTGTTTCATTTCGGTTAGGCTGGTAACACCATATGGGCCACATTATGTCACTTTGCTGTAGGAGTTTTTCTCAAAAATTTCGTGTATTCTTTGGTGTATTTGGCTGGCAAGGAACAAGACTGCTTTTGAGTCTATTTTCCCATTCCCCTCTCAAATTCTCACTCATGCAAACCACCTCACTCAATCCATCAACCAAGCTTTTGCATCTTTGAAACCTTCCATATCTCTATCTCAACCCCCCTTCTTTAGAGAGCTTTCCCCTAGAACTTTTAATCCTTCCCATTCTAAAATGCATGCTTTTCATGTTACTCCATGCTTATGCAATTGTGATGATCCAGTTTTGGATATTTTTTGTGCCCATGCTTATAATATGCAACGCATCAAATTTGGTGTGGGTATATTTTTAAGGTTCAGTCCAGGACTGTGGGCTCTATTTTCAGAAGCTATTCCTCTCCAAAAGATTGAGCCTCAATTCTCCCTTTAATTGAGGCAGTAAGTTGGGCTTTAAATAGAAACATGTTACATATTCACATCCATACTAACGATTCTTCTCTTTTTTACCAGTTGAAAAGCATTAAGGAGTTTCTAGCCATTGCAGTGCTTCCTTGTGCAGTCTGTTCATTTCTGCAGCTTATCTCTATGTGACCATAGCAGATTACATCAAGCATATCTTTTGGCTAACTTTGCGGCATCTTCCAGGATCCATTCAGAAGTGGACACTTCTTATCCTTTTGATACCGGATGAGATAGCTATCGTTCTTTTTGCTTTGGAAGATTGCACCTTTTGATATGCTTGTTGTATTCTTTTTATTTTGTTTCTTTGAGCCTTGTGCTTTGGGTTGTATTGAACTATGAGATGTAATGACTCTTTTATCTATGAAGTTCTTCTTTTTTGTCAAAAAAAAAAAAAATAGTGCCGCAGATCCAACAACATACATGGTCCAATCAATAGAGAAGCCTTTGGAAGGGTGAGTCATAGGTTTAGTTTGAGTCCAGTTCCCCACTTCCATCCCCACACAAACCCCCCCCCCCCCCCCCCAAAATATTGTATACATCAGTGGAATTAACAGGGGCTTGCAGTAGATTTTATTTAATGTTATGTCAATATTTTTAAGATTACTTGTTCGTCTCGACAAGAGCAACTGAAAAAGTATAAATCTAAGGACCAAAGTTAAAAATTCATATAAGACGATATTTAAAGGCACTTAAAATAGGATTTTTGAAACTTTTTTTCGCCGCTTTTGATAATAACTTTTCACTTTTTAGATTTTGTATGTCAAAAGAACGACTAATTCAAAAACATTGAGGCAAATACAAAAAATAAAGAACAAATGGAAAAAAATAGTGAAAATATTTGAAAATTCTTGTGACAAGACCAAGGAGGAAATTAATCGATGTGCACGTAAACTAGCCTAAATGCTCATAGCTGTAGAACACCCCAAAAAAACTTCTCTCTCCAGTCTCCATGTCTATATGAGTATATGAATACTATCCCAAAATATGCTAGAGTACTTTCGATGTTTTTAATGAGATAAGTTCATCTTGTGTTGTTTTCCAATACAAGATGAAAATGCTGAAGTCAGGGCAGAGCTATGTTGGGCCTGGGGTCCGGTCTCTCAACCCCAGCTTTCTAAGCATTCGAGTTTTAAAATTTTTATTTTGTATATACCTGATTTTAAATATTATTGATAATTATTTGTGTATAGTAACTTATAATCTCAATAATTTTGGTTTGATTTGATAAAAAAACCCCCGATTATTTTACATTCTCATTTCTCGATTTCTATCATAAAAAAAGTACGTAATAGTCGATGTACCTAAACAATCATTTCAATGTACAGATGTAATGAATTGAAAAGCAAAAATCTTATGACATAATAAGTATACGTTCCGAGAAAAAATATATGTCTACTAAGCCAACCCTCAAAACTTAAAATCCTGACTCTGCCAATGGATACAAAGAAAAATAAGTCTCTTTACCTAACAAGTAACAACACTTTTGGAAAACTAAGCCGGTAACGATGCACTTCGCGAGCCCACGCAAATGTTGAAAGAGTAGCGCGAGTTGGACCAGGTTTCGTGTGGCCCTAATAAAGTATACTCCACTGATCACCAGGTAAAAAGACTTTTCTTGCTTGCTCGATCGTGTTTTTGTCAAAAGGCGACTTTACCTATGACGACACCAAGATGTGAGGGAAATTCGTCACAATCACAAATTTAGACAAGGGGTTTGGTGGATTTAATTAAAGTTCGTGTTTAATTGCAACCTTTGTAGCTAGACTCATTTTGGCAGCAAAGAAATTTAAAAAAAAGAAAAGAAAATATGCTTTTGATCTTTGGAAAACGACCGTCGATCCCCGCGTAACGCATAAAATGTTATTGGAGGTACGTGATGCTTTAATCCGATCTCCACAATCACACATTTATATATGATGAAACATGATTAAGTATATGTACTTGAATTCTCCCTCCTTCGCCGCGTAGATGTGAGCAACAATCGTAGGCGTGAACGGTTAGCGCGAGCGTGTCGTCAGTGAATCGCAGTCCAACGCCTCTCTCTCTCTCTCTCTCTCTCAGTGCGTTGCTCCCTCTCTCCTCCTCTCCGACGTCCATAGAAACCCCTCTTTGCGTGTGTGTGTGTTTTGCTCTCTCCCTCCATCTCGTTGCTCTGTTGATTCCTCTCTCTTTGTTGCCAACTTGCGACGATAGAGCAGCCCTCTTCCTTGATCAGTATTTAGTGGGTTTGTGGCAGCACTGATTTGTTGAAAGTAAAGAGGTAATTCCTCGACTTCCATTCTCGTCCAGGTAAAGAGTTCTTGACCTACACAACTTCAATTTTATCTCACGTACTTGCTACTATTTGGGACCATTTTCAGGTTGAAACCTTCCCTCATGCTTCGGTCTAATTGGTCCGTTTAATCACTCTATTGCATTTCCCCTGGTAGATGATTAGGTTTACCATTTCTTGGGCACGTAAGTACCCCTCAAAATTGTTGGCTTACAGGTAATTTGAATTTCAGATGCATGGGTCTTATTTCCTTTCTACCTAGACGGCCCTAGACTACAGAACATGACGAACATAGGAAGATTTAGTTAGAGTTCATTAAAAGAACAGCACTAGGTTGAGAGTGTCTGTGTAATGTTTAATTTGGCATTTAGGCTAGAAGTATATGGAAATAATGGAATGGTTCTTTCTTGTAATGACCTTTGTTTCAGTTCTTCCTTCTTAGCAAGTTTCATGCCTTTAACTGCATTTTTTACCAATAACCTGTCAATTACATGTTCAATCTCTGATAACCAGTTGATGCGTTAATTAGTTTTTGTTGTTTCTTGTTTTAAGCTTCAAATGTCTTTGCAATGGGAAAAAGTTGTCGCACATCTTCAATTTTCGTGCTTTTCCCCTTCCATTTCTTTTTCATCCACGAAATCAGGGTGACACAATCTTTCTTTTGACCTTGCTCCATTCCATCAGTTTTATGGTGTTGACAATTCTCTTGTGGTATTGTGCAACCAACAGTGGCAAACAGCATCACAGGTATTCAGGAAGGAAACTTAGGCTTTGCATACTTGTTCACTGCAGGTGGCAGAGGGCCTAAAGGCCGAGCGGGGCCCCATTGATTTTTTTTGTTCAAAATTAAATTTTGTATTTTGCCTTATCTTTCACGAATTGTTGTCGTCTTAATCACTCTAATATATTTTGTAGATCATTTCATTGTCATGTCAACTTATTTTTTGAAATATTAGAATGATTTCACTACATGAGTGAAATGAGATGTCTAACGCCAAAATAGCCACCACTTACTATGAAACTCTCTAACGAATAGCGTCCAAATTTAAAAGTGGCCGAACTATGGGCTATATGCATTATATTTCAGCAATTATTTATAATTTTTGTAGTAGTTTGGTTCTTTTTCTCGATTGGTATAAGGAAGCTGCCATAAAGAGTTTGAACACCAAATGCTGAAATTTGGAGCCTCCTCTATGCCACACCACCCAATCCACTGGCTGAGACAGAGTTGTGGTTGTTTGATGAACCCCATTTACCTTTGCATGTGACCCCTAAGCTGAGTTGAAAATGGGAATTGGAAGAAGAAGTGATCATGAGTCTCTGCTGCTGCAGAGCATAAAACACCTTGATCATCACTCACTATTCCCCACGTTTGCAATCTATCCTTAGTGGGAAGCCTGCCAAGGCTAGCCAACCACAGTATCATGGCCCACCTAGGAACAAAAGTTTTCTTGCAATCAGCGTACCGGCGACAAAGACGGCGCATGCAACGGCTTCTGCCTCCAGTCTGCGGCGGGACGAGTTCGAGTTAGAGCGGTGGGTCATCCAGGAGGGCTTGCTCTGTGTTCATACTTGGCCTCTCAACTTCGGCCTCTCTAACCCCTCCTCACAAGTGTGTTAGACGGGTCCGGCTTGGCGTCGTGGTTCCATGCGGGTTTTTTTTCTTTTTTTCTTTCAATTTTTTTTTGTTTTGTTTTGTTGTTTTGTTTTTGTTTTTTTCTTGTATTTCCGGAACCGGTAGTGTCCGTTTTTTGTACTATTTTATTTTATAATATCTGTATTTTTTGGTTGGTCGGAAAAAAAAAAATGCTTGTACCAAGCAGCATTGCTCCAGCTTACCAGAGGCATAGCAAACCTAACTCCATTCCAATGCGGATTTGACAGAGAATTTCGCACTGGCTTTTAACTTCCTTACCACTGTATCCTCTGGAGTCATGTTTTGGGGTGTTAGCCTTGATTTCCTTTGTGACAGAGTTCCTTGTTCTTGGCCATTTGCACTCATTATTTTCAATGATTGAGTGAACCTTGGCCTTGAGGCTTCTCCCTAAATTGTATACAATTCTCTCACCGAACTTATTATGTAATGTACTGCTGGACGGTTTCCTAGTCCTAAATTAATGGGTTGTCCCAAGCGTAGGGCGGAGACCGACGTAGCACAATATCCGGTAAGTCCGGAGTCGAATCCACAGAGACGGTGATGTGTGTTGACTTAAAAACTTGGGTTGTTATAATTTAAATGGGCTTTTAGGTAGCCACCCCCTGTCGTTTGATTGAGATTAATTAAAACCTAGAAAATTGATTGTACTTTTCAAATAATTAAAAAGGAGGTACAGTCGTAGGGTTTATAGCACTCGCAACCAGTTCCGGACTTATCTGCGCTTTTCGGTGTTCTTAAAAACATTTGATTTTAGAAAGAAAAAGATGATACCCTGCAAGATGTGAACCTTTATGGTCACCGTTTACTAACCTAAAATTGCTGTTTACTCATGCGCAGCGAAGAATGAGTTTTGGACCCCCATTCTCCCGCTCACATGGGCTCCGACAATGCCCGGGTTCGTCTAACGGATGTTCTTTGCTAACCTAAAATTGCCTTTTCTTTATTGTTTGAAAATAAGAGCAGTGTTTAAACTGGTCACGGCGTGCTAATCACCCTGCGACCCTACCTATACAACTACTCACTAATCATTATGCATGAAAAAGAAGAAACCCTAATTTGAATCATGCTTCTAATACTGGAGAAAGAAAATAAACGAGAGATAACAACCAATTGAATACCAACGAACAACTTTAAATAAAAACCAAAATTAAAACGAGTTATCGGAATGTAGTTAAACAAAACCTTAAACAACTTGAAGAAAAGAAAAATTAGAAAGAAACTAAACCAACATTCCAACCAAAAGAATGGCAGCCTCGTTCCTCTATTGGTACCCCCGTAGTCGGCAGCTCCGTTCATGTTTTGTACCGTGGGCACTTCTTGCACCAAATCCTCCAAATACCTACAACACACAAATTAAGTATTAAACTCCGAATAATAATATAAATGGGACTTAACAAAGATAAATTAGGGGGCACAAATGTGAACATTTACGCGCCTATCACACCCCCCAACTTACACTTTGCTATTCCCGAGCAAAGAAAACAAAATGCAACTAAAGAAAAAACAAATCAAAATCGATAGCTCTTTTAAACCCCCAGGAGGCTCCAATAGGACGAGTGAAGTCTCGTGAGGGTTTTCAGCAGTAATCACCCACAAAACACCAAGAATCCTTGCACATGAAATCCAAAAAAACGTAAGACAACTCAATGATATCTCAAACAAAGAATGTGAGGCCATCGTAAAGAGATAACGGGCATAAGCAGTTCTAGCTACTATTAAATCAGAAAAATGAGTCATGGCATCTAAATTTAGCATGTGTGAACACAGGCTTCGGTCACAAGTGAAAAATAACTAAAAGTTCTCTCCAGACCTAGTCCTGACATCAAATCTCACCGTTTCATGCACTCAACAAATGAAATCACTCGAAACAAGGTGCATATTACTCTCAATATGTGTAGGCGAAAATTATGTAAATGAAAGTAAAGTATCCTACACAAGTTGACAAGAAAAGAAAACTCTATATAATGGACACGATCTCATGAACGGAATGCCTAATATTGGGAACTCTCTCTATCCACCAATTCACAACCCATTGCCCTGGGATCAATAGGATTTCGATTCGAGTTATAACATCAGGTAAGGGAAAATATTTCAAGGCTAGGTAAAATATTCAAGTGTCAGAGAATAGGCTAACCACAACACACATAGGGCAAATATAACAATGCGTGCCCCTTTTCTTTAATTTTTCTTTCTTTTCAACTCCACCACATATCTCTTTCTTACCTTTAACACAATAATTTGGTATCTTCCCTTTTTGCTTTTTTCCCTGCTCTTTTTTTTTTTGTTTTCTTTTTCTATGGGAAAGATAACCAATCAATAAAACTCAATTCTCAATACATTTACTCTCTCTCTCTCTCTGTCTGTCTGTCTGTCTGTCTCTCTCTCTCTCTCTCTCTCTCTCTCTCTCTCTTTTGAAAAATATACCTCCACACAATTATTTAAGCTTTCTCAAGACACACTATAGATGGAGGAGCT
This sequence comes from Rhododendron simsii, assembly GCA_014282245.1. Classification (NCBI taxonomy): domain Eukaryota; kingdom Viridiplantae; phylum Streptophyta; class Magnoliopsida; order Ericales; family Ericaceae; genus Rhododendron; species Rhododendron simsii. The sequence goes on along the minus strand of CM024959.1, from coordinate 9,789,984 downwards.
CAACAAGAAAAGGTTATCATGTGAGAGGCTCAAATGGGCTCATAAGAGATAAATGTATGGAAAGGAAGAAACGAACAGACTCAAAATAGAAAAGATGGCCTATAATCCTCTCCAAGGGGCAATACAACCATGCAATTTCCAAACCCAAGAGATAAGTAGGCAATTTAAAACATTCCCAACACTTGACAACAAAAATAATGAGATCAACACAAATTTGTTCTTTCGTGACAAACAAGAGTTCATTTGACACCCCTCCAAGAAAAGTGTAATACCCCAGACCCTAGTTATGGTTTAAACTTTGTATTTTAGTTAAACTACATTATTTGTGTTTGAGGTGGTGTTCCACTTTTAAAAAATGTATTTTTTTTTTCAAACGAAGGTAATTTCAAACTAAAATATAATGAAAATACAAAAAATATTTTTTCAATTTTTTTTGCACTGTTTAAAAGATCTTAATGAGATCTATCAAACAAGATCCATATTGGTAGGAAAATTATTTGCGTAAACACATAATTTTTTATCTTGAAATTACCTTCCTTTTTTAAAAGTTCTTCTTAGGAGAAACCGGAACACCCCCTGAATAACGTTAAAAAGACTTGTTTTATAAAAGAGAGGTACATAGCAACATGTGGATATGCACACACTGTATAATTTTTTTAGAGCCTAACAAAACAGAAGGGGGGAAAATCGACATTCCCTGTCATTCTTATGTTTCCACCGTTTCTGCGTATTACAGAGAGAGAGAGAGAGAGAGAGAGAGAGAGAGAGAGAGAGAGAGAGAGAGAGAGAGAGAGAGAGAGAGAGAGATCGGGAGAGAGAAAAAAGGGAGAGGTAGACAAAGAACCCTAGAGAAATCTAGAGGAGGAAGAAGAAGAATTGGGGGGAAACCTAATTGGAGTAAAATTGAAGCCTTACCTGGTAAGTGTTGCAATCCTTCATCCCGAGATTTCATATTTTACAAGTTCAAATTCCGTGAAATAGCAGATTAACTTTTAACTTTTGGACCTTAGAGTTAGACATCCTTATTCATGGAGGTTTTAATAGAGTTCTTGATATAAACTCTCATGGAATCTTTAAAAATCTAGTCCTGATTTCCTTTCAATTTTCTAAAATCTAGTTGAATCATGAGTCTTAATTGTTATTCTTACCTATGGAGATTAGTTGGTGAAGTTGGGGTTAATTTTAAGAGATTTTGTGAATTTTAATTTCGAATCTGTGGAAAGAGTTGCTGAACAAGACAGATTGATAGTCTGATCTTCGGATAAGCATATCTTTGTCATTCGGACTCCGATTAGGACAAATTTTATGTTGAAATTGATGCCCCGAACGTCTACTTTCCAATGGTGGTGGTCCCAACATCTAATTCCAATCCTATGAAATAATATAGTCAAAATACCACAGGCTGTTTCTAGGACTTGTACCAATTTTGGAGTTTTGTTAGGTTCTGAATCTGTACTAAATAGAACCTTTAGTTTAGCTACTGGGGAGATCTAATGAGAGTATTTAGAAGTTTAAATGTGCTTCATTGAACCTTAATTGTCTTATATGTTTATGTAGGGAACGTGGTTTAGAAGCTCGGATTTGAGGTGAGTGATTTAATACCTAAATTACATGGTTTTGAACTTGTTTTCCTTAACGAGCTTATTTGAACAAGATTTATAAATTGTGTACTCCATGGAATAAGAATGGAAGGTGGACCTATTTGTGAAATATTTGCGAATCTATCTAATGGCATTCCCAACGTTCGGTCTTGCTGGGGGACGGCTTAATGGCTAGCAAGGGTGTTTGAGGTTGGTGCGTGTTTTGGGATAATGCGTAGACATCTGGCTTATCCACTACCGGGGACGCCTGGTAGCTTTGAATTTTGAATAGTGGAATGTGCATTATATTTGGCTTATGGATTTAAGTTCTTTGTTTTGAAATACTATCAAATTATTTTGCATTGTCCATGGAGAGCATGTAAATTATGTATTGGTCACTCATAAGAGCATTAGCGTATGTGTTTTCTCCACCTTTCAAGAATTGAAGAGTTGGATGGCGTGACACTTGTTTTGTGGAGTCAGGTCTTATGGTTATTTTATAGACAGGAGATGTGTTTAGGTTACTTGTTAAATTCTGTAACAATTGTAAGTAGCTTGCTAAACCTCATAATTAAGCAAAGCTCTGAGGTGTGTTTTGGGTATCCTTAGCCTTTGTCAGTGTAAGTTGTCGTTTTATTAGATTGCACAAAATATGCTTCCGCTAGATACGCACTCTTGTTCCTTCTGATTATAAAATTTTGAGAAGTTGAATCTATGATTTGGCCTTGGTGATGGTGTCACCGGCTCTTTGTTATGACTGGTGATGGTGTCACTGGCACTTTGTTATGACTAAGACCTTCAGGATCGGGTCAGGGTCGTTACAAAAAGGTAGGCTCTAATTAAACTCACATGGGCATAAGTCTCCACTAAACTAGCCATCGAGAATAATCAAGTCACAGCTCACAAGCAACCAAAGCTCAAATGGACGTGAAATGCAAATGTGCTAGAAATAAATGCCATGACAAATTCTTCGTGACAAGTTAACAAAAAGAACTACAATGCCACCACAAATATAATCAAACAATGACTATCACATCTTCAACTCAATCTTTGAAGGGCCAATGTCAACTGCTTTCAGGTCTCATGCAAAAAAAATTCCACCATTCTTTATTTTTTCAAGTTTTTTGTATTAACAAGATAAAGAACAAAGTGATCCCTCTCCCCAACTTAAACTATTCAATGTCTGCATTGAAAGTATAAAAAATAAAGATATGACAGAAATGTAAAAGAGAGAAGAGATATCACCTCGAAAAGGAGGGGCTAAGCAGAGTAAATTATAGAGAGAGGGAGACCCCCCAACTTGGATCTAACAACCTGCAAGATGTTAGCCTCCAAAACAGCAAGAAAATAATTAAAAGAAATAAATAAGGCAAAAAAACAAAATGAAATACAAAAAAAACCATCCACCTTCTTCATGCGAAAGACACGAGTATTACTTTTCTCCCCATTTCTCAAGCGAGAAACGGGTGGCTATACCAGACCAAAAAAAACAAAAAAAAGTTTATGTACGACTAATCAAACGCGGGTACCGAAAATTTATCATGCCAACGAGAGCTAAGACAATGAACATAGCAGTCCATTCTACACCTTTTATCAAGAATTGAACCCGGCCATACCACAAGATAAGATAGTTTGAGTAGCGCATTTGTCAAATTCGTTTTAGATATTTAAGTTCCAGCAAGTGTACAGCCCAAACAAGATCAATTTTCAAATTGTTGACAAAATCCGCAAGATAGGGATGATAAACTAAATTAAATTCATCAACACCACGAAAATCAATAAATTCCACATTTAAAAACTCTTGCGAAAGTGGAGACTTAGTAGGAGGAGTGGCACCATCTAGAGCCGAGAGTATTTGATTACTTAGTGTAACTATTGGCAATGACTCCTCAAAAGGCATCTAGCCTTCACTAATAACAAGCGGCTCTATTTCTTCTTTTTCCCTCGCATCAGAATCGGTATCTTCAGAATTTTCAGTCAACTCACAAAATTGGGGCTTTTGGGCTAATTCATCCAGGTAATCCCAAGCATCTTTAGCGTTTTTATCCAGGAATTCGTGAGTGGACCTAAAATCCACCTGGCATGTCTTAGGATTTAAACCATGGCAAAAGGTAACCAAAAGACTGCCAAGCTCACAATTAAAACTTGACCAAGAGAATACGGAATTTTTAAATCGCTCTCAATACTGCAAAAAAGACTCATCATCTTGTTGATAGAAATCTGATAGTTCTTGTAAAAGCATATGAGTCTCATACAAGGGATTGAAAGTTTTGAAAAATTGTATTACAATCTCACTCCATGTCAATCTTGGACTCAAAAAATTAAACCAATCTTGAGCACTACGATGCAAAGATGCTGGGAATACATGTAAAAGAGCCACTTCATTGCTAGTAAAAGCTTTCTCAAGGTCATGAATATGCGAAAAAGGATTTTTTGAGGCCAAACCATAAAATATAGGAAGTGACACTGAACAATCAAATTGTCTTGTATAACCTCCATACCACCTTGCAAAATGGGCCATTTTTTTTTCCTTTTCAATGATAAAAAATAAAAATAAAGAACTAAAAAGAAAACAAATAAAAAATAACAACCCGAATTCTTAACACACGTTACCGTCCCCGGCAACGGTGCCAAAAATGGTTGACGATTTTCTAGGGTGGAAACCGATGTAGCACAATATTAAGTAAGTCCGGAGTCGAATCCACAGAGACGGTGATGTGTGCTGACTAAAAACTCGGGTTTTACTAATTTAAACTGACTCTTAGGTAGCCACCCCTTATTGTTTGATTGAGATTAATTAAAACTTAGAAAATTGATTGTACTTTTCAAATAATTAAAAAGGAGGTACTGTCGTAGGGTTTATAGCACACGTAACCAGTTCCGGACTTATCTGCTTTGTTTGGTGTCCTTAAAAACATTTGATTTTAGAGAGAAAAAGATACCTCGCAAGATGCGAACCTTTATGGTTGCTGTTTACTCATGCGCAACAAAGAATGAGTTTTGGACCCCTATTCTCCCATTCACATGGGGTCCGACAATACCCGGGTTCATCTAACGGATGTTCTTTACTAACCTAAAATTGCCTTTTCTTTATTGTTTGAAAATAAGAGCAGTGTCCAAACTGGCCACGGCGTGCTAATCACCTCACGACCTTACCTATACAACTACTCACGAATCATTATGCATGAAAAAGAAGAAACCCTAATTTGAATCATGCTTCTAATACTGGAGAAAGAAAATAAACGAGAGATAACAACGAATTGAATACCAACGAACAACTTTAATTAAGAACAAAATTAAAACAAGTTATCGGAATGCAAATAGTTAAACAAAACCTTAAATAACTTGAAGAAAAGAAAAACTAGAAAGAAACGAAACAAACATTCCAACCAAAAGAATGGCAGCCTCGTTCATCTATTTGTAGCCTCGTAGTCGGCAGCTCCGTTCGTCTGTTTTGTACCGTGGGCATGGATATATATATTAAGCCAAAAACCCTTCTCTCCTTTTTTAATTCTAATTCCCAGCCGTGGGCCACGCTTCTACTGACCGACCTAATTCCCAATTGATTCAATTGCCATTATTATCCTATGTAGTCATGCCCATGTACTAATTAAGTTCATAGCAAAATTCTTGACTCTGTATTGGCCTTCAAACGGACCAACCTCAATCACCATATAACATTTTAATTTCGCACTTCTTGCACCAAATCTGCCAAATACCTACAATACACAAATTAAGTATTAAATTTTGAATAATAATATAAATGGGACTTAACAAAGATAAATTAGAGGGTGCTAATGTGAACATTTACGCGCCTATTATGTACCTAGAGGGTGCCAGGTTTCCAACCACTATATTATGCAGCTATGTGACCATTTTTTCTTTCTATATTCATGTAAATTGGGAGTTCTCCTTGAACCTTTTTGTATTTCCTTTGTTTTGTAAAGATTTGGCAGCTATTCGTGACTTTGTTTTTTAGGTTTATTTCTATGTTCATATTGGGAGTTCGCTTTGAATACAATCATGGTGATGATTAATGTAGGTGGATGAAAACAATTGGTGCTTAGAATGACACTAGACTGCAACGGCTTCACGTGGCTCTTCACCGGAACCCTAGTTCGTCGTCGGAAACCTAATATGCAAAACAGACGAAGGGTGAGCGCACTTTTGCCTCTCATGGCAAAGGTCCTCCGATGCCTAAGTTAGTATCTCGTACTTAGCAGAAAAATTCTAATTATCAGGAGGAGAATAATTGTAATGCAATGAATTGCGTACCTTTTACCTCTAGGTTAACCTTGTTTATATAGGCGTATGTTTGCTTGCTTTTCAAGCATCCTTGTGGCCCTAGGATTCCTATCTTGTACAGGAAACCTAGGCTTCCGGGGATCCTCTTCCCCAATTTAGCAGAGACCTTACACTCATAGGGATTCTTCCCTTTATGGGACTCTTTCCACATTGCGATTGTCTTCTTACTTATCTTAACCGGATACTTGGTTCTTCTTCTAGAACAATCCTATCGCCGCACTCCTCAAAATTGTGTTCCTCGGAGGTCTGTTTGGTTATCTCATTGCCGAACAAGTTGTGTGGATCAATGACTTCTCATGCCCTTGGTCCTTATCTGCCGAACAGATTGCCTAGTCCAATGACTCCTCATGTCATCGGTCTTTAACTACTGTCCACCGTCTTCCTCGGCATCTATGTTTACTTTATCCATTTCATGGCACCTGTACATCACGTGTTCGGCTACTAATAGTATCTATTCGGGAATACCTCCCTACAATTAAAATGGAAAATAACATCTTGGTCAAGTCCTCAAAAGATATTTGTTGACTTAAAGTTCTTTAATGGGGGATTTTTTCATAGTGTGGGGGTTAATTAACTCATGTTCTTGTTGTTTCCTTTCCTTAGTTATGGTCGAAAGTGGTGAAAAATAACTACTTGTGCAGACTAGATCAGGAACAAAAGGTGAAGTGGTGGAAATTGGAGTTACAACAATACTGGTTCTTGTTGAAAACAAATTGCCCGTTGTACTTCCAAATTCAGAGCTCTATTTGAAGGTGAGTATTCTTTCTTTTACTTGCACATTCTACTATTATGGCAGGCATAAAAACATGCCATAACCCATGAGCCTTACAACCGCTAAATTGCTTGTATGTAGTATGGTATGTTCCATACTTCAATTTGTGTTATTTGTGTCATAACGTTGCCTAACTGTCATATGCTGGACTACACGTAGGTTATGTACAAATTTAGGGATTGACGGATGTTGAAGGAAAGAGTCTGAGCGACTAAGAGTCACCCATCACGTCACATTTTCTCTCCAAACTTTGTGGTAACATATCCATCTTACTTTTCATTCATTTTTTTCGACTTTATTTGTGATGTATTCTAAATTTGTTTTTTCCAGTCCAATCTACTTGTAGTTCAAAGTGACGAGTTCAACAATGTATTGCTGGTTGATTGCGACCCTGTTAAAGTAGGTTATGATGTGTTAAAATACGACATGGTACGTAAATATACCGTATTCTATTGTGGATGATGTGTGCCCCCCAATTTTATTTTGACTTAATGGTGGCCTATTATTTTCAGCTTTTCTTGCCTGTGCTTCAAAGTGAACACTGGTATTGTGTGTATATATCCCTTGTTGAGTCACGCATTTATATTCTGGACTCAATAAAGCACACGACGGAAAACCTGGGACAATTGGAGCAAGTCGACATTCTAGTAAGTTGTCGCTGGACCTAATGCATTATCTCCTGATTAGCACACTTGTTATTATACTTACAAACTTATTTTCAATTTCGATTACAACAAAAGAATCTCTTTGCACTCCTCAATAAGAGACGTATGCCAAGGTCACGAAATGATTCCCGCATATTTGAAGTTGAATATGCAGATGTGCCACAACAAACCAACATGTTAGTCATAACTTCCATGTGCAACTTATTTTGTCATTCTTTTGGGGCGCCTTTTAGTCATGTCTTTCAATTTTCTTTTTGTAGCCATGATTGTGGAATTTATGTGATAAAGTTTGTGGACCGTTGGGATGGTAGAACATATGCTTCAGCTGAACTTCAAGGTCATCATATTCCTAACATTCGCAAAAGGCTTTTGCTTGATCTTTTCATGGATGAAAATAACAAGGAACAAGACTCCATATTAAAAGTCATCCCTCGGCGATAAAAGTAAGGATACTACTCTTACCTTGGTTTTTATAGTTAATGATATAATTGTTTGTAATTCTGAATATATTGGGATGGTATTTTTTTTCCATTTGCGAGGTGTCGAAAAATTGGGATTAAGAAAGTTGAAATTTCTTGCTGGTTCCAAGAATATGAAAACGGGGGAATAAAAAAAAAGGGATCCTGAACTAAATATGTTATTAGTTTTTTTTTTTTTTGAAGATGTTCACATTGTGTTCAAAAACCTTTGCATGGACATCTTATTTGTGTCTTTTTTCTGAAGGCATTTTGCATGTTTGAAAGGTTGGAATATATATGCGGATATGATTTTTAGCTAGGAAGTACATAGGTTTTGAAACCTTTAAGGTAGTAGATTTCTATGTTGTTTTAAACAGCATATAGGGTTGGGTTTTATATATGAAACGCTCCATCAAACTTGATTTCTGAACATATTTCAAAATCAGAAATAAACTTGGTGGGTACAGAGATTGTCTACTATTCCTCGTATTGGCGTATCCCTTTGCAGTACCACTCAGAGTGTCCCTTCCCTAGCCTTATGGTGGAATGGCCATTAACCTTTTTGGTTAATGATGAATTTAGATAGGATATCTATGTTATGTCGTTCTTTTAGCAAATTCCTAATGTCTTAATGAGCATTCCAAGAGAATGACCATTCCATTCCTGCTTAGTTGCATTGAACGTAAGGTTGTCAATATTTATGGACTGAGCTAGGACCTATGTTCAGAACTTACATGAATCCCTTTCTTCTTCTGATGACTATTTTCAGAACGTCAAGTAAAATGAGGCTTAATTAGGTTGAGTTATGAATGATAGTAGTTGCTTTGTACAACCAAGTTTAGCGAGAATGGGTATATAGATCATATGCTATACCATTAGTCAAATGAAGGTTGAGTTCAGTTGAGTATTCATATTGCACGAAACAAGAATAGCACTATAAGTTTGCATCCATCACTTTTGACAGGTTTCTAAGTCGTTGCACTTTTTCTAGTTTTTGTTTTGTGAATGGTTAAGCAAAATCTCAGTTTCCTCTGGCTCTGTTTAGATCTCTATTTGTGGAGCAGCGAAAGAAATGGACTTAGCAACCTGTCGGTGGTGAGTGGATATCCTATTCTACAATTTTCATTTCTATTTTTTTTTTCTTTCCCTTGCTACATGGACTCTCCAACATGTATCATTTAGCCTTGTCAATATTTCATACTTGGAGATTATGGGGTGTTGGTGGTCAAATTCATGTACTTCATACCCTTGTGGATTGTGTCACGCCCTCAATTTTTAGCATAAATAAATAATCCAATTTGATAAAAGATCCTACATAACATTAATAATACCCAAAGAGTTTCCAAACTGTTCAACTTTACAAACAAGTCCCCAAGTTTAAAGAGTTTACAGTAATGGCACTTCAGCCCAAATTAAGCTTTAAGTACAAGTACGAACAAGTTGTTGAGTTACAAACTGTTTAGTCAAAAGAAATTCTTGAATGAATATTTACAAAGCCAACTTTATCAAAAGAAAATCGATTACAATGATGATAGTGTAACTAAATGAAATTTGTTTCCAAAAGTCTTTCAATTTCCAAGCATGCGATGCATACTAGCTATTGTCCAGCATTTGAACCTGAAAAGAAAGATTAGATTGAGCTACACTAGCCCAAAAATCTTTACCAATCTTATATGCAAATATGATGATAAGTGCAAAATGAGAGGACAAGGAGACGAAGTTCAAGCAGGAGATAACAATTTACTCATTGGTGTATCAACATTTCAATTTCCGGGATCAAATTCAAACAAATATATGCCATTATCAAAAATAGTCACACATTTCACAAGATTTATGCACTTTACAATCTCAGCTCGACTTACTAACCCGAATTCCCACCTTCGGTATTTCCACCCCTTGCATTACCGTATAACACCACGAGGATTACAGTGTTACCACCCCTTGTGTCACAGTGATCCCTAATGACTCAGGTTACCGTATTACCACCCCTTCCATTACGAAACCCGTCTAAGTCTCCGTATTACTACCCATTGCGTTACGAGACTCCCTAAACCAACTTTCGACCCAATCAACTATCTTCTCATACAATGTGCAAATTAAGGCTCCCCCATGATCACATTCATAGATGAAACATCATAAAATATGCCAATGTTATCACAAATGCGCCATGAACAATCACAATTACCAACAATCAATAGTATGCACTTAAACGACATTTTAACTAAGTAATTTCTTATTTGTTCCTCACTAACGGAAGACCAATGGAATAAGGATGACATCGAATAATCAAAGGAAGTCAATTAGACATGCTTGAGGTAGGTTAGGAGGTGTCCAAAAGGGTTTAGAAATCATCGGGGATCAAAACGATCGATGGAGAAGCAGTAGGAGCAAAACTAGACTTAAGGTCCTGGTATCGATACGCACTAAAGTTGTATCGATACAACATTAATTGTCCTGAAAGATAAGTCGTATCGATACAGCAAAGTTTTGAGCAGCGATTCTGCAGAATTTCAAGGGCAAACACAGCAATAAAATCCAACAATCCAAGGCTTGATTCTACACCAAATCAACATATAAACACATAAAAAAGGTAAAGAAGTCGCTATCTCGAGCCAAAAGTCAAAACCCAAGAGATTTGTATGAGCCCCAGCTCCTAGCTCCTGGAAATCAACCGAGATCTCATTTCCGAGCTTCACCCAACACGATACAAGCCCAGTGTTGTGTTCTAGAGGTGAAAACAAGGTGGATCCCTGAGATTTTTGAGGCATATGGTGGAGTTTGAAGAGAGAGAGGGAGAGACGGTAGAGAGAGAGGGAGAGGCGGTAGAGAGAGAGATATAAGTGAGATTTTTATCTCCTACTCACACACACCACTATACATACTAGCAAATAAGAAAATAACATCTACACTCCCTATAGTTTCCATTCCATCACTTAAACCCCAAATCAAATAATCACATTTTTTTTCATATTATCCCCAATTTCGACATTTATTAAACTTTTAAATATTTTTTGAAAATATGGGCCTCGACAGATTGTGCGCAGGAAACTTTGAAGTGATTTTTGGGTTGAAGTTGCTTGTTTGGACAACTTTTGATGGTGGAGTTGCCTGTTTTATAGCGCTGCGGAACCCTTATTGTTCGTGGGTTTCTGATTTTCTACCTAGACGGTGACTGGGTTCCTTCTCCTTTGTCAGTTTGGTTAATGGACAAATACTAACCCCCAAATACTACAATTTCTGATTTGTAAGGTGCCAGTAGATGTGGATGTGGACAAATACTACAATTTCAGATCTTCTTTTGTTATGAATGGTGACATCTCATTTAGCTATTGTCCCATTGTCTCTTTGTTTTGAGGGCAGTTATTTAATAAAGTGTGTAGCTATTGCATTTACAATGAGGAATTATATGTTAATTTTGCAATTGGTTCGTTGTTTGGAAGATTGATGCTGATGGGCTTAGTGTGATTTTGTATCCCTCCACCTCTTGGTGTGAGTCGTTTATCTTTCTTTGGGATTAGTTCAAATTATTTTTGGCCAGTTAAATGGTTTCAATGCTGTCTTGAAATTTTGCGACTTGCCATGGAAGGGAATAAACAATATCTACTGTCTATGCTAAAATTCTGTTTGATGCCATTGTGTTAAGTTGTTCAATAGCAGCAAATAATCGTTGGATATGTTTTCCATGTAGTAAAAGCAATTGTTTTCTTTTCATTTATAGTTTCATTAGAAGTTTAAAATGCATGGTTTAGCTGGCCCTTTTTTCCTTGCAGTAGGTTTAGCGGCATTAGCACTTGCTGCTACCTTCAAAATGGACAGTGGTGTCATCATTATGCTCTCTGTAATCCTGCAACCAATTTCAGCATCTATATGAGAACTGGATCTCATCTAGACCACCAATTTCAGCATCTATATACCTTGACTGCATAAAGTTTCTTTGATTTTATCATTCCTCGTCGTAATTGATTCCAGCAATTCCTTGTAATCTTGAGTCCATCGTCGGATTGGCAGCTCTGAATTCCTGTGTGTGGTGTCATTGACTTCCTCTATAATGGTTGCTGTTTTCTCAATCGTTCCTCTGAACCCTTTGCTACGGTTGGATCCATAGCTTCCATTGGCTCACCATTTAATAAATGTCTCACATTAGCAACTATATCCCTTGGACTACAATTCAGAATATAGGAGCTCCATCCTGTGCTAATTACCTCACTTCCGTTGACTACTACCATTGGTATGATCGGCATGTACCTTTAGAAAATGGCAAATGAATATATAACATGCCAAACAACTTCATCGTAATATAAATTGTTTCCTACTACTCAAAAACATAAGTAGGTTCAATAGATTGCCCATCTTCATTCAAGTAGTCGAGAAGGATGTCATCATCCTTGGGGAACAGGAATCTCGTAAAAAAAGATGTGAGTGTATACATACCTACCACTCATAATCGAACGTATTGACCGCTAAAGATCTGCCATTGAAAATAGTATAAGCTCCTTGCTGACAAAGTCCCTGTACTTGATGAGCTTCTCCTTCTGATCAAGGTAAATACCAGGCTGAAACGACAAAAACAAAGAAACTGTTGTCCCCATTAGAAAAGAGAACATTTGAAAAACAAAAGAGAACTTAAAAATTTGTGGAATACATTATATAACTTCAAACCTTATAGTGTCGGAGCCAATTCTTTCTTGCTTCAATTTTCTTCTTGCTGAAGGCAAGTTGAATTGCTTCCCCATCTTGTTCATCTTCCCAGATGAAGTCTTTCCTGTGGCTGTTAAGATCATTGAAGTATTCCTGTGGCTTTTCAAAAGATTTTCCGAACCCCTGTCACGAAAACAACGATCTTAGGAAATGTACAAGTATGAAATATGACAATTCGAACAGAAATACCAAGTGATCTATTGGGTTCCTTACAGGAAAAAATGAACAGGCAAAAATAGTAGTATGTTAGCCTACAAAAATGGGGCACTCAGTCCCACTTGTTGGTTGGTTGCCTACTATGAGGTCGTACAAACCTTATCATTGTTTGGAAGATTGATTCTGATGGGCTTAGTGTGATTATGTATCCCTCCACCTCTCCTTCCCATTTATTTCATTCAAACTAAAGGAATCTTCCAATTTTGCAATTGGAAGCATCCATTTAGTTAGCATATTTTGTCTATGTAAATGTGCCACAACAATGCCTCAACTGAATGTTGGTCTGTTAATTGGTAGTTATGGCCTATGTGGCCAACATACCATTGGCTAACCTATCTTCACTGGCCCTCCTTGGCGTGTATATGGTGTAACTTATTATCATAGATAGAGCAATTTAATTTCCACAAAGGGCAACTTTTTGTCATAGAAGGAGCAACAAATGTGGATTGACAGAGCAACTGTCTCGGGCAAGAAAACATAAAGTTGTTGCATAGATCCAACAACAATACTACCACAATTTAGAATTACTAGAATGAAATAAAATACAATAACTCGTACTTGTCATCAGAATAATTAGATACTTCGGGGACGGATGCATACTGTGGATCCCTCTTAATTCCTCTAATAGACTCTTTGGGGTCGAAGCCGTTCCTTTCAGCTTCCCTCACTTGTTGACTATTAGGCCTTTATGGATTAGTCATCTACACATTGCATTAATCTCAACATGTAGCCTTTCACACACGTCGTTATGGAGACGGTTTGGCCTTCTTCCGGCCATCATCTACGCTGACCGTGCTTTAGGCACCTTCAGTTGGTACTTACGACATTTCGCTTCCAACTTGTTCCTCTGTACAAACATATTAGGCCAGTTAAGTAAATCACTGGCTTCACCCTCAAATGAAGATTGGTTCCAATCTAGTTTGAAATAAGCATCTTCACTTGCATCATATTGCAACAAAGGTTCGAAAAATTTTCGTTTCCCACTCTTGTAGTATATAGCAAGCGTATAGTCCAATCTAGGAAGGAGACGTTGATCTTCACGTGGACTTAGCGTTGCCGGTGGCGGTTCACTGCCTATCCTCGGCCACTTATGAAATGAATTGCGCGACATGACCCCGCGGTACCCATGCATGTGGTTTACAGGAAAATCATCACGAGTCTTTGCGTTGTTGTCGGCCAACCAAGCATCCATAACAGAAAGCTACGAATGTCGACGATCATCCCCTTCATCCATCTCACTTGGTTGTCAGAAATGACGAAAACATGAGTTGTTCGGTAGATCAACAGGTGGGGGGTGTACTGGTGGCACTTGGATTGGTAATCCACCATATTGGTCTATCGATCGTTCCACAACTTCCCCGTTTGTGAGAACTCTCATACTTCTTGTTTGAAGTAAATGATACAGTTCTTCATGTTCTGCCGAACCAAGGGAAGGCCGGATGTTGAACAGGTGGGGTTGTACGTGTACGTGCCCGTGTACGAGAACGAGAACTCTCTCCCTTTTCTAGTCTTTTTCCAAAAGGACAGTTTGGATCCATATTGTAATTGTTTTGAATGCTTCATCTATGGCCAAGCAAGTGTTTATATAGACAGCTAAATTAGTTGATATGACTTTTCACTGGCCCCCCTTGTTGTGTATATGGTGTAACTTATTTACATATACAGGGCAACATATTTTTCAAAAGGGGCAACTTAATTTCATAAAAGGAGCCACATATGTGGACTGGCAGAGCAAGTGTCATGGATAAGAAAACATAAAGGTGATATGACCTTTCAGCACAACTTTGGATATGCCCCTTCATCAATCAGTTCGCAGATGCAATAAGACCTTACATAGAATCGGTCAAGGACGTTGAAGATGATGGGAATTGTGGGTTTCGGGCAGTGTCGGGCTTCATGAAAGGCGATACTCATGAGTGGTTAATGGTAAGAAGTGATTTGCTGGAAGAGTTGGAAACACATTTACACCTTTACAAACAAGTGGTAGGGGGGGACCCAGAGGGCTAGGGAATTACTTCACATCTTGTCATGGTATGAAAGTCCGGCGCCCCAGGAACATTTGGAGCAAATTTCTTCCTCGAAATATGTGCTGACAAGACTATTAAATGACATTCGAGATTTTTTCAAATAATACAACGGATTTTGTGTAGAAAATTTTCCGACATGACTATTCAATGGTACTTCAAATTCTCTAAAAAATTGATACAGGTTAGCTGGAGTAGAAAATGGGTTTTTGGAGCAAAGTTCTTCCTCGTCAAACGTGCTGAAAAGACTATTCAATGACACTTTAGATTCTTTCAAATAATGCTGCGGGTTATCTGGAGCAAAAAATGGAGTTTTGGAGCAAATTTCTTCTTGATACATGAAATTTTTTCAAATAAGACAACCGATTTTCTGGACCAAATTTACTGACATGACTATTCAATGACTCATAAGATTCTGTGAAATAATGCAGCGGGATTTTCTGGAGGAAATTTCCCACAAGACTTTTCAATAACAATGACAGCTCAGAATGTTTGCAATTATTCAACGGGTTCTCTGGAGGAAAAAAATGGGGTTTTGGAGAAAAATTTCATTATTATAACCCGTGCATGCTCAATTCTATGAACTACTATCTTCCATCATTCCTTACCAAGCCTCTATGGAAGTTTTCCTTAACCACTTCTACGAACTACTATAAGTGCATCATTCCTTATCAAGTCTCTATCAATAAGGAAACAACCCATCCAAAACCATTGTTAAATGGAGCGAGCATAGTGGAGTGGAGCGATGCACAATGAAGCGAAACGGAACGGAGCAATATGGTATGGTGTTATAAGGGTAGGAATAGAGGAGGTATATATATTTCTCTACTGTAAAACCCTATGTATTGTGATCATCAATAAGAAAGACTTAGAGGTGTCAAATGGGCCGTGTCAGCACGGGCACGGGGCAGCACGACACGACAGTGGCATGGTCTTGGCTTGGCACGACACTGTTTTAGTGGGCCCGAGGCACGACACCAGCACGGAAGTGGGTGGCACAGCATGGGCACGACATGAAAGTTGGCCTGGCACGGCACAACACGACACAGGCACGGGCACGGAAAGTGGATAGGAAAGGCATGGCACAACACGGTTCTAGCAAGGCACGTGCACAGGCATGGGCACAACTCGGCCCGACATGGGCACGAAAGGGCACGGCACGAGGCACGGAAAAACAAAAATAAATAAATAAGCCAAATGGCTTTTTTTTAATTTAAAAAAATTAAACAATTTCTATTCAATAAAAAATATTTGTTTACCCTTTTTTTAAAGGTAAACAACTAAGATATTTAATTTTTAAAAAAAATTCAAAAAAATCATGTTTTTGAAAAATCAATTTTTATTCGGTAAAAAATATTTGTTTTGTTTTTGTTAGTAAAATAGGCTTTGGACTTTTGGTTTGTAACATTACAAGATAACAAGTGAAATTAAAAAAACTTATCAAAATATTTATGGTGCAAGAGTAATTTAATACGAAAGGAAATGTGCAAGAGTAATATATTAATATATTATTTACCCCAAATCTAACGAGAAATAAGAAAACAAGTGTCAAACAATTTTTGGCCCACCTGGCCCGCTAGCCCACCTGGCCCGCTAGCCCACCTGGCTTTTGGCCTGCTTGTTGGCCCGCTCAGTGGCCCACCCAATTTTTGGCCCGCTAGCCCGTCAATTGGGCTAGCCCGTGGGCCGGGCTTGGGCTTCAATTTATGGTAGGTAGCCTGGCCCGCCCGGCCCGTAAAAAAATAAAAGCCCGGTCGGCTTGGCCCATGAACGGGCTTGGGTAGTGACTTGGTAGGCTGGGCCGGCCCGATGATGACCCTTACACACACAAAACCCCCCACAAAATTGTCTTCTTTTGTTTCCTTACATTGGAGACCTTAGTCTGGGGAGGACAAGATTCAAAATTGCCTTTAACACAAAATAAACACAACCTCAATACTGCATCACTCAACATCGAGCCTATAATTAGACATAAGAAAAGTAGAAATCAAAACTAGAAATCAATGCAACCCAAGAGACCAAAAATGCTCTATGCAACTACGATACACTAGTACACCAAATCAAGCTTCACAATCGGCTTTCCAAAAGATGCCGATGATACTACCTCATGCATAAACCACTACACATGCTAATAAGTTAAGCAAAGGTAAATAGAAAACCCAAAGAGAAAACCACCAAACCTTGTTAGTATACCAAAGAAACGTTTTGCCAGGCAACCACCTAAGATGATTAACTGTT